>JANPWX010019906.1:0-94806 GCA_024734555.1 Trochalopteron elliotii
GCGGTGGGAGCTCCGCGGCTCGGCCGTGCCCCGAGCCCGCCCCGCCGTCGGGGAGAGGCCGAGCGGGCAGTGCGGATCCGCTCCGGAGGTCACGGAGCTGCCGGGAAGGGAGGGCGGAAGGCCCCGCTCCGGGCGCTCCGGAGCAGTCCTCCTTCGCTGCGTTTTCCCGAGCCTTAGCACGGAAAATTTGGTTGCTCTCGCATTTGTTTACGGTTTGCTGCAGTGTGACAGTTTTGTGGGTTTTTTTTAACATCTTACTCGTGTGTGGCTGGCGGGCAGCGTCACCAGTACGACACTGTGATGTTTCAGCCGCCGCAGGGCAGGGTTTAAATCCAAACCTTGCTTTCGTTTAAAAAAAAAAAGGGGGGGGAGCCGAAAATAGGTTGACATTTTTGTACATCAAATGCCTTTAAAATGTCTTGACGGCTTCAGTGTTTGAAAGATACTGTCCTTTTGTACAAGGTCAGAATTAGTAAAATAGAGCTAAAAGTTGAAGGCTGCCCCTCTGCTTTTAGCACTAGTTTACTATTAAGGTGATTGCTACTCTTCCCTATTGCTGGTAACTTGAAAACCTTTTTTTTTTTCTAATTTTCTTTTTTCTTTTTTTTTTTTTTTATTTCCCTGAGAAGAAATCCTGTTTATTAAGTATTGGGAAAGAAATTGCTTTAAACTAAAAGAGGGTAGGATTAGATTTAGGTGTGTTCCCTGAGAAGGTGGGGAGGCCCTGGCACAGGCTGCCCGGAGAAGCTGTGGCTGCCCCGTCTCTGGAAGTGTCTAAGAGCAGGTTGAACGGGGCTTGAAGTAACCTGGGATTTTGGAAAGTGTCCCTGCCATGGCAGGGGGTGGAAGGGGGTGAGCTTTAAGGTCCCTTCCAATACAAACCAATCTGGGATTCTGTAAAATTCTGCTTGTCTCAAAGAAGCTTTTAAATAAATCCATATTTTGAAAGATGTTTCCCTGGGTAGTTCTGGTTTTGAAACACTCTTATGTCATCTTCAGGTAATCCCTAAATTTGTTTTGGACATAAATAAACTACTAAGTCTCATGAGGTAGAATGAGGGAGGAGAGGATTTTGTTTGTTTTCGTTGAACACGTAAAATCCCTAGGAAAGGACATGGGTCAAACCAGCTTTTTCGGGAGGAAGCACAGGGAGGTTTCATTAACATCGTCTTGTGTTGGACAGAGCTGCCTGTGTGTGAGGCAAAATGGCCTTCAGTAAAGGATACCGTGTCTATCACAAGCTGGATCCACTCCCCTTCAGCGTGATCGTGGAAACCAGGAACAGAGAAGAATGTCTCATGTTTGAGTCCGGAGCTGTGGCTGTCCTCTGTAAGTCGATCTGTTTTGGTAATTGCTGTGTTAGAAAGGTGCCAGACTGAACATTGTGTGAGCCATTTATTTGTGGAATGTAAGGAAGCAACTGTTCTGTTTTTCTATTTGCTAATGGAGAGGCTTCTGATTTAAATGAGAAAGGAGACATTTTCTTACCTTTATCTGTAGAGAGAGAATTTGACACGTTTAATTACGTTTCTTTATGCTTCTATATTTTCATGTCCACTAAATTTTCTTACAATTGTTTCCAACATCATCTTCTTTCTTGGGTTCTGAACAACCCTATTTTGAACACATGCTAACTCATTGAAAGGCTAATCCTCATTAGCTATGAAATTTATTGCTATGAAATCCTTGCATTTCATAGCAATAAATCCTATATTCTTAAATGTGATATCATAATTTGATTTTATCTCATTTTGTGTGCTTCTTGATGGTTTTTTGATTTTTAGCTTTATTTTGTCCCTGTATTTTTAACCTCCCTCAAGACTCTGTATTGCTTTGTCTTGTAATAAAATGAGTAGTATTTGGAGCAAGGTGTCTTGCCTTGCAAAATTATTTTTACATGTTTTAAGTGAAAAATGCATGGGATATTTCCCTAAATTTTTGCCTCCTTCTTTTTTTTTTTTTTTCTGTTTGTTTGTTTTTGTGGGTTTTTGGGGGGTGTTTTGTTTTTTGTTTGTTTTGTTTTTGGTTGGAGGACCATAAGGCCCATACATAGGCTTTTAAAATACATAAAATTGTAAAATATTTTCGTGTTCTTTAGGAAGTCAAAGCACCTGGTTGCACAGCATTTCTGAGCTTGATTTTGGCTGTTTTATAAAAAGCTTTCATTCTGTGGAAGTAGTTTTCTCCTTAGCCTGCGCCTGTTAGAGGCCTGGCAATGACTGACATATTTGCTGCAGCTGTGTGGTGGCCCAGGTGAACAGTGGGTGCTTTTCTCCTATTTTTAAAATTCTCTCTTTTTTTCTGGTACAGTTTTTTCTTAATATGTATTTCAGTAATCTCCTTGGTTTTGGTAGCAGTATCCATAAGGCACTCTAGTGTGGATTGGGATTAAGTGTCCAGTCATAAAGGTAGCAAACAACTTTAGTGCAAGCCATAAAATGTTTTGAAGATTTGTGGAACAAGTTGTTTGAGCCTGTGTCTAGTAATTATGGAACATGCTTGAGCTACTTAAGAGCCAACAGTGGAAAAATTATTTATTCCTGCAGGTTATGCTCAGAAAGGGCAGTAAGTCACTTCTCGTGCTGGGATACACTGCAGGCACCTGGCTAAAATGTCCTTCCCTAAAAATTAAAACCCATGTCAAAGTTCTTGCCTGCTTCCCAGCCTTGTTGGGAAGCAGAGGAAGCCAGACCTGAAGGAAGTTTGAAAGCCTCTCTCCTCCTGTGTTCTGTACTTAGTGATAGCTCATTATTAATCTGCAAAGCACTGTCCTTGGAATTCTAATTGCTGGGTTACATCATAGCAAATGTTCATACTCAGCTGGAAGTAGTTACTGAGTATTGTTTTCAGTAAGCTTAATCAGGAAACTGCTTACTCTTTTTCTGTCTAGTACACGGGCATAGTTTTCCATCAAATATTTAGCAGTGGCATTTTTCTTTAATTCCCTCTATTTTATTTCCATATAATTCCCTAAATTCTTTAGGTACTGATACTTTTTTTAATGGTTGGAAGATCACAATCTTAAATTGACAGCAGAAAAAGCCCAGGAGTTCCCTAGGTCAGGTTTTTTCCTTCTCTTTTTCTGCTTGCTGTTCCCATCTGGTATCTGTTCTTTTTAATGCATATTTAAAGGAGTAGAATTATTAGCACTTGGGGAAGGTTTGTGAAGTGCTACCTCTCCATCTCGTTGGTGAAGTCACAGAATCCAGCCACAAGATTCCAGTCTGTACCTGTACAAACTTACAGGTATTTGTACAAATAATAGACAAAGTTAATGAAATACTGCTGTCCCTTGGGGAAGATTTCTCATGTTTGTAAAATCTGTGTGAATAGATAGAAAAATGGTCAGATCAAGTATACATCAATGTAAATCCAGAACAGCATCACTTTAAACTGTCTAAAACTTCTGGGTTTTGATGATGGTGCTACCACTTTTCAGACTACAAAAACTGATGATACTGACCTCAAAACTGTTAGACATTTTTTCCAAATATTTTAATAAATACTGGAGATTAAGTAATGTGTTTAGCCTTATACCTGATCATAGCTCTTACCTGTATGTAGAGTGGATAACATATGCACAGCCTAGTGAAATACATTTTAGCATTAACAGTGATTGACGTGGTTCAGTTCTGAGAGCCTCAGTGAACTGCACCTCCTGGAATATCCACGTACAGACATTCAGCTTTGAAATGGGCTAGGAGAAAGGAATGGAAGCTTACTGATCTTTCAGCGTCATCTTAAAGGAAGCACATCTGTCATTTTGCTGAGGGAAGGATAACTGCACTAACCTTCCTCCCCTGTGCCCTCCGTGAGGCACTGCAAGATGATTCAGAGGATTTAGCTCAGCCTCGGTAGGAAATGCTGCACAGCTCAGGGGCTGGGTGGTTTTCAGCCTGTGAGCCATGTGCTACTCCACAAGCAAGGAAGAGGGTCGATGGGATAGTTCAGAGGTGGTAGTTGTGTAACCACTCAGTCTGAACGTGGGAGCAGCCCAGGCCATGCTTCTGCTGGAGGTGTTCTCTGTGAATTCACTAATGTTGCTGTGACTGAAACACCTGAGCAGTACTTTGCTTTCCTTTGTACATTTAACACCTCTTTGGTCAGCACGGTCCTGGTATTGGGTTAGCCTGAGACACTGGAGTCTGAGGGGATCCTTCTCAAAGCCTGGTGAGAGCACCTGGGTTTAAATGTCAGCAGCTTCACTGCTGATTTGTTTAGAATTTAGTGGGAGGGTGTCGTAGATCTGTTTTTCTTATTTTCCATATGAAATGGGCAGTATATTTATTCTTTGAAGTAGGGCTCTCTGAGATGTGTTAACTGGAAAGGTTTCCCTGACCGAGCAGGAGTGTGTTCTCTCCCTCTCCCTGCTGGTGAGTCATCCCAAACGAGTGGTGAGCTGTCTTTACTCCTGTCGCCTGCCGTGGAGAGCATTCTGTCTGGGAAAACACTGAGCCAGGAGCATCACGCACATCCTGGGACTTCAGTGTCATGGTAAAGCTGAGGAGAGAGCAGGTGTGAGCAGGAGGAGGCACACTGCCCACCTGGGCTCTCTGGGGCTGAAGTAAGGGCTGTAGTAACCCATGTGCAGCAGGCACCCTGTTAGCTGCTCACCGCCATGGTTAGCAGTGCTACTCAGACCACTTCTGAGTAAGAATATTCTTCCACACAGTTAAACCAAGCTGGTCTCAACAGGCCTTGAAAAGCAATCTGGCAGGGTTTCCTCATCCTCAGCATCCCAAGCTGAGCCAGTACTAGGGGTGTGTCAAAAAAACAGGTATCAAAAGTAATAAAATAGTTCTTTGGTTAATTTAATAAATGAAAGTGGTGACTCTATTCTCATTTTATTGTCACCTCTGTGGTAATATTCAGGTGTTATCTTTAATTTAAAGTACCAAAAATTTAACTGTCCTAATTTGACAAAACCCTTGAAAACCTTAGTCTTAAAAGATCAAAACCAAATTGTGTTCATAAATTTTTCAGATTTTTTTTTTCAGATTTTTCAGATTCTAAACCTTTTAAAGTGATGGTTGTGTGGACTTTTTCTTGTCTAATGTAAGTTAGAAGTCTTGGGCCTGAAGGAAATGCACGTTATTTCAGGACTGTGGTTTTGTTCCCAGCTCAGAGTCCCATATTCTGCCTGGAAACTGTAGTCACTAACTTGAAATGTGTTGTCTGATGGCACCCTGTGAGCTCACCAAGAGGAGAACCCAACCATAGAAAGCCTACGTGCTGACTTTCAATGTGCTCTGAACTTTTTAATTGTTAAAACTGGGAAACTGATTTCTGGATCTGGAATGAGGCGGAATTGATCCAAATTATCCTGAGAACAAGATTGTTGATGGGGTTCCATTTGTGTAACACTGGGAGGGCTGACATATTCACTTCAAAATAATTGAATTGGTCACCTTTCTTATGTGAGTCTGGGATTGATAAGGTGTGCTTATTACAGCTGGCATTTTAAAATGTTGTTACCAGTTAATCCTTAATAAACAGTGACTTGAAATGTTGTTGTTTTCCTCTTGACACTGCAAATGGGGCCTTCTGGCTTTCTCCAGAGGTACGTTACAAATTGATTTGAAAATCACTTCGTAAGTGTTGTGGTTTTATGGAGTTTTTTTGTTAGTTTGGTTTGGGTTTCTTACTGCTTAATAGTGATCATGGAAGGATAAAATCTTTCCATTTCTGGAGGGCTAAAGATAGGGGTCAGTAGGACTGGTGCCTTGGGCTTCTGGAGAGCAGGCTTTGGCCTGTTGAGGAGACTGGATAAGAGTCCCTTGGGAAGAGGATGGAAAGGAATGTGGTGAAACTGTGTCTTCCTGATTTCATCTTGATTTTCAGAAGCTTCAAGTGCTTTTTCTTGATGTTGACCTCGGGAAGTTCCTTACTGGGGACTGCCTTGAAAGCAAAAGCCTGGTGTCAGTGAGCATAGACCAGGGCAGGATGAAGGAAGTCATGCCATATTTGACATTTTCTCATGTGGATTTTGGCCTTAAAAAACAAATTGAGATGGGAAAAGTGTGGGCAGCATGAGAGAGAAACACTCAGATGCTCACTGTGGAAAAGCTCGGAGTTCACACTGAATTAGGTCCAATGTAAATGAAAAACAAGTCATGAAATGCTTATGGTTGGTTCTTGGGCACTTTAAGAAAATAATAATTGACTAGCCACAGTAAGTTTCTCTGGTTTTATTTGGTTAGTTGATTGATTTTGCAACCCTTTGTTGCTTTCTTAGCCTTTGTTGGCCTTTTTTGTTGGTCTGAATTTGCAAAGCCCGTGTTACTTGATTTACTTGGGGCATTTACTTATCATGGCTTAACAAAGATATCCAGCATTCTCTGCAATGGAAAAAGAGAATAAATCCATAAAAGACAGAAAAGGCACTGTTCTGACATGTCATTAAATCCCAGCAGGCACCTTTAAGAAAAATCCTGCAAGAAGTTTGAAATGAAACCTGAACTTTCCATAATAATTTCCAATGTGGGGGAAGAACACCACAGCTTTCTGGTTATGCAAAGCTGAGTTTAGAAGAGTACATTGGTATCATTAAACCTGTTCTAAAAAACAGATTGAAAGAACCAGGGTCTGAAATTTAGAAGTTCATTCCACCCAGTGGTTTTCTGGTTAAGAAAAACACAGTTCGGTGAGGCTGACAAAATGTTTTTAGATTGGCTGCAGGTTCTTAACACTCACCCTAGGTGAGGACTTGAGAAATAAGTCCTCATGCTGTTATAAAACTGTTATTATTACATCTGTATTACTGGAATATTAGTGCAATAGATATTGATGCAATAAGGTAAAGAAACTTTTTTAAAATCCTCTTAATAAAACATTGAATGGGGCTGGATTTCAAGCTGTGGTTAAATAATTATTTCATCTATATTAAATTACCTGATCCACTTTAATAAAAGAGCTGGCAGATATTTGAACAGAAGCAGTAGGCTCGTGCACAGGCAGGGCTATATTAGTCTTAGGCAATACCTGTTAGGAAGAGCAGTTCTAGGTAAAATAGAGGGGTTTTTTAATTCAAAATAAAATAGAGATTTTCTTCTAAATCACATAGCTAATGTGAGAGAGAGCACAGCAGAATGCCAGGGCAAATAGGCATTTTGATTTACTCTTCTTCATGTCATGTTCTGAGGTTTTTAGTGTCAAAGAAAATGGTGCTGATTGTTGGTAACCATGGGATCTTGATCCCTGTAGATCCAGTGGCAAAGCTGGGGTCGTTGATGTTGTCCTTCCGGTGCAGTCTCAGTCATGAGCAATAGCTCAGGATGGGTGGCTGAGGGTCCTGCTGCCCTGCAGCATCTCTCAGCTGGCTCTGCAGCCAGGCTTGTGGGCCTGGCTGTTACAGTGCTGGTGAAAGACCTAAAATGTACACTGACCTCCCAGGAGAGCAATGACAGATATACTTTAATTTCTTCGAAAATATGACAGGGTTGTTTTAGTGGTGTTGGAGTTTTTGTTGTTGTTGTTGTTTTCAAAACTGTCTATGAAAATTGTGTCTTCCTAATTCATTTAAGACATGGCTTTTAAATACCAGTTTTTGTGCACCTGCAAGAGTTTTGATCTGCTTGGAATATATATCTAAGATAGTTAAAATGGGCTTGCGATAGTCTAGTTCAGAGATAATACTGCCACATCATGGTTTTATTCTTGGAGAAAAAGGTTTTGTTTTTTTTTTTTTTCATGAAAAAAGCAACATTAAGCACTAATTTTAATAACAGGAGAGCATTCTCAGGCATCTTATTTGTCTGTGCTGTAAATGCTTCTTATAATAAGAGATGATGTTGTTAAAAATACCAGTGTTCTCCTTCAATATCACTTGGAGTTTTGCTTTTTTATTGCTTAAAAACATAGCATGATGATAATTTTGTCACAGGATCAAACCCTCGTTTTCCATTGTACAGTGCCATATGCTCATACATTTTGATTTCTTTCCAGAAGCATCACGTTAGCTCTCCTTTTGTAATCCCTCAGGTTTTTGGTTTGGAATGGCTTGTTCTCGCTGCCATAGTATCAGGGCTTTTGCATCAGCAGATCTTTCATTTTCTCTCCACAGCTGCTGCAGAAAAAGACACAATCAAGAATACATACTCCAAAGTCATGGATGCCTATGGGCTCTTGGGTGTGTTAAGATTAAACCTTGGTGAGTCAAATATGCAAAACTTGAATTTTTCATTTGGGGCAAAATACTGTGCTGCTCCTGTAAGACTGAATCTTTGCAACAGGAACAGGGCCGCTTTTTTTCTATTTGTTTGTTTGGTTTGGTTTCCTCTTTGCAGAGTAACTTACAAGTTTGGAGCACTCCCAGAAATGAGGGAGTGGACAAAAATAACTTCGGTTTTTGCAATCCTTGTTCTTACACAGCGTAGTTTCTCCTTTTCTTCTGTAGAAATGTCTTCTTGGCATTGGTTCTTTTTGTATGTTTTTCAGGCAAACTGGGGTGGGCCTGTGTGCCTTTAGCACATAAATAAATCGACGTCCTGCTCTGCTAAGATCTGTTCTCTTGCCTGTGCCCTTTCTTGTTTTGCAGGAGACACACTGTTACATTATCTCGTTCTAGTAACAGGATGCATGTCGGTGGGAAAGATTCAGGACTCGGAGGTTTTCCGAGTGACTTCCACAGAGTTTGTGTCACTGCGAGTCGACCCAACAGACGAGGATCGAATTTCAGAAGTGCGCAAAGTGTTGAACTCAGGAAACTTTTATTTTGCGTGGTCTGCCACTGGTGTCAGCCTAGACCTGAGCCTCAGTGCTCACCGCAGCATGCAGGAGCACACCACTGACAACAGGTTCTTCTGGTGAGTTCAGAATTGGTTCAGCAGGCCTCACACAGAGTAGTGAATTCTTCGACAAACTAATGCCTGGCAAGCTTTTATCCTTGCCTTTCCCAGCTCTTACATGTACCCCTTTCTCCCACAAATCTTGAGATAGAAGAGCATTACTTGAACACTAAGGGCACAAGTATGTTCCTAATGACAGGATATTTTTTTGACCACTTGGGAGTTTATTAGTTGGAAACAGTACACAGATTTATCACTGCTCGTATTGCATTTTCATCTGAATGTCTCCTGTGATGTTGTGTTTCAGTTTTGGTGCCTCTTAATTCTTCGCCAGTTGTGTCAGTTTTTTAAATGGGCGTGGTTATGAGGCTTCAAAGAAAATAAATTACTATTTTTTAGAACATTCTGGATTCTAAAATGGTGTGGTGTTTATAGATAGACTCCAAGGGAGTTTCCAACATATGAAAGCACTTCAAAAGTTTTGTTACTCAGAAAATTGTGATATTGCTAGTTTTGTTGAGATGGCAGTTAGGCTCTGCTTCAAAGTGCATTTTGCTTGGCTGCTGCACTCACTATCCTTTTACTGGATATTTTTGAATAAAGTACAGGTTTTCACACAGAGAATTTTTGGTGAGAGGAATACTGCTGTTTCTCCCTGTCAGCAGCTTAAATAATGCCAGTAATGCACAATGACGTGTCAGAAATTCTGTTCCCTTCAGCCTTTGTTAAAAACAGTCTGTGTGTCCAGGAATCTTGGAATGGTGCTGAGGACTTGGCTTTACAGTCTTAGAACAGGTGAAAAGCTACATCTATCCCCCTCTTCTGGCCAAAATACACCAAACCAGCTCTGACATATGAGTCAATGCTTCTCTAGTCTTAGCTGCTCTTTTGGTCGGGTAGAGGAATCTGATCAGGGTGAAGTATAAGAAAAATATTATTAAGGTAGGAAAGAAGCTCAGGTCTTCAGAAACATTATTTCCTTGATGTAGGTTTACAGGGGTTGTAGAAACCTTGCTGTTTGTCTCTGCATCTGGAAAAAGACTTGGCTCCCCATTGATCAGTCAGTACTTCAAAGCTTGAGAAATGCTGCCTGTTGACCCTGTCTAAAAAACCTGGGCTGATTCTGACCCCTGTTGTAAAACTTCTCAAGTTACCTGGTTCTGTTTCTTTCAGTAAGAACCAGTCCTCACAGGAGGTAGGTGGAGTGTCCAGATTCCAAAAGCTAGAAACGTAACTGCTGAAGTCAAGAACAGAAAGTATTCTGCATGTGCACTTCAGTGGGCTTCCTGGGGATTTTTCTGTGCCAAACATTCAGGCTCAGAGTGCCCAGGGAAAGAATATTGTTTGTTTTCAGCGTCCTGTTATAATGCACCTGTATACTTAGGTTTGGGATGAAAAGACTAACATTAAAGAGCTACCACCATTATAATGAACATGCTGTTTGCAATTCCAGTAGAGTTTTCTGGGCAGAGACACAACCAGACATCTTCCTGGAGTTTGCTTTTCTTTGCCATGCAGAAAACTTTGCTGCTTTTTTATACAAGTGAATGTTTCCGAAGAAGATCAGAAGCCAAGCCCCACTAGAGTGAGGCAAACAAAAAATTTCACAAAACCTGAACTTTAGTCTTTCTTACTTAATACAGCATTGATTAGTGCTGCTAAATGTGCTGGTACATTCGAACTGTGGATCTTTGATGTGAACAGTAATTGCTATTAGAGAATGATATATGCAGTATATAAAGTGCCAGCACTTAACCCTGAAATTGGTGTTTGAAGAAATTTGAGAACCACTTGGCTGGGAATGTGTTCCTGGAAGCCTGTCTGGTGAGTGGCATGGGGTTAGGTGGCATAAAATGAAATTATTCAGTGTATATTGATAAGAATTTCTTTTCTAGCTTTATTTTGTGGTGGTGTGAGATTGAATGGTGCTTTACACACTAGAAAAACAGTAACCCTGTCAATGGAATTCTGTCTTGCTTTCCTAGAGTCTGTAATCTTTGGCTTCTCAAAACAAGGCTGAGCAGAGAAGTATAAACAAGCTTGGAGTGTTGTTTTGTTGGTGGGTGACACGCAAGGGCTATAAGGGTTATTATTTTCAGGTCATTGAAATTCACAGCTTCACTCCATCTTCTTATTGTGCTACTTGCTACTTCAGGAACATTTAAATGAGAGTTATATCACAAAGCTATAGCATGCCTATTTTCCTGGTATTATTTGTGTTTGTAGGCGTAGAATGTAAGGACTCAGTAGTTGGCTTAACAGTTTGAGCTGAATTGCAGTTCCTTCTGGTTATCTGATGGCTGTTTTCTCTCTGATAGGAACCAGTCACTGCATTTACATCTGAAGCACTACGGCGTGAACTGTGATGACTGGTTGTTGCGTCTCATGTGTGGAGGAGTGGAGATCAGGACCATTTATGCAGCTCACAAGCAGGCAAAGGCGTGTCTCATCTCACGGCTAAGCTGTGAACGGGCCGGAACGCGATTTAACGTCCGGGGAACAAACGATGATGGTCACGTTGCCAATTTTGTTGAAACAGAGCAGGTATGTTTCGCTCCAGTGCCCACAGCTTGGTGACAAGCCAATGTAAGCCCCTGTGTGGTTAGATTTTTGCTCTAGATCAAGAAATCACGAGTCACGTCTGCCACCAGCATATATTGGAATAGTTTCTTTGATGCTAAATTAGGAGGCTAAGTAGGTTATGTAATTTGATGATCTTGGTTTTTAGTGTGGCTTATGGTCAGGACATGCCTGCTCTCAGTTGCAGTAGCTTAAGAAGGTGCTGAACTCCTGTGGGTGGCTGTGCTTCCCCTGAGCCCCTTGAGCTGCATGGCAGCATGTTCCACTTCTGGCCTGAGCTAATCTAAAGTAAAAGAAACAGGCAGAAGGGATTTTTGGCAGATACCAAAACAACGGCACCTTGTGGCTCAGGAAAGATAAAAGCATTCCACTTAGCACAGCTCCTCTGAAAGGCAGCTTGTAAAGCCACTGTTGTTCTGCTGCCTTGGATTTCATAGCTCTGCCCTCGTTATACAGAAGTGTGAAAACCTGCTAAATCTTTCTTTGCTGGCTTTCCTTGGCTCACTTTCCATGGTAGCCTATTCCCAAGGGGATGTTCCTGCAGCTGTGTTTGTGCTCCTGGGTTTCTTTGGCTGACTCACAGACTCCTTCCAGAACTCAGGTGACTGAAGGAGGACTTTGTGCAGGAAGGGCTCTGCTTGTACACCTCCAGTTTCAGGAGTTTAGTCAGAACACTCTTGTTAAACTTTCTCTGCCCAAGTTTCCTAGTGTGCCAATGTCACTGAATGGCTGTGGTGTGTTTTTCCACTTTAGTTTCCCTTTCTTGGATACTTCATGGACCCCATACTATGTTGGTTTCTGATGCAGAAAATTTGTGCAAGTGTTCTGAGTAGGCTGCATGGTGATTTTCTGTGCAGTGGTGTTCATTTTAACTATTCCTGCAGGAAAGTCTTACGAAGTTGTTTAAAACATCTTACTTCTAGTGCAGAAGTTACTCAAGCCCAAATAATAAAAGCTGTATTTCCTTAGACATTGTGAATTGTGGTTCTGCAAGGGAGCATGAGAGTGACAGAACTTTTTGTGGGAATTGTTCAGAGTCTTGGAAACAATATTTTAGCTTGTAGTGTGGAATATGTAGTACGTAAATATGTTGTATTTGCTCCACGTTTAGTTAAGGCTAAGAATTCAAAAATCTTACACTGTGATAATTATTAATACTATGCTTTACTTTCCTTAACAGGTGATATATTTGGATGACTCTGTGTCATCTTTCATACAGATTCGAGGATCTGTTCCATTATTTTGGGAACAGCCAGGACTGCAGGTAAGCAGGAGATAGATTTAATTATATAGATAATTCTTATTTCTGTCCTTGTAAACATCATCTGCTAGCCTTTGGGCTTTTCTTCACAGTTGCCTGTGAGGGTGAGGTGATCCTTTGGGAGCATGTTAGTGCTGTTGTGACTCACCAAGCCTGCTCCTCTCAAGTCTAGAACTTGCACACGACTTGAATGTCCATTCTTTTTTCCATGTCTTCTCTTTGTAGTTCTTTTTCCTCTTTTAAATGGGTTATCTGAGGGCATCCAAAGAGGCTGTTTTTTTCTGAATTGTTCTTGAGGAGAAGTCTTTTCAAGAAGTCAATAAGGATCAAGAGTTACTGTAATAGAATTTCGTTACAATTTTTTTGAAAGAGGGACTGACTGACAGTGTCATTGCTGTGACACTTTTTTTTTACAGGAAAGGTTAAAAAAAGTTTGTGCCTCACAGGGTCTCTAGGTTCCTTAGACATACCAGCATTTTGCAGTAGAACTGCTGAAACATTCATGTGTCTTTTACTCAAAAGAAGACAATTTAATGTAATCTTGGTGTCGTAGGTGGGATCCCATCGTGTCAGGATGTCACGGGGTTTCGAGGCAAATGCACCAGCTTTTGACAGGTAAAAAACATCTAAAATTTTTGCTAATGCACTACAAACCTCTGTTAAGTTCTTCTGCATCCAAATGGGAGGCTTTGTCTGTACAATTGTGGGATTCAGCAAAGCTGGGAACTTCCTGGGGATTGCTTATGCCTTTTAATGCTTTGTTGGAAAGTGTGAATAAAATTTATATTGAATACTTTGCAACTTCTCAGTGTTGCAGGTGTTGGTGTTAATCTGCTGTGTGGTAGAAGATGACTGTGGAATTTTTCTTCTTTTAACAGGCATTTCCAAACTCTTAAAAATTTATATGGCAAGCAAATTATTGTAAATTTACTTGGGGCAAAAGAAGGAGAGCACATGCTCAGCAAAGCTTTTCAGGTGAGTATGACAGTTCTTTCACTGTGCATATGCTTGGAATTTGCTTATTTGCAATTAAGCTTTTACATAGCCTTTGGGAACCAAACCCCCAGGTGTGCTGTGCTCTGGGAGCTAAAATTGGATTTATCATAACAGCACTGCTTAAGATGCATGATGTGAAATGGATTGTTAAAAGCTTCTGCATAATTCCTGTTTGATTCTGTTCAGATTGGTTACTGTACTGGAAAATTATAACAGCTATGTAGACAATGTTGAGGAATTTTAAGTTATTTTCATATTTCATGCTTACTAGTGTCTTATTGAAAACATAAGTCTTTTTTATACTATAAAATTGATGAATACATACATTATACTTTGATATCTAATGCTGTGATGCTTCTTTTAAGGATATTTCTTTTGAAATTAATGGATATATCTCTTAATTTTTTAAAAAATACAATTTATCAATTTAAATATGGAGCTGCTTCATGACTAGCAGGAAATGTCTGTTCAGAAAATGTTAACTAAAAGTGGCTGCCCTCATTAGTTCCCTCTAGTTAATTTAAAAGAAAGCCTCACTTTGCATTTCATAAATACCGACCATTTGAGGAGTTGTGTCTGAAGCCAGAGAACATGTCAGTAGCCATCTGTTACTTCCCTCTCCCTTTTCTCTCTGTATGGTAGTGATGGAATAGCTTGGAGCATTCACTGGGGTATTTGCTGTGTCCAGCTCTGGTGGTAGGAGGCAGGAGCATTCCCAGATGTGGGATACCCAGGGCTTTGCCCACAAACATTGTGTAGGCACTTAAAGGTTTTTCAGGAAATCTTAGGGGAAGTTTTGCTCAAGCCACTCTCCACAGCAACCTAAGTAATTTGGGTGGGTTTTTTTGTCCGTAGTAGTTGATGAAGTGTTGACTCAATCCCCATTGCTGACCAGCATGTCAGTGACTGGTGATGAAAAGGGGTTTTTCACTGAAACAACCTTTTGCAAGTGAAAGCATTTAAACAGCAGAAGAGGCCGTGGACTGCCTTGGTGACCCCTGGGGTAGTAAGGGGAAAACCTGACTTTGTGACAAGGAAAACAAAAATACATGTGAAATGTTAATCAGTTCTGAGTGTTCTGATTTGTTTCATTTTACCTGAAGGAAAGCTAAAAAAACAACTTCTAAAATACTTGTAATCTCTTGTTTAGCTCCTACTTCTGTTTGTTTCGGTACTGGTATGTTTATACTTTTTTTTCTGTTTACAATGCCAGAGCCATTTGAAAGCATCTGAACATGCAGCTGATATCAAAATGGTCAACTTCGACTATCATCAGATGGTTAAAGGTGGAAAAGCAGAAAAACTACACAGTGTGCTTAAACCTCAAGTCCAGAAATTCTTAGAGTGTGGATTTTTTTATTTTGATGGAAAGGAAGTGAAAAGGTTTGTGTGTATAATTTCCGTACATTTCCTCAGATTAAGTTGTGGTGCTGGGATGTCTTTCACCCCTCGCAAGAAGATAAGAGAAAGAATGTTGCCTCTGTTATTGTGGTTTTAGTGTATCCTGGGTGATCCTTAACAGCTGAAATATGAGTCACCTATTTTACTCTGGTAAGAGCTCGTCGCATTCTATGTATGCTTTGAAAGTCTCTAAGGAAGATCTCTGTGAGACATTCAAGGGGCAAGAATTAATTTCAGGCCTTTGAGCTCAGGATTTTGTGAAAATGGTCAATAGTCCTCTTTCCAGCAGGCAGCCACATGGAATTAATGACTATTTTTCCATCTTCCTGTATTACATACTGAGTATTTCCCTCAGTGGTGGAACATACTATTTTCTGTGTGATGTAAATGTTCGTGTTCAGGGCAGTGTTTTTGAATGTGCCTGGATCCCCCATTTGAGAGATTCCTTTCTCTCAAAGCAGGATTGAGATGCATGTTTCCTGCTCTGCTCTGTACTTGTTCCTGATTCCTGGAGCAGAGGCTGTGCTTATCTCAGCAGGAAAAGAGTAGCAGGGGTAGAAATAGGCAACACTCCTTCTCTTCTCCCTTCCACACCCTTCCTTCTTTTAACTAATGCAGAGCAAAGTGCTGAGTAAGGTTCTCCCTGAGAAAGAGTTGCTAAATGATGAGGGGATTTAAAAAGTGGCTTTTTTTTTTTATTGAGGGATTCAAATAAACCCATCAAAAATCAAAATGCAACAGACTGAAAGCAAAAAAAAAAAAGATGTGGCTTGTGACAGCTCAAAGACTTGTGCTAATAAAAGATACAGTTATAATGCTTGTGAGTTCATGGACTTTCTCCTTTGGGAAATGTCAGGCTTTCTGCTTTGTATTTCAAATCAAATGCAGAGATAGTAATGCCCCAAAAAAAAAAAAATCTTGAAGAAAGTTCTTCAAAACTTGCTGCAGTTTGTGGTTAGGTCTCTAAGTAGAGGTGCTGAAACCATATTGACTTTGGTGGACAAAGTGTGTAGTGGGAATGACAAAAGTAAGGGGTAAGTGTGTGTCCTTGGGAGAGTCATTAGACTTTGGAACTCCTAGCTGAGCAAGCAGCACATGGGTGTTGCTTAACATGTTCCTTTGGAGAGTTTTTTAGCAGGAGTTACTGGGCTTCTCCCAAAGGAAGTGGAGCAGTTCTGAGAGCTTGAGGGCCTCAAACATCCCTTGAGCTAAAGGGAAGAGGCTTGTTTTTCATTTTTATGGGCAAGTAACGAGGCATTGGAATTGGCTTTAGTTACATCGCAAATTTGGTTACTTGTACTTGAATAAAATTCAAGAACTGTCTCAGCACTTTTTTCATTTTTGTTGTAACTAAGAGTTACTTGTTTCTCTCTGAAGTTTTTTGGAAGTGTGTTAGTTGAATTGTTTGAAAAGAAACCTTAATCTTGCATAACACTTCAACCAACCAAGCAAGGAAGATTGGGAGAAACTGATGCAGAAAGACTAATGTTATTTGCAGAAAATGCCTGAGCTGTGCTCAGTGAGCACTTGAAGCTCACCCTCTGTTGGTGGCATGTTTATAAATGTCCTTGTGGGGCAGGAACGTTGCTCTGACAATGCCCTGATTTACTGCTCTGGTTCAGATCTCCCTGTCCCTGCCTCTGCTGAGGAGATGCGTGTTAAATGAGTTACTTCAGTTGTTTCCCCTCTCCTGTTGTCCTTGGCACAGATCCCAGAGTGGCACTGTCAGGACCAACTGCTTGGACTGTCTGGATAGAACAAACAGTGTGCAGGCCTTCTTTGGCTTGGAGGTAGGAAACCCACATCCAGCTGCTGCTTCTGGGGCACGTGGGCTGTAAAAGTAGTGTCACCTTCCTTAGGAAGGCTGACTGAACTTTTTGTAGGTGCATTTCTAGTGTGAGCTGTTTCTGACTGTGACTTCCAGAGAGAAGACCTTCAGCATGTTTGAAAATGAAAAAATATGGGTGCTGTAAGGTCAAACCTAGGAAAATCATTATCCTTCTGTTTTCTGAATTTCATTTAGCTAAAATGCTCCTCTTAAGAGAAATTTCTGTGAGAACTTACAAGGCATTGGTTGTAGAACAGACATATCTGATTCTGAAATATGTAGTGCTTGGCTGCTGCTTTAACACAAGTTTTCTATGGCATGTATATGGCATATATCTTTCTACACCTTTGATGTGCAGAGTGCTTACATGTCAAACTTAGCTATGTAGCTCTTTTTTCCTTTCATATCCTTTCAACAACTACATAAATACAACTTTTTTTTTAAACCAGGTATGCCAGATTTTTCAGCAATGAGAATTAAATTATGATTTCAGCTAAAGTATGAGAACTAAAAGCATAAAACTAATTAATAAGAAAGGAAATGATTAATCCTGAAGAACTGCTTACTTAAGTTTAAAATTCTGTTAAATGAGATACATGAATTCTTTATTTAACACAACAGATACCTAAAATGACGGGTACTGAACTCTAGATGACCCCCTAAAATTACAAGAGCAAGCACCCAATTTTTAAAGTTTCTTGTATGTTTCTTCTTAATTTTGTTTTGTAAGTTTCCTTTTGTATCTTTTGTTGATTCCTGCCCAACCTTCAGAATTTTGCCTTTGCCATTCTGTGTCTATTGTGTGAGGCTTCTTCTTGCTGTCGGACACCCTAAGGTTTTAAAGATTTTTAACAGCTCTTGAAAATAGCTTTGTGTTTAGTTTGGTGAGCTTTAAGATGAATACATTTACAAATGAGCTACATTATATTTTTCCTGTATTACTACCTATCTTCAAAGAAAAATGAAGTGTTGGTGCTAAACTATATGCATGATGCAGCCTTTCAAGTGTAACGTACTGACAGTTAGCTCAGAATGGTACATGTAAACTCAAGATTTTTGGGTTTTTATGCATATATGCTGAAAAAACAGGATGTTAAGAAACATCCTATTTTAAGAAATATATTTAAAGGGTGGGGAGTTGGTTTGTTTGTTTTTGGTTTGGTTTGTTGGGTTTTTTAAGCTGTTGTTGTCTTCACCTGTTGCAGATGCTAACAAAACAGCTGGAGGTGTTAGGATTAGCTGAGAAGCCTCAGTTAGTTACTCGCTTTCAGGAAGTTTTCCGATCCATGTGGTCTGTGAACGGTGATTCTGTCAGTAAAATTTATGCTGGAACTGGAGCCCTCGAAGGAAAAGCAAAGGTAAAATACATCTTCTCAAATGCTTTAGCCGTCTTCAGGATGGGTTTTAATAAACTCTGCCATTAATAGAGCCATGATGAGGTTTTCTCTTTAAAAAACATGCTCTTTGTAATCCTAAAACAATCCCAAACAAAACCCAACCAACCAAAAAGATTAACTTAAAATGGTTGGTTCTGTTGATAACCAGGTCATGTTTCTGTATGTCCCTTCCTAGCCATACTCCTGCCTCCCACATAACACCATTCTGTATGAAAGGATAAGGCTGAAATCTTCCATTTCTTTAGAACATAGTTCAGAAGAATGTATATTCAAATCAGCTTTAGTTTCTTTGACTATATTTACTTTCCTCTCTGCACCTCTCCTGCTATTATTTCAGTTCCGTTCACTGTATCTCCTTTTCAAGGATGTTTGATGGGAAACATGTTTTTCGTGGTTTTAGTGTTTCATAGTGTTATTACTAATCTAGTTGTAGCCTGGTGGGTTTTGTTTGCATGTTCATGAGGTTTTTCTGTTTAGTTTTGCAGTTACTGAAAAGAACCCAAATTTTATTTCTACCCTGCTTTCTAACACTGTGAGAACAGTTCCATGCTCCATGACAGTGTAATGTTTCTCTTCAACTTGTTCTGTCTGGCTTGATGCCCGAGTTGTTCCCATTTTCTCATGCTGTCTTTTGGTTTTTTCTCGCAGTGTTGCTTTTTTGTTTCCCTGATCCTGTCCCTTGCCAGGTGATACCTGTCAAGACTAATGTTGATCCGTAGCAACTTTTGCCCTTAGTTCCCTCAAGAATGTCTTTTCACACTGCTCTTTCTGCTAAAGAATGTGCTTCTTCTCATTCCATGTTATATCCTATGTACCCATAGCCAACTGTTTTGGATTTTCCATCATTTGTTCATTCACACTGTGCCAAGGTTCTTCTCTGCTCATGTAGGAGGTATCACAGCAAAATACATAAAAACAAAAGAATCAAATACACTTGTTGCTTATTCTGCCACTTGACTGGTGCATACAAGACTTCTTCACTTGGGAATTGCTTGTATTGTACTATAGAGTGGAATTTGGTTCAAGATGTTTAGTTTTATTTTCTTACACAAAAGTCACCTAGACTGCCAGGAAGACTGCAGTAAGTATTTTAAGGAGTGTCTCCCCTTGTCTTGACTTTGCCATTCAACCTTCTTCCTTCCTTTTCCTGAATAAATAGTTACCTATTTCATCTAGTTCATTTAGCTATTTATTATTTTTTTTTACTTTTAAAAATGCATTTATGTATTTACATTTCCATTTTTAATGTTTAAAACAGAGTAGTTGTCCTGGTTTCTGTTTCTTAAACCATGACAGTACATTTGCTCTGCTGTCTTTGGAATAATTCTGGATCCGTGCCCTGGGACAACTGTAATTAGTACCACATCTCATAAATCAAATCAAAAATCTCTGACACAAGTCCCATCTATTGAAAGATGATCTTTAATGCTTGCAAAGCCTTACAATACTTGCTGTTGTTTCAGTTAAACCTGGCTCATTTTGGTTTTGAGTACTCTGAGTATATATTTTGAAATGTAGTTTTTAAGTTGCATTCTCATTTCTCAAATGAAAAGTTTGATGTCTGAAATTATTTCATTTCCTACTTGTCTGTTTGATTCTTCAAAGCCCAAGAATACTTAGAAGTAAAAATGCAGAAATTTCACATAGGAGAAAATGATTTTAACCTTAAGTGTGTTAATATACCTTTCTATACTGAAAATCAGTTCTTTTTAAAGTATTGTAATCCTTGTTACATCTAACTCCTTACCTGCTCTTTCTTTTGCTTTCTCGGGGTTCCTTTCAATTAATTGCCTGATATATGAATGGTGAGTGTGGTTTTTTGGATCATCAGTTGAACATTGTCTGCCAGGAAGGGAGTGCATCCTATCAAAATCCTCTTGCAATAAAGTGCTCCCTACAGTTCATCCCCATTGTCTGCCAAAGTCACTTAGCCTTGCCAAAAGAGTAGCTTCTGTCTCACTGTCCAGTACAAGTCATAGAACTAAATCCTAGGGTGGTTTTGTTAAGCTTTGGCCTTCTTGCCTTCCACATACATTTAAGAGGCTTTCATGGACAATGCAAGCTGTAAACTTGGGAGTATTTCTTTATGACACAATCCCTTGCAGCATCCGTGGTGGATCACAGTCTGTATTTCGTGTACCTGCAGCAGTGTGTGTTCACAGACACCTCACAGGCAAAGCGCATGCAACGACGTGTGTAATCAGAAAGGTGTTTTTGTGTGCCAAAATCAGCACTGCCAGGTTTGAAACAGAGTACCAGACTGCATTACGTGGTACTTACATTATCCTTTAGGTGTGTGTGACCCTTGGGTACATCTGCATCAGCAGCACATTTTTCTGGAGGCTCTTGTTTAGCCCAGGGGGTTGGGCACTGTTCCTCTGGACTGCGGTTCAGTCAGGCCAGAGTGTGCAGAGACTGTCTGGGTGTGTCCGTAGCCATGGATTTTGTCTGTGTTCCTTCTGGGATGCTGCATGAGACTTGCATGTTATTTCAACAAGTTTAGGGGGGTCTTAAGTCACAACTCTCTCTGTTTTTAACATGGATATTCCAGAATGCAAATTCCTAACTCCTAAGTGCATAAACATGTACATTCAGGTGTCATGGGATTTGGATTTGAGGGCTTGCTCATCTCTCATTTTTTGGGGAAAACTCCAAAATCCCTGTCATGGTCTAAACATGGCACTATATCAAATTAATTTGTAAAGACTTAGGGTATAGGGAAAAAAAAATTCCTCTCCCTGCAGTATTATATAAACTAAACATTATTTAGTTTAATTTATAACTGCTTGTTAGGTATGCCTTGTAGGTATTACTGTGGGTTTTTAGCATTTGGGGGAAGGGGGAAAGCACATGTAGCACAGTACGCTCAGACAACTTGATTTAATACTTAAAGGAAAGAATTGCCTTAGCTCTGAAAATCATTAAAACTGTTTACATATATATCTACTGAATATTGCCAATGTATTGTGAGCAGTGTCCGACATAAAATATTTTATACATGTTCCTCCCTAACAGGCTGGAAAGCTGAAGGATGGTGCTCGTTCTGTGACCAGAACGATCCAAAATAACTTTTTTGATAGCTCCAAGCAGGAGGCCATTGATGTTTTGTTATTGGGAAATACCCTAAATAGTGATTTAGCAGATAAAGCACGGGCTCTCTTAACCACCAGCAGTTTACGCGGTATGTGTCTTTCAGGATTTTAATCTCTGATAACTATTTGGTGTAAGAAAGCTGTGTAGAGTTTGTTTTCAAAGCACTGTTGGAAAGTATAAATGCTATTTTATGTTCTCTGGGCTTATTAAAAAATGGAAGTTGCTTCTGCTTTACTAATAGCACCAAAGTAATGTGCTGCAGAAATTGCTTTACCTGTTTATGATTTGTGGGTGACGTTCTACATCAAAACCAGAGAGATTTCAATAAGAAACTCTGCTTGTGCAGAGCAGCCACTGAGTCTTGGGGGTTTGGTACCAGGAAGGGGGTTCCCCTCATGAGAACAGGGTGCTGAACCAGCATCCTGCATCCCCAAAGAGGTGTAGCTTCCGTGGTCCCCAGGACTGCATTCAGTCCCATCTTCTGCAGGTCTGGTCAGTCACAGGGCTGTGTTCAGTCCTCTCTAGGGACATCAAAAATACAGGAGCTCAAATTTGGGCAAAGAAGGAACTCAAATTTGAGTCTTCTTTCCAAGATCCCAGGTAATAATGTTCTGGGTTACTGCAATTTTTAGGGATTTATAACATTCTTAAATTTTCCTTTTCATTTTTTTTCCTTCTCCTGGACACATCTTAACCTTGAATGAGATAAAATATGTCAAAGCTTCAGTGCAAATCTCTGACTCAAGAAGAAAATCTTTTCCCAGTTGTAGTCTTCATCTCGGGGGTCCACATCTTGATCCGATGTGGAATCCGAGGGAGTGTTTTTGTCCCATTTGTTTAGCACAAGGTTTCACGTTATTGTGATTTTTCTTACATCCGAGACCTGCTAAATCAGCCTCACCTCAAAATCAGTTAAAATTTGTTTTCATTTCTTCCCACTTTTTCTGGGAATGCAAGCTGTCCTTTTTGTATTTGCAGCTCCTGGCAGCTGAGGAGCATTAATCCCTCTTCCCTGAAATCTCTCTGCATTCTTTGCTAGGTGGCAAGTTAAGCAGTGGGGTCCTTCAACATGTGTGAATCCATTATTAATAAAGGAGGAAAAGAAAATTTGCTAATCCTGTTGTGAAACTTGGTAGATTTTGCAGCATAAAACATGCGCTTTAACTGATGCAAATGGTTATGTGTAATAAATTGTGTATTAACAGCATGTTTCCTCACACATTGCTGGAAAATCCTAAAAAGCAATGACTTTTGACTAATCTTTTCTTGTTTCCCTCTTACTGCATCCGTAGTTTCAGAGCAATCCTTACAATCAGGTATAGTATAGTACAGTAAAATAAACTGTGAATACCTGACCAGCTGTTGTTGTCTTCTGGCTTTTCTTGTGTCTGTCTGTAATATTTAGCTGTGGGCTCACATTTTCCTGGTGGTGTTTGGATCTGGCATTCCTGTGCCCTAACATCCTTTAATCCAAGAAAAGTGAAAATATAAGAGGTGAAAAATGTTGCAGTTGAGCTTGGTTGTGCGTTAGGCAATGAGGTAACCAATTCCCAGGGGTTTATTTTTGCACATGTTCTGGCTGTAAAGGAATTTTCCTTTTTATCTGATTTGGAGGCTTCTGTGTTTTCGCTTTGTTTAGGATAAGAGGTGAAATTCTTCACTACAATTTGTAATTTCATCTTATTTATTGCTAGAAGGCTTAACGTGCTTGTGCTCATGCAGGAACTTATCAGCTGTGCAGCACTTCATGTTCTTGTTCCCAGAAACCATTATTTAAAATCAAATATTCCTAATGCTCTTCAGATTTTACTGTGTGTTGAGCCTTTACATTTGCCAATTTTGCTTTTCCTATGTGTGTTTTACTCTACCTACTTAACTCTTAGTGAGCATCTAAAGAGTGAAATCTGAGTACAAATAATGTATGCCTGAAATTAAGTGATCCACTGGCATTTTGTCAGTGTATCCAAGTGCTTATTGGAATAACCAGTCACACTCTCACTGACGGTATTACCTTCTATCTTAGAACTCTGGAAGAAGAGCCAACAGTTTTTTAATATGTATGAATTGTTGTTATTTTTATTTATGTCTATTTTTTATTATTTATTAGAATGCCTATTTTTGTAAGAGTTATAAATCAGCTATTTTTTAGCATTTCAGGGTTTCACCTGGGTACAAATTGCATATATTGAAATATTGCTACAGGAATTTGGATGTTGCAGTAAAACAGTTCCATCAAGTTCCAGCAGTTCCATTCAGTTGCACAGAATATCCCAAACAGAATTTTAAGTTAACATTCCCTTTGTAGAACTGATTTCCAAATTTCTACTTGCCTAGTAAGAGCAGCAGTCAAAGTATTTTTGCTGCAAATAACGGAAAATGTAACTGATTGAATTTCTGATGTTGTGGACAGGGGCACAGTTTTGCTGAAAAGATAAATAACTAGAAATACATAGGAAAATCATAGTCTCAGGAGCTCTGAAAAGCACTTGGTTCACTCAGTATTTTAGAAAGCAGTAGAAACTTATTTTTAATTACTCAAATTTATAAAAAGAGTCATTCTACAATTTAGGAAGACTGCTAGTTTAAAGATAGTAAATTTTTGTCTATAAGGAGCTTGTTGTCAGCTCACTTCTAAAGTGAGAGTCTAACCTGGTAAGGCTTTTCACATTAGGGTCTCATAACGACATCAGGAGTTAAACAGGCAATAATGAAATTTTGCAGCTTTTCTTAAAAGCTGCTCAGTAGGAACAAAATGATTTGGAGTAACTAAAATGAAGCTGAAATCCAGAACATTTTCAAAAGAAAAAGATGGAACCTGAGACAAGAAACATCCAAACTCTGCTCTTAAACTTGCTCATAGTGCTGCAGAGGCTCATCTCTGCAGGCCTGCACAGCTGCCTACCATGCTGGTTTGGTTCCTGGAGTTCAGCCAACCCTTTGGACGATTTGGGTTTTTGGATGTGTTGTGGCTGCAGCATTCCTGGGATTGTTTCCCTTGTGCTGGGCTAGCTCCTGGCCTCTGCTCTCTGTGGCCTTTTGGGCATGTGCTGGACTTCCTGCCTGCAATCACCTGGGCTGTAGGTCAGAAGCAGACCCAGTGTTTCGTTCTCACCTGGAGGGCTCAAGTATACCTTTGGCTCATTCCTGTTTTCTAGACTTTATTTCCCTGGATTTTGATGAGGAAAGCATGATCCCCAAGCATGGTATGCTTGGAGCATCCCAAGGAGACACCAATCAGTTTATTGTCTTTTCTGTGTGGTTGGCCCATTTATGGATGTGTGATTTGTTCAGCAGGGAAAGCATTCACGGCCAACAAACACAATATATTTTCTTCTCTTGCTCCCATTTGTTTCAAACCCAATAGGGATAGAGAATACCTGGTTTTGTTTTAACCAGGTAGCCAAGATCACAAACTCAATAACTGAAAAGACAGCAGCACCTCACTAATCATCTTATTTGGGGAATTTAAATGAAAGTACTGTTCCCAGTAACTGACTATTTTTCAAAACAGTAACAAGTGAAGGGAAGAATTCCATCTAGTATTGTTTATATTGTTCTTTTGGAGTCTGATAACCATGAGAACATTCAAAATAGGTAAACTAATATATATTAGGTAAGGTACCTGATTGAATCAGTTTTTTTCTTCCTGTGTTTCTCACAATGTCCTGTACATATGGGTCATTCCTCTCTCTTCATCTGGCAGATGGAAACAAGGCACAGGGAAAGGCTGAGGGGACAGAAAAATGAGTTTAATTATTTTTAATCCCAGCCTACTGTCCTCACTAAAGCAGCTCTTCAGGAATTTAACTGACCTAAAAATAATTCAGACTTGTGGCTTAAATAGACATACTCTGATATGAGGAAATAATGTACCTTCTCTATTTTAGTACTTGTAGTTTATCAGCAACTTTTACCCTTCCAAAAATTAACATATCTGCATATTGGTTCTGTAACAGAGATTGGATTTCATAAATTCAATCTGTGAAAATGAGGTAGATCTCCTTGTTGATATGTACAAAAAATGAAGGTTTCCTTAGAGAGTCACAGACAAGATGAAAGAACAGCAGATATTTATAAAACATAGAAATTGTTTCCTTCATGTATGATTTCTCTCTATATAATTTTGAACAAATTGCTGCTGTTTTTCAGTCAGTGTCTTACCCACACAAGTAATGTGTCTCTGAGGTACTTTCCCCTGGGAAAGCTGCATTCCTTGTGCTTTGAGTTTAATTTTGTGCACGTACATTGGAAAGATGTCACTGCCAAGTTTTCTGATACATTTGCTGTAATGTCTTTTCAAATGTTTTTCCAGCATCTGTAAAAGTACTGAAGAGCATGTGTGAGAACTTCTATAAGTATGCAAAACCAAAAAAAATCCGAGTCTGCGTTGGGACGTGGAATGTCAATGGGGGGAAGCAGTTTCGAAGTATTGCCTTCAGAAATCAAACCCTCACTGACTGGCTTCTGGATGCACCAAAGTTAGCTGGGATCCATGAATTCCAAGGTAGGATTTGTGTTCTGTCATTACTTTTTCTTGAAAACTCTGTGTCTTGGTTTGAAAGACAGATGTCTGCTAGGGAGGGGCAGGGCCTCCCTTGGAATGGAGAATTCAAACACCCTCCCTCCAAATTATTATAATTTAGAAAATTAAGTGGTCTCTCCAGCAAAGATGTGAGGATAGGAATAATAGTTCTCCACTAGTACGTGTAACAAGGCAAACAAACAACAACAACAGCAGCACTAATAATAAACAGAACCAGGGACCTCGCGGGGCTTTAGGGCAGTCTGATCCCGGTGCCCCTGCAGGACTCTTGACAGCACCAAGCTGGAACGGTGGAAAATCCCGGGCTGGTGGATGAGATCTATCAGAAGCTCCGTTGGTGGTAGCTGGAATGGCAGGGATGTCCCGGCAGGGCAGAGCCACAGTGTAGCAAAAAGCCTCAAAGCAGTGCCAGTGAAGCAGGGGCGGGTCAGGGCCGGCCCAGCGCCAGCAGGGTAGGGGAAGGCAGCTCAGAATTCGTAGGCACACGAGTAGATGGTGGTGGATTTCCCAGGACTGGACTTGGTGGTGACAGGAACTCCTCCCGCAGCGAGCAGCAGCCTGCCCGTCCTCCCTCCGATGCCGAGACCAAGAGAGCATGTCTGCCCCAGCCCCGTCCTTTACCTCCCCCCAAACCTCGAGGTATCTTTTCCCTGCCGAGAGAAAACTCCCAGAGACCAAAGGTGTGTAGCCCGGTGCGATGCTCTCCTGGCCACTTCTTTGTTTTCCTCAAGCACCCATAAGTACTCAGTAGTTAGTTTCATGGCAACTTATGGGAAAAACATTTGTAAGAAAAAAACCCCAAATCTAACCCCCAACACCCTGATTTTTCTAAGTAGATCACAAACATTGAAACGGGTATCACAGAAGCATAGAACTGTGTAGGAAGGGACTGTAAAGATCCAGTTCCACCCCCTGCCACGGTCAGGGACACCTTCCACTATCCCAGGCTGCTCCAAGCCCTGTCCAGCCTGGCCTTGGACACTGCCAGGGATTCAAGGGCAGCCACAGCTTCTCTGGGCACCCTGTGCCAGGGCCTCACCACTCTCAGAGAAGAATGTCTTTCCAAGTAAGGAATTTCTTTCTTAAAATGAATATATATATATATATATATATATATATATATATATATATATATATGAGGTCTTGATTCTTAAGTTAATTCGAAACAAGAAATAACTTTTTCCCTATTTACCTCCAGATCGCAAAAACAAACCTGTGGACATATTTGCCATTGGATTTGAAGAAATGGTGGAGTTAAATGCAGGAAACATTGTGAATGCCAGGTGGGTGATACAATCTGCACAGTACTAGTTTGGCCGATAATCACCTTTTTCAAGTCATAAGTTATTTAAAATTTTGGTTTCTCCAGTGCTTGCAGTGTTATTCAGTTGTGTGTCTTGTGTTGCTGGGAACAGCAAAACCTGAGAAGATCTTTCCAAACGCATCTGTTGTTGATATGCCATTATGTATCGGGTCTGTGATCTGTATAAAGGAAGGCTTCCTTCCATACTGTTAGTTTTCACTGCCATTCCATGTATTGCATGGTTATATTACTGTGAAGTTGGGATTTTTCACTCCTAGCAGACTGGGTTATGGAAATACATTTTTCCCAGTGGTAAGTGATACCAGGGATGAATGTGTGTGCAGTCCTAAGGCCACATTCCCTTTGTCCACTGTTTTCTCTGCCTGCTTTATGTGTTTCCTGGTGTTAGGGAAGGTTTAGCTCCCTGGGAAGAGCAATTGAAGCCTATAATGCTGTAGCCTTTGTGCAGATTTTTGTCCTTTAGGAACCAAGTGTCAGCTTGTCATCCCCTAATTTCACCCTGTGAGTAGTTAATGCTGTTTCCAGGCCTGGTATTTTTCATTCCTGTCCGGTGCTGACTCTGAAAACCATAGTCTGTTAGGTCTCTAAGGATGTTTCTTCTTGATCTAAGACTATGGACACCCGTTTTCCAATAGTGGCTGAGCTAGGAAGTAACACTCTAAAACAGTTCTTAGGTTTCACTCCTCCAGTCTAGGTTTATAAAGACAGCAAAGATAGCCATGGCTCCTAAAGTTGTCTGTGGTGTTGGGAAAAATTGAGGCAGCATTTGTAGAGGCTGAATTTGAAACAATGATGTCATGACAGTCTAGAACCTGTGTCTCTGCTGGGAGGCATTTGAGCACCATTCCCAGCGTGGCTTTGATTTACTGCCTCAGGGTTTACTTGAGGTTCTTAGATGTAGCTTAGTCAGCTCAATCACCATCTAGAAACCTGCTCAGTTTGGTTTACTTCCAACCTGGTGTTTTTAATCTCACTGCCAGCACCACGAATCAGAAGCTCTGGGCTGCTGAGCTGCAGAAGACCATCTCCAGAGATTACAAGTACGTGCTGCTGGCTTCAGAGCAGCTGGTGGGCGTCTGCCTCTTCGTGTTCATCAGGCCCCAGCACGCTCCCTTTATCAGGTCAGTAAGTACAGCTGGCTCCAGCTTGGGTCACCTTCAGCTTGCCTTGTGTTGGAAGATAGCACCCAAACATCCTCAGGGCCAAGGGGGGCTCTGAAAGAGCTGTTCTACCTTCTGGTGAAGTAGTTGTTTAAGTTCTTTTATCTTAGTTTTTAAATGCCTCAGTGGTCGCCCAGAGAGCTTGAAAAGCTGACATTTTATCTTGTTACTGCTCAGTGGCTGTTGGAACTTTTTAAAACTAGCCCTGTGGCTGGGAGAACAATGTGTCCCTCCCTGCCCAGTGTCACACTCAGAGCCATCTCTGCCAGGTTCCTGGAAGGTTTAATGGTTGTTTCGCTGTTTCAGGGATGTTGCTGTGGATACTGTCAAGACTGGCATGGGAGGAGCCACTGGGAACAAAGGTGCAGTGGCCATTCGGATGCTGTTCCACACCTCCAGCCTTTGTTTTGTGTGCAGTCATTTTGCTGCAGGGCAGTCCCAAGTCAAGGAGAGAAATGAAGACTTTGTAGAAATATCTCGCAAGCTTGGCTTTCCAATGGTAAGCGCGGTGTCCAAATTCCATGACAAATGAAAAGTGAAACCCGTGGAGCTCCAGCATCCAGGTGTCATCCCAAAGCTCCATTTGCTGTTTTCCCCCTCCCCAGTTTCCTGAGGAAGTCAGGCTTCCTTGGGTTAGAGATCTCAGAGGGAATTGAGTTCCCACAATGTGTATTAAAATAGAGATGCAGACAGAATAGACCTTGCCAGTGCAGGGACAGAGATGATGAAACATGAGTTCACTTGCATTTGGAATCAAGAACTTAGCTTAGGAAAGAGACCTTATAGATCCCTGACATGCAGTCAAACTTTTGTAGGCACAGGAGACCAATCACCTATGAGAAAAGAATCACTGGGAAACAGCACTGTTCTCAGGGATGATTCTTTGCCATGTTCTCATAAACAAACACCATGTTCTCATTATCAAACACCAAGTTGAAAGTGTTATCAGTGCAACAAAATGCTTCCTTGAGACTTAAAGCTGTAACTTCTTCATTTCTGTGACATTGTGCAGGACTCTTAATGTCTTATTTTACAGGGGTGTTTTATTTTCTAAATTTGTCTCCACTGTCATGTTTCAGTTTTCCTAGCAAGTGCTGTATCCAGCAGTTTCCTAAATGCTGCTGTTTCAATCTGCCAGTGTATCTGCTTGGTTTTACTTATGGGCAGTGGAAAAAATAAAACAAAAGGGGAAGTAAAAGTTCTGACTCTAAACCCTGCGCCTTGTTTAAACCAATAAAGCCCTCTATAACTGATAAAACTAATGTCTCTCTCTAGTGATGAAAGTCAGATGTAACTGAAAAGTCTTCAATTCAATCTGAATGATAAAGCTCTGGATTTGCAGTTTGTCAGGAGACTGTGCCACAAAGTGCCAGGGGGTGTTTTGTTCTCCTCTGACACAGGCAGCAGCTGTTGCCTTTGAGCAGACTTCTAAAACAGGAGTAGGAAGAGGAAGAATTTTAGGATCCAGTTCAGTTGATCTGTGTTTCTTTAGAAATGGAAACTCCATAGAAAGTTGTACTTCTCTCGTGTTCTATATGTGAACACCACACTGTTGTAAACACCACACTGTTGATCATGTTGTCCTAACCATACAGACACTAAATACTAGGATGTATTTTAGTTGTCTTCATCACCCAGAAATTACACATATTTCACAGCTAAAAACTGGATTTCTGAGCCTAGAAGTAGTAAATTTGTCACTCGGTTGTTTTTAACTCCAGTGTGTGCTGCTGTTTTACAGGGAAGGATGCTCTTTTCCCACGACTATATTTTTTGGTGTGGGGACTTCAATTATCGAATAGATTTGCCCAACGAGGAGGTGAAGGACCTAATACGACAACAGAACTGGGATCCCCTCATAGCAGGAGACCAGCTTATCAATCAAAAAAACTCTGGACAGGTGTGTTCAAACATCACCATACTTGAGAATACTTCGGGTTTTTTACTGGCTTTAGCATTTCTGTGATGCTCCTGTAAATCTGTATGCTCAGCATGGAGTTTTCTAATTGTAATATTTTTCTTTTTGTCAGATGTAACTATTTAAAAAGAATATTTGTAATGTTTGTTGATGTTACTCTTTAGTTAAATTGCAATAGGCCTAATGCTGTTACTGTTGGGAAAAGGAGTAGTCCAAATGGTAGCTTTTTTATTTGCAAAGAAGACACAGAATAACAAAGTCTGAAGAAAGCTACTTTTTTTTAGATTTGTAGGGTTTCTTGTTCTCTCCTTGCAGCTCCGTGTGGGAAGGCTGGATATGGTAAAAAGAGAGACAGTCCTCTGTTGTTGGTTCTGTCTGCTTGCCAGCACTTGGATCACAAGCAGTGCTTTTGCTGATTTAGAGTTCCCTTCCATTTGTGCTGGTATCTTGTGCACCAGAACAGAAGGCAAAACACTGGATATTTTTACTCTCTTTTTTTTAACAGCTGTTTCCTAGAGAAAGCAAGATGTACGTTCACATGGGCAGGCAGCACTGATTGTCTGTTAAGTGGATCAAAACATGATGTGTAGAGGTTTTGGAGACACCTCCAGCAGTTATAAGGCTGGAGAAACCTATGGAACCTGCCAGAACATGAAAAGGACTCCTGGCTGGGGAGCAGGAGTAGCGTTGCACTGCTGGGGTGATATTCCATGATCCAGAAGCTGCTGACTGGGTGCCAGAGTAGTGTCCCTGGGGGAGCTCTATGGCTATGGCAGGTTCACTTCTGTACCTGCTGCTCAGGAAAGGTGTTCACATAGAAACTTGCTCCATAAAAGTAGGCTAGAAAATAATTACTGAAGGCAGACAAATTAATTGTCTCAGAAGTTGTGGAACTTCTAGCGTTCTGACATTGATCTTCTGACATTGACTTCTAAATTGACTGGATTTCAAACTGTATTTCCAACAAGAAAAGCAGATCAGTCTATCACTTGATGCAGATTTGACTGTAAGATCCAAGTTAGCTTTCTATTTTACAGCTCTGTGAAGTGAAGGAAAGATACCTATGGAAGGTTGAACTCGAGAAAGGAGCTGACTTACCTAAAGGGTTTTATCTTGGATCCAGTTTAAATACTTGATGAGCGAGAAGCTCATTTTGAATACATTGAATGTATTAAGGACTCAACTTTTTCCTTTTTTTTTTTTATCCCATTTATTTGAGGGGACATCTTGTGTCAGCTTTTCCCTGGAAGTGTTCAAGACCAGGCTGAATGCCACCCTGAGCAATCTGGTCTAGTGAACAGCATCCTTGCCCATGGCAAGGGGTTGGAACCAGATGGTCTTTAGGGTCCCTTCCAACCCAGACCAGTCTGTGAGTCTGTGAATTTGTGAGAACATTTGGCATGTTCAGACAGATAAAATGTAAGCCTTCATTCCCAACTTCTGCTGACACAGGAACAACTAAGCACCAGATTAAAATGCTGTGGTACAGCATTGGTGTTCTGGGTGACCTCCGGTTGGAAATGACATTGAGGTAACAGTACGGTTGTTCGTAAGTGTGGGCTTAAAGATATGACTGCTGGCATACTTCTTTTCATTGATGATTGTCTGGGTCACTATTTAGTCGTAGTGGCAAATGTTTTCAGCAGACAAAATGTGGAGAGGAATCCATTTTAACAAATAACAAGTTTTTTTATTTTATTTTGAGATGTTTATACAGGTTGTCAGTGTTAGAATGGGGACTTCTATTAGTTTCACACTATTTCCCATCTGTTTCTGTCCTCTGTTTTTACAGATTTTTAGGGGATTTCTGGAAGGGAAAATCAATTTCGCCCCTACATACAAGTATGATCTGTTCTCTGATGACTATGACACCAGTGAAAAGTGTCGCACCCCGGCATGGACAGATCGGATCCTTTGGAGGAGAAGAAAATGGCCCTTTGACCGATCAGGTATGAGGGTTCCCTTCAATTGTTCAAAATGTCCTTTAAGTGACTTAGAGGATCCATTTAGTGGTGTTCCCAATGGCAGTGATGCTGAGCTCCTGTTTCTGGCTTGGTAGGAGACAGAACACTTGTAACAGACCCTGAGTAAACACAGTGAGGCTGAAGAAAGGGCCATAAATCAGATCCCAGTTACTGACATTTGAGGAGTGGAAAAGGAACTTTGAGGGGGGGCATTTCTGTAAGACATTTGAATTCACTTTCTATGTTTATTCTTTTTACAAATAGCACATCCTTGCAATCACTGTATTTTTCCTCTTTTGTTTTCATTGCTGATTGCAGCTGAAGACCTGGATCTCCTGAATGCAAGTTTTCACAGTGACAGTAATGTCCCTTATACATGGAATCCTGGCACTTTGTTGCACTATGGAAGAGCAGAGCTGAAAACATCTGATCATAGGTTCCATTTTAATTTTATACATTACTTCCTAAGATTTAATATTCATGCTGTGTATTTTGTTGCTCAGATACTCTGTTGACAGGATTTTCTTGTCTGTTTTTTCCAAGGCCTGTGGTTGCACTGATTGACATTGATATATTTGAAATTGAAGCAGAAGAGAGACAAAAAGTGTATAAGGAGGTGATTGCAACACAAGGACCACCTGATGGTACTGTGATGGTCTCCATCAGAGGCTCTTCAGCAGAAGAAAACTATTTTGATGATAACTTGATTGATGATCTTCTTCAAAAATTTGCAAGCTATGGCGAAGTTATACTTATAAGGTAAAAAAACCCCTTCTTACTTTTAATCTCTCCTTATAGAATCGTGGAGTTGTTTGGGTTGAAAGGGACCATCCAGTCCCACTTGCTCTCATGGGGACACCTTCAGCTATCCCAGGTTACTCTGACCTGGCCTAGGACACTTCCCAGGGATCCAGGGGAAGTCACAGCTTCTCTGGGCAGCCTGTGCCAGGGCCTCAGCACCCTCACAGGAAAGAATTTCTCCCCAGTATCTCATCTTACCTTCTGGCAGTGGGAAGCCATTCCCACTTGATCCTATCTGGACTTGAACCTGCTGGAGCAAGCCCAAAATTCATCTTCATTGTTGCCACCAATTTCCTGAATACAGTTATTTCCTTAGCTGGCTTTTCAGTTATGATCTGTTTCATTTTTAACATTCGAATTTCAACTTAAATGTCTTTAGAATTCATTTTACATGCCTTTATGTGTCTCAGTTTTCAGGTATGATTTTTCCAGATACTCTTACTTTTGAGAATTTTACATAACTTTTGTATTCTAGAATTAAGTTAGTAGTTCCAAATGAACTGAAAATGAGGATGTTGCATTTTCACTAGGCTGGCAGTTGTACTGTTACGTGTTGTGGTATTTTGCTGGTTATTATTTCCAATGACCTTTGCAGGTTTGTGGAAGACAAGATGTGGGTAACATTTTTGGAAGGAAGCTCTGCTCTGAATGTTATGAATTTGAATGGCATTGAGGTAATGTACAAATGACGAAACCTTCCTATAGCAAGAGAAAAATTCCAGCTTTTTAAGTCTTCTTTAGTGGGTTGGATTTTTTGTTTGTCTTTGATTCTTAGAAGTTTTTTCTTTTCCACACTAGACTGTTGCATCCTCTTTTTTTTCCCTTTTGATAGCCACATACCAGTATGTTGAGTTTCAAAGGCATATAAAAGAAGTATCAAACTTTATTTTTAGGAGGAGTATTGTTAGAGAATTGAGGGTCTCCTACTGAGAGGCATCTTCATCAAATGAGTGGTTTGGGGGTTTTTATGATTTAAAAAGCAGAGTTTAGTTTCTTGAATGAACCAGTTTAAAATGTTTATAGCCTGCAGTTATTAAAAATTGAGGACTTCTGTACTGTAAACTCTAAAAAATGTCAAAATTTCAGTTTGCATTGACTTCCATGGGGTCAGTATTTAATCTTTGTGAAAATTTAACTTCTGTTGTTCAAATTTTTACTAGTCTGTGCCTGTTAAGACTTAGAATGTGTGATGTTTACAGATGGATCCTTGGATCTGCTGAGATATCACTGGCAGTTCAGACAGGAAAGGGGCTCTGGGCAGAATGTCAGTTTGCAGAGTGAAGACCTGCTCTGTGCCAGCCTCTAAAAATTACTTTATTCATGTAGTTTATCAGCACGTCTGCTTTCTTTATGAATAATAGTGTTCCTGTCAGAGTAAAGAAACCAGAAGCTTCCTGATTAACTGAAAAGGAGAACCATAGGAAATGAGTTGCTAGTTTTTCTACCAAAAAAAAAATTAAGTGCTTGTAATGAACATTTTAAATTACATAAATGTAGTTACCTATCAAAATTAAGTGAAAATCAGAATTATTTTTCTTTAGGCACAGAAATTCCGATGACCTTATTTGTTATATTTTCAGGGATTATTTTTTTCTTTTTAAATCTAGAATGCTGAGCTTTAATATATCCACTCTTAACGACTTCTGTTTTGTGCATGCTTTTTTTGGCAATTCAGTTACAAGGAAGGATTATAAACATCAACTTGAAAAATCCCGATTGGATCAGAAGTTTGGAAGATGAAATGAATCTAGAGAAGATTAATATTGGGCTGCCTTCATCGACAAGCTCCACTTTGCTTTGTGAAGATGCTGAGGTTACTGCAGACTACGATATGGAAGGTTTGTTGAGATAAGGCATTCCTTATATTGAAATGCTTACAGTCCTAAATAATGTGGTTAATTTAATGGACATACAAATACATAACAGGTTTATGCCCATCTAAAGCAGATCAGAAATCACATTATTTCCAACAGTATCTCGACAGTCTGCTTCACTCTCGTCTACATTTATATATATTCTAAATTGACAGTTTACTCTTCAAAAGTGCATCCATGTTGAGCCTTTTTTTTAAACACCATTCCACCTTTTGCAAGCAGAAGTTATTACAAAAAACAGATACCTTGAAATCCCCTGCCCAGCCTTCTGAAGAACAAGTGAAGCTTGGTGTATTGCAAACCAAGGAAAAAACCTGTAAAGCCAATTCTTTCTTAGATTAATCAACCTCACAGTTGCCACACTGTTATAATTATCTCTAATAAATATCTATGATATATATTACGCATTTGGAGTATTTTCAGCTGGTTTGAATACATATGTATTCTTCATGTGCCATTTTGGGATGCAAGAATCGTGCTTTGGTTGTTGAGCTAATTCCTTGGAACCTTGGGGCTTTCCTTGCATAAAATCCCACGTCCAGAATCAGTTTTCATGTGCTTTTCTTCTCTGGGGCTTGTTCTTTAGGAGACATCGATGACTACAGTGCTGAAGTAGAAGAAATCCTTCCTCAGCACCTACAGCCAACGTCGAGTTCGGGGCTCGGAACCTCCCCGAGCTCCTCGCCGCGCTCCAGCCCCTGCCAGTCCCCGACGCTGTCGGATGGGCCCGCGCTCCCAGCCAGACCCAGCCGAGCCCCAGGAAAAGCTCCTGGACCGCCTGTGTCCACACACGGTGTGTATTGCTCCACTGCCCCAGGAACTGGCACACCCAAGTTCTGTTGCAGCATGTCTGTAGGATCCTGGTTCACCCCAGTCACACTCTGAGTACGGCCCCTGGGAATCCCTACTCCCGTCAGCTCCAAGATACGTATTGTAATCGGCACATTTGTAAATTGGGAGCACAATATGAAAACTCCTCTTCAAACACAGCCTTTTCTTAAATGATGAATTGAACATGTGAACACAATGATGGTGTTTGGAATGGTCTCTAATAGAGCTTATTTTAACTGCTCAAATGCCTTGAGAATTCCCTTCGTAGCATGTCTTCCAGAGAACTTAATTCACAGGTGAGGGTCAAAATCAAAATTTGGAATGCTGCAATCGGTAAGATTGTTCAGGATTTCATGGAAAACAAATTTATTAAAACACATGAAGCAAAAGTTTTGGTTTAGGAAATCTGCCTCTTTTCATCATTGGTTCATTCCTCTTGTTTTCCCCCTCTCAAAAACTTCCGGATCGTTTCTTCCAAGGCTGGGGACTGACTGTCCTCTCTGTGAGAAAAACTTGCTATTAGAAAAGCTTTGCTGGGTTTAGAATGTCCAAGGTAGTAGTTTTTGTGTTGCTTCCTGTCATATCCTTCAGCTGAATTCCAGACTGGTGCCCAGCAGCAGAAGGAGGCTCCCCAGAGCCTGGAGCCGAAGCGTCCTCCGCCCCCTCGGCCTGTCGCTCCTCCTGCACGTCCTGCTCCTCCACAGCGGCCACCTCCACCCTCAGGTAACCTGGGGACCTTTTCGGGTGCTCAGGAATATTTGTGTTCAAGTCTGTGAGATGAACTTGAAAGTGCAAATCCAAACTGCATATTACACCTGGGGCTCCCTGGTTTTTAACTGAAATGTTTAATTGGTACATTTAAAAGCAGTAACAGCATGGGAAATAACAGCATTCTTACCATTTAAATATTATTAGTGAATAAGTTTATAAGAACTTATTTTCACAGTTTTTAAAAGCGTGAAATTTTACAGCAATGTTTACTCAACATTTTCCTTTTCTCTAGCATCTATTTTAAAATAAAACAGAAATAAACTTGTGCATTCATTGATTCATTGCTATTCCTTTAATTTTGGCATCAGTACGTATGCATTTTATCATCTCCAAGTTTTTAATGTAGACCTCATTTGTATCATCTGACAATGTGAACAACTGAGCACTACGAGAAGCTGGATGTTGAGAAGCATTTGGGCAACGTAGTTAATAACAAACTGACCCTTGTGATTTTTAACTTTCTCATTCTTTTTCTTCCCTCCTACTATACTGATATTTTTCACTATTGCTGCATTCATTTCTTAAATACTGTCAGGCGGTAGGAGTCCTGCACCTGCTAGAAAAGAATTTGGAGGTAATGATTTTAATTAATTAATTTAATTTAATTCATTAATATATGACTGTATAGCGAAACTGCCGTGGGGATCTGTTGTGACAATACTTAACATGATGATTTCCAAAGGTCTAAAAATGGGCAATTCTCAAAGTTATAGAACTGGATAATTCAAGGGTGTCACTGTCATTTCTTTCTTCTCCCTCTGAACTACGTTTGACTTTTCAGTGAAATATTATTTCTCCAGAAGCTGGTATTTTAAAGTCAGAGATGAAGGTTGTTCCAGGTTTTTGTTACTTTGTTCTGGGTGAATACATCCAGCTAACTTTTCTGTGCAGTGCTTCTTTAAAGTAGTCTTTGTCCTTCTCTGTCACACATTTTGCTGTCCTGCTTGGACTTAAATCAGCTCGTCAATACAGGAGAGAGAGTGAGAACTGTTAGTGGCACTTCCAGGCACTGCCCCTCAGTTGGTAGGAAAGAGAGGTTTTTGACAAAATGCTTTGAAAGTTTTGAGTAATCTCAGAATATACATGAGCTATTCTACATAGTCTGTAACTATCAGCTAACTTTGGTGTTAGGCAAAAGTGTACTTGGCTCCTAGATACTGGTGAGACAAGGAAGTTTTTATGCCCAATGTGTAGTATTTCAGATGAGTTAAAATGCACAGTTATGTGCTTTAGGAAGCGGTTGATAGACCACATTCAACATAGGTGAGATTTAATTCATTGTTCTTCAGTCCTGTGTAGTTTTCTGTGTATTGACACAGTCCTGTTTGCCTAGTTTGTCTCAATTGTGCAAAGACCAGTCAGTTGTCTTCTTCTGTCCTCTTTCCCAGCACAGCTTTCCATAGAGTTGTAACTTGCATAAAGCTTGCTTTTTATGCAGTCATTTGAGACTGTAGTATATTTCTTCATATATTATTCCAGCCAAAAGCTCTTCACTTTTTTTCTGCCCTCCATTTTCCACTCATGGTGTACATGTATAAGCATAAAGACTTTGCTTTTCACGGGTGTCTGAGCTCAGCTCCAAGCAAGTTAGCACAGGGCTGGAACCAAAATGAGTGTCCTTATGGGTTACTTTAGTGGGGAAAGGGCAGCTGTGTCTCTTAGCTAGGAGGAAGGCTCCTAAAGCTCTGTGGAAATATCCCTGTATAGTGTCTAAGTGGATCAGACTTTGGGTTTAGACTTCCATAGCACAGGCAAAGGGACATTGATCATGTGTTTAAAATGTTGCACCTTTTAAATGTTACTTTTTTTTCCTCAGGTATTTTGACCTTTTTTCCCCCAAGTACCTCAGTCCCTTCAATGCCCGTTGAAGGCATTTTTTCTAATGGCTCAGTATGCTCTGAAGATGAGAGGAGGATTTGGGCATCTAAGTTTTTTTGTTTGGTCATACTTTATAACAGAAGTAACTCAGAATTCAGGTGAACAAGGCTCTGCACTCATTGCAGGGCTTTACAAAGTGTAGACCTTTTGTATGCTAGTACACAAAAAAATTCACTGAGGATTCTATAAGCTCCAGTTATTTATAGTTAAAAATTAAAATGTTGCACTCTGTTTACCCAATATCTTTTTAATACATTACAGATTAAATTTTCAGAGAATGTTAAAAACTATAAAGGCTGCTAATTGTCACTTGAAGTTAATAAATAACATTTGTGGGGTTTTTTCCCTTTAATACTAGTAGTCAGAGTTTTCCTGATCGTTGCAGCCTAGGCTTTTATCATTGGTTTTAAACTGTTTTTCATTGTCCATAAGATTAAAATGTTCCTATGCTGCCCTATGTGATAGCATTATCACAGCACGATAATTTTGCTTTCTCACTATTGAAGAGTATTATGAGTAAGTGAAGGGAATCTCAGGTGCTTACCTCAGGTGTTCACCCTGTGCTGTTTCTCTCCCATGTAGTGAATATTTTTTTAACTTGCCAGATCCTCATGCCCAGAGGTCTTGCTCTCTCTGTCTGGTGCACTGATGCTGCAGCGTGTGCCTGTGTCACCCTTCTGCTGAAAGGAGCTGACTTTAGTTGTCCTCCTGCATAAAGACAAGAGCAGAGGAATGTTATCTGTAGGCTGTGCCCTACTCCTGTGCAGCTTCACTGCTGCTCCTCTCACAGAGTCATTCACAGTCAGAAACCTGTGATGGCAATTGGCAGAGCCTGGATCTCAGCCAGAACAGACAACACATGCTAGGATTTAGCATCTTTGAAACAAATGTTCAGCCAAAGCAGAGATCTGACATCTCTGGAGACAGTCCCATTTCAGCCTCGTGTGCAGCCTTCACTCTGCCCACTCTGTGACAGAACTCACAGATCACAGAGATCTGTGATATCTGCTCCTGGGCAGAATGCACACGTGGGCATATGGTGAGAAAACAGGAGGCTGTGTCATAGCTAAGGGACGCCTTCAGTATTTCCATCATGTCTATGTCCTGCCATGGTTTTGCCATACAGTTCTAGGAACCCAGTATATGCTTGATATTGCAGAAATAAAATAATTCAGCTTGGTATCCATAATGGAACATCCTTCTCTCAATCTGAACTGTTAAAGCAATTGATGCAGCTGTCCCAAGTGCACAGTGCAGCGTGGAGGCAACTTAGTAATGCAGTTCTTCAGGATACAACACATGATAGGAAGTGGGAGGCATTGCTTTCGTCACATTTCCTATTCAGCTGTACCATAGCAGAAACAGACTGAATGACAGAGATCAGGCTTAATATTGCAGGGTGTAAGTGCTCATTTCATTTGTTCATTTACTCCCCAGTGTTTGAGTACAGGTCTGTGCTCTGCTTCATGAGAGGTTCAAGATCAGTATGTCAGATCACACTGGATAGCCAAAAGTTTGTGGAGAGTGAACATTTTGAAGGAATGAAATTCTCTTTCAACCGTAATGTAAAATTAAAATAATAGATGTCATTAAATATTAAACATGATTGTACTTCATGATTTATAATTCACACCAGTCTGGTTCCCCATGCTGCTACAAACAGTTATTTCCTACAGTGACTGTAATCTGTCTAGACCAGATTTAAATTGTGTAAAGCTGTCTTGTGGCAATGTTCTTTCTGGTTTTTCTTTCTCAATCTTCTGCTTTTCTTATGCAATATACAGCTTCTCTTCTTTCTCTGAAAAGGTCTTGGAGCTCCTCCCAGTCCTGGGGTAGCTAGGAGAGAAGTAGAAGGTAACATAACAATTTTTGTGTTCTAGAAATGGATTTCTAATTTAACACCTGAGTAATATTATTGCCCTTGTGATACTAAAGGTGGTTTCATGAAGGTATTTATCATGTAGGATCTTTCTTTTATTTAGCTTTTACCCAGCCAGGTTGCTTCCTGGTTTTCAGTGGTGGTGGGAATTGTTGCAGAAGGCATTAATGACAAGCTAAGTGAAAACTTAAGAGTGCCCTAATCAAGAATGCTTTGAAGGCTGACCCTCAGAGGCAGCTGTAGCTGACTGGTCACCAGAGTGACCATGATACCTGTAACTAAATCAGGAGTCTAGGGAGCCTGAATTTTTCTAAAGAACTACATGCATTCATATATTCTGGGAGATAAATTTCCACTGAAACAATTTGGTCTATAATTTAATATTTTGCCTCTTTCTAAAGAGCACAATGCAGGTATTTTGATTCAGATAGCCAGCTCTGTGTAGCACACAGTTATGAGGAGCATTTCTCTTGCACCATTCTGGTTGGAGTACATGGGACTGCTGCTGGATGAGCCGTGCTTTAGCCATGCCAGCAGAGTCATGGGCTTGGGTTTCTTCCTTGTCCCTCAGGAATGTGTCCTTCACAGCAAATAGCAATACAGGTCCTAACAGAGTCACTGGCAGGGTTTCCTCCTGTATTTACAATTAATTTTGGCTGCATTGCTGGTTCATTCTTATAAACTGGCAAAAACACTCTATGCACAGAATATTTGTGGTTGGAAGGCGCCTTTGGTGGTTATCCACTCCAGCTTTCTGCTCCAAGGAGGGTAAATTGGCACCAGGTTGCTCAGGGTGTGAGCTGCTTCACTGAGGACAGTACCCAGAAACCCACTCTGACCGGTTCCAGGGCAGTCTGACAGCTGGAAGCTGATTTGATAAACTGTAATGCACCAGAGTTCCTTCCACTTACTGTCACTGACTTGGTGACTTTGCCTTCCTGGGAAATCAGGAGCAGAAACTCAAGCCAGAATCTTAAACTTCCCTGCCTGTTAGAAATTATGCATTTGTCTGAGCTAAAGGTAGTTTTTTCACCTCTTGCACTACCCAGTTGGAATGCTGCACCTGAGGTTGTCATCAGCGTGGCCATGGCGAAGCTGGTGCTCTAACACATTTGTCCTGTAAACGCAGAGAGTGGGGTCAGGAACTGTTAGATTAGCTCTCTTTGTTTTAGCCACTGCTGGTAGAACATCTACGGAATATACCACAAAACAAAACAGCTTCCAACATGATTGAAAACACAGGGTACCTGTACAAGTGGGTGTCTTTGGCTTGCAACAAATAGGATGTGATTTAAATAATTTGTAATAAAAAGGGTCAAATTACTTCATGTGTGCCATAGGATAGGAGTGTGTTAGTGACAGCTGGTGGATATGTAATAAACTCTGAAAAAATCACTGCTATCTCCTTGCTTCCATTCTCAATAGTAGTAATGTAACATGGCCATCTAATACCCATTTCTGGCTTACCTAACACAGATAATGTAATTTTTTTTCCATGCTTCAAAGCACAAAAAAGCCCTGGAACACAAAGAAAAGATAACTTAGGTAATACACGCTTTGTACTAATTATAATACAGACAGAAGTTGCTTTTGAAATAAGTGCTAAGTCAGTAACCTCTAATATCTGTTACAGTTCGTAATCAGCCTCCACATTCAGCGGGTACAACCAGACCGGTAGGTATCTTTTTAACATCATTGTCCTGCTAAGTGTCTGCTCTTTATTACATCAAGGTTTCTGTTAGTCATAACAGATGTAAAGAAATCTGCGTACTTGACTGGTCAGTTTAATGTTCCTATGAGTTAATTATCTCAACAATTCTTGTCTATTGACTAGAAATACTGTGGGGAGAGGAAACAACCACATATGTACACACTGGATGTGACTTGATTTCCATTCTGCAATCACATTATAGGCTCCCAAATACACATTTTACATCTCCTTTCAAGTAACTGCAAAGTTACTCTTTGTGTTGTATGTCCTTACTGACTTGGTGTGTGATAAAATGCATTATCTTCTGTACTGGAACATGAAGGGTGATGGCAGTTAATTGCTTACAGGCCATTAATGGATTACATAAGCAATTGACATCTTGTGAGTACTTGATGTGTCATGGAGTTTTGTGCCTTGTTTTAAAGACTAATTTTCATAAAGGTCTTCATGTAAAAATGAAACATTCAACTGTTTCAGCAAATATTAGTACTGTGTTTCATTCCTTTATTTGTGGAACTGAACTGAAAGGAACGAAGGGATTTATGGGCATTCAAATGCTTCACTCCACAAAGGAAATCAAGAGAAAAATATATCTGCCTAATTTTTCTTAACAGTAGCAAGTAGGAGCCTTGCATGAGGAAAGAGGAAAGTGTTTTAATAGCTACAGGTCATGTAAAAGAATGACTGAGTAATGGGATTGTCTGTTGATAATTCTTTGACTTTGCAGCATATTCCAGTATTGGAACTGCTGAAAACTGCTGTTGAAAGTCTCTATTGAAATGAATTTCACCAATTCATTTTTCTCAAAGAGATTGATTCTCACAGTGAACAATTCATGATCCTGGCTCTTTTTTTTTTTCTTGGAAATGTAAAATGGCCTCTTCTAAAATTTGGATAAAGAAAAACATATATAGGAAAGAATATATTAATTTTTCACGGTATGCTTCCCCCTTTTTTTTTTTCCTCCTCATAATCTGGAGCTAGCACAGGATTTGCCATTTCTAAATCAGAAGAAAATCTGCTGTAGAAAAGAGACTTCACCAGTGTCTTGGAACTGGCATTAAGAGCAACATTTTTTTGTCCATATTATCAAAACAGAAAAAGCAAAACAAACCAAAAAGGCTCCAAAACCCGAAAGCCCCAAGCATATTAGAAGGTCTGGAAAAACATCTCCTAGGATGCCTTAGCTCAACACTTGTTTGGATTTCCTACCTAACATTCCAGGACTTGAGGGGAGCTACAAGAAAGATGGAGGAAGAGGGACTGTTTCCAAGGGTCTGGAGTGCCAGGCCAAGTGGGAATGGCTTTAGACTGCCAGAGGGGCGGGTTAGGTGGGATACCAGGAAGGAAATCCTTCCTGTGAGGGTGGGGAGGCCCTGGCACAGGGTTCCCAGACAGGCTGTGGCTACCCCTGGATCCCTGGAAGTGTCCAAGGCCAGGCTGGTCGGGGCTTGGAGCAGCCTGGGACAGTGGAAGGTGTCCCTGCCCATGTCTGGAACTGGCTGGGTTTTGAGGTCCCTCCCAACTCAAACCACTCTGCGATTCTAGGAATGTTTCTTGCCTCTGTCTCGGGTGGGTTTTGGATTTCATTTCAAGGATTTCAGGAGCAGGGACAGTAGCTACAGTGGGCACTGCTTCCCACTGAGGAATCCTCCTGAGGACTGGTTTACACTTTCTTTCTCTTTCGGTTCTGTTCCTTTTTGATACATTTTTGTTTTTTTAAAATACATTTTGGTGTGTAATCCATTCATTCTCCTGCCTACTATCAGAATATTGAAAGAAATAACAAAATGCATCTTGGCAATCTCAGATCAGATCAGGAATTTACGAGATCAGGTGGCTGAAAGTTGGTAAAGGGACTCAGCCAAGCATAAAGAATCATGTGATTTACAAAGTCAGGGACATACATCTAGTGTAACTAAGATCAAGAATGATATTCTTTTTTATAGTGGTGAAGTTTCTTTGCTTGTTTCTGATTAATTTTTGTATACAGTTACGCAATAGAGTTTGCTCTGAAAACCAGTTCTGGAATGTCCACTGGTACTCAACATTTTACAGCAAACAAATCTTACAAACTGTCTTGTCTCACAATCCTTTTTCCCCTGATCTCTGGCATTTTTATCCCAGGGCCTTTTATTCAGCTTTCAGTGTGGTGTTTGTAATTTACTCTGCTTCAACTGTAATCTGGAATAGCTTCCTATGTCTCTTTAAATACCGATTAGACTTCTAAATTTACATTCCCAGCATGTTAACTTCTATTCCATCAACTTCAGGAAGACTTCAGCCTTCAGATGAGGCAGAATGTGTGTTTCATTAATATTGTTTGTTGAGAAACAGGAGACCTCCAAAAAAAGTAGTTCCTCTTGTTGGTTTTGTTGCTTATAAATCACCAACTTAGGTAAATTATCTTATTAATACTAGCAAGATAGTAACTGTCTTTAGCATCATTGCATAGGTAAATATTTATATAAAGTTGAAAACTATTGCAAAAATCCTTTGCTTTGAGTTGAACCATCATCATGTTTTGAAAATATATTTTTAGTTCTTGCATATGCGTAAAAAAACCAGTTCAGCAGCTGTTATCAAAGAATTTATCTTTCACAGAATCCTGATTATCCTGAATCATTTAGCAGTAGATGACTACAGATCCAAAGTTGAACTGAAATACTTTCCTTTTACCAACTTTCCTGTCAGACTGTTCCTCCTCGAGCTGGAGTTATCAGTGCCCCACAAAGCCATGTCCGTCCCTCGGGGGCAAGACCAGCACCTGAAACTCAGACCAAACCAACTGAACCACCACGGGGTAAGTTTCCTCTAGAAGTTAAATATAAATGTCACTATTCAGTCAAGCACTACAGTCTGTGGTTTGAATGCTTTCGTTTCAACAGATGTCTCCACTCTTGGGTAGAAATTAAGATTCTTGGATGTAATACCATTTGGCAGTTTGTGCTAAGCATCCAGAAGTATTGCAGACCCTTTCTAGATGCTAATCTTAAGGTCACATGAGATCTTGACCCATAGATTTCATGGTATCAGAGACACTGTGCAAAGATTGCAGTGTTTGGTCTGAGCAGACTGGTGTGTCCCATTCTGGCTGTTGATCACCAGACACTCTGTGCACTGGTAGTTCTGTACTCGTAACATTTGGAACAGCATTTGTCTCTGATTCTCAAAGCAACTTCCTAAACTTAGTTTAAAAAAACCCTTTATCTTTGTACATATAAAGATATACGCTTTATAATAGTGACCTCCAAAATATTTTTCAGTACAACTGAAGTACGTTTTGGAGTGACATGGCTTCTGGTTCTGTGTCTTCTGTAAAATCACAGCATGGTTTGTATTGGAAGGGACCTTGAAGGTCATTTAATTCCAAGCCCCTGGCTATGGGCAGGGACACCTTCCACTATCCCAGGTTGCTCCAAGCCCTGTCCAACCTGGCCTTGGACACTTCCAGGGATCCAGGGGTAGCCACAGCTTGCCTGGGCACCCTGTGCCAGGGCCCCACCACCCTCACAGGGAAGAACTTCTTCCTGATATCCCACCTAACCCTCCCCTCTGTCAGCGTAAACTTAAGTAATAATTTTTAATGGAGGTCTGCTGAGTTTTTGATGATTTCCAGTCCCATTTCCATGAACACCTGCTGTTCTGACAGCCCCTTCTCTGCAGTTCTCTCTGGTGCTTCCCCATCCTGCCATCCTTAAGATTCGTTACAATTCCTTACCATGAAAATCACTGCAAATGTACTTCCAGGCTCACCACTGCTTCCTGAGCCACTGAAGCCTCAGGCTGCTGGACCTGCTCAGCCCAGCACTCCTGTGCTAAGGATGCAGGAGCCTCTGATCCCTGTGGCACCGCATCCATCTCAGGCAAGTGCCCCGCAAAGCCTGGAGCCCCCCCAGCCGCCGCCTCGTAGCCGCTCATCTCACAGTTTGCCTTCTGAACCTGCTCCCTCCCAGCAGCAAGTAAGTGAAAAGACCCATTGTAGGTACCTTCTTTCACTGTGTAAATTAACACAGCTTGTACTGTATGCTGCAGAGTTGTGAGGAACCCTTAAAGCAAGCACAGAAACAAAAATAAGGGTCCAAGGATTGGATTCCATGGTCATGGGGCTCTAGGAGAGTAATAATTGCTTATGTATTGTCCATGAACCACTAACATCTTAAATACTAAACACTGAATTTAGGATTTCTTATGATGGCCTTGGAGTTTATGGACAGCTCATTCTTAAAATGAAGTTGTCATTTGACGACTTTGTATGGAAAAACAATCTTAAGAAATTTAATTTTATAATGATGTGTGCATGACAAGCTGTATAGTACGTACCTAGCACAGGTTTTAAATAGTTATTGCATGATGTGGTGCTTTATGTTGGTGATCATTCATTGAAGGGAGATGATACTGATAAACAAGTTAATAAATTAAATCGATATATTAATAAATACTTCAGAGAAATAGAATTCTCCCCATTCCCCTATGTCAGTTAAAATACAGAAACCTGTCCACATAATGTGAAAATTTCATGCAGTAACATTAACATTCTGTTCTCTGGGACCATTTAGACTGTTACGGTAAATCACGATAAATAGGAAAAGCCATCGTTTCTTACTACTGCTTAAAAATGCAGAAGCAAGTTTTCAGTGCTGCTCAGGTTTTTCCTTATGCCTGTATCTGAAGCCCTTTTTTGCTACAGTAGTTCATGCCCTTTTTGTACCACAGAGAAGCGGCCAAATTCAGTCCTCAGTGAGCTGATTTTTGAATTCAAATTGAAAAAATCTTTAAATGCTTTTCCTTTCTTTCTCCTGAACCTCTTTCTTTGTCTGTGAACTGCTTTTCATTTTGGAAACCTAGACCAAAAAATAGTTTTCTGAGGAAAGGTCTTTAAAGAAATACAAAGTCTTTTGAGAGGCACTGAATTCCAAGCCCATTCTTCTACACGAATCTTGATTGTGATATTGAAGAAACTAAATCTCTCCTTATAAAAATAATTGCTTCTACAGTGTGAATATTCAGGACCCTATACAATTCATACATTGAAAAAGGAGAATTAGTTATTGTAAATCCTTTTTATTGTAAAGAAAGGAGATTCTAGAGTTCCACAGAATGAGAGGCATTATGGGTTTTTCAGCTTGGAAAACTATTACTGTAGATGAGGAATAATGCCAACACAGTTCCCAGAATGAGAGCTATGGGGCTTTTCATGTTAATAGATGACTAGAATTAGACCATCCCTGCTCAGATTCTTACAAAATTCTTTCTTATTTCTCATCTCCAAACAGTAGCACAATCAGCTGCACAATGAATGTCTGTATGGAAATATTGTTAGAATGGACTTGAGTTGGTTTTTTATGACTCTTAATGGTTGAGCTTACAGTAGAAGACAACAGAAATTGAAAATTTAGTGTAGTGTGTAGTAAATACTTGTGGTTTGTATTCATAGCTCAAGAAACGGCCTTGTGAAAACTTCAGAAAGTGTTTTTAATGTGAGATTGCTTTGTTACTTGGATTTTCTTCCTAATTTTCTTTCCTTTGATGTCTGTTTCTCTTTCACAAGCAGGAGCAACCGTCAGGGTAACAGGTATCTGACTATTTACCAATCTTGTATGTGGTCTCCATCTATTCAAGCAGAAAAGATGTATGAATGTTGTTTTCATACATCTGCAGTCCCATCCCCTTTAAAAACTACCTGTCTGCATTCATGGATTGACTGTCATACCATAGTTTGCTTTTTCCTTTCATAGTGCATTTAAAAATGAGACTGCATTTATTAGGGCCAGGGCAACTATTCTGCGTCATCATCTTTTATGAAACAATTGGACCCTCACCTATGTTGCTTAGTCACTGCTGAACCTCCTGATCTCAGTCTGTTCCAGGGAAAAAAAGATCAGTGTTGGTAATAAGTGTTCTTTTTAATGCAGAGAAATCCTGATGCTATTGCACTGTCAATTTTTTTTTCCAAAATAAATCCCATATATCATAATTCTCAAGGAACAGAGAACTTACTGTGACCCAAAGTAAAACAATCTGTTTGTTGCAATTTTAAAAACATTTGGTTCCAGAATTGATCAAAGCAAATTTCTACTTAGAGCAAGGAGCAATTTGGATTCATAGTTTCTTTGGGATATTGTACTTTTAAATGACCGCAGGACTTAAGCAGCTGGTGCCAATCTGCATTTGATTTCTCTTTCTTCTGCACTTCATTTTTTCACATTTTCCCCTAAGTTACTCAGTTGCTTTGTTTTAATATTATTCTGCAAAAAGCTTCAGCTATAGACAGTTAGTTCAACTGTTTGGGTATATTAAGTTTATCTGTTAAAATCATAAAATCTTTTTGTGACATTTGAATTCTTAGAAGCCGTTTTAACTTAAGTTTAATTCATTTGATAAGGGGAAGCTCCAAACTCTGTTCTGTCAGTGTGCGTACTGAGCAAAGTGGATAATCCACCTTTTGGGACAGTTTGTACAAGTAAAAAAGTTGCATTGTTGTTTGAAGCAGTGTATAAAACCAGGAATATTTTGGTTTGAGAAGCTGAGAAATTCTGTGGAGAAAACTGTCTTCTCCAAGAATAACTTGCTAGTTTAATTATGAAACCAGTGATTGTCCGTTTCCATGCCAAGAAGTACTGGAGATGTACTACAGATGCCTGTCTACTTAGAAATGTCTGACTGCATATACTAATAACACTAAAGTTTCCTTTCATTGTGGTGCTTTAATGCTGCTTGTAACATCAGTATGATAAACTCCCAGTGTAACTTGGAGCTTTTCATTTCATAGTTGTGCTGGGTTATCTCTTGCTTAGAATACAGTAGCATTTCCTGAACATTTTCTTATTCAAAGTTCACTTAGTGTTTTTTGCTGGGATTGGGACCTGCAGGAAGTAGGTTCCAGCTTCATCAACCACCGAGGAGGGGGGAGTGGTGTTTAACAACTTACAGGCTTTTCATTAGACAAGGGGGTTCAGGCTGTTGTTTGCATTCCAGCTAAAATAAAACCAGGTTAAAGTTTCAGCTGAGGAGTGAGAAGGGGAGCAGTAGGAATAACCTGGAACAAGCTGCATGATTCCTGAGCACGTTGTTTCCTTTGCAGCTGAATCCCAACAGCACTAACCCTGAACCCCAGCTCAGCAGTGACCCTTTTGAAGACCTGTCATTCCAGCTGCTCGTGTCCAAGATGCAGACGTCTGTCCGAACATCACCTGCTCCAACCTTAAACCAAAAGGAGTTGATACAATTGCCTTCAGCGAGGCAAAGAAATGCGGATAATTCGAATACTGTAAATTGCATGCCAGCAATGCCTCCTATTCCAACCTTTCACTCGTCACGGGAACATCAGCACAGCTCTCCAAATCCATTTATTACTGGGCTGAACTGCTCAAATCCATTCGCTGAAAGAACTCCTAATGCTGGGAACCCATTTAGGACGGAAATGCGGGAGTCCGGGATAACCTCACAGGTATTGGTAGCACCTGCTGCTTCCCACACATTCCCTCCTCTGCCCCCCCCCAGCTGTAACACAAGCAAGCCTCTATTTCCTGTGGATGCAGCTGAAAGCACGTTTTGCTTGCGAAGCAAATCTCTCAAGGTAGAAAACGTGCAGCCCAAAGGGTGGGTGACGTTTGACGAAGACGAGAACTTTAACACGAAGCTAAAGCCATCTGCAAGCGTTCCGGATTTTAAGCGACTCGGCTCCGGGAAATCAGCTGGATGCCCAGGTTTGCTGGGAGCCGAACAAAAGGCTTTCCTTTGTTCAGACTTTAACTTTGATGGTGACTGGAATAAAAGGTCTACTGATTGCTTCTGTACAATGCCAGCAAGAAAACCACCTGCACCCCCTGTGCCATCCAGAGCGACCAGCAACAGGTCCCCTGCAGATCCCTTCCCCTCCCTGGCACCCAAGGTGTCACCAGCTCATGATTTTACAGACAGATAAGATGGTCAGAGATACAAAAGGTTATATTTGTTGCTACATTTATCCAGTAGAATAATTGGGCATTTGAGATTATTCTGTGTGCAATAATTAATTGTTAAATGCACTGAAACTTAACTCTGCTCATAAACAGCCACTTCTGCTTGTGTACAAATTTTGAATGTGTATATATGGTAGAGCACAAAAAATGGTCTGAAGTTTATTAAAATCTCGATGTAATAGTATTTGAATAGACAAAAAGAGAAGAAGGGTGAGCTACTGTCTCACTAAAACCTATCAGTCCTGGACACAGATTTTGCTTAGGGAGCTCTTTCATTTCTGTTCTCCTTGGTGGAATTTCACAAGAAGAGGCTCCCTGCTGGTAGCCTCCCCCCTCCCTTTTGACTGTTTTGTTTTGGTAGTTGATATTTATAAGTATTTACCAAAGAGCTGCCAAAGTTTATTGAGATTTGAATGTTGACAAGTATTGTTTAGAAGCTGTTTAATTTATAACAGAGGCTATGGATATTTGTAAGGCTTATATCTGAATTCGAGGCACAACAAAAATAGTTTACTTTCAAAATAGAAACAGAACTTTGCATATTAATATATTCAATTAATCTCCTGTGTCAGTACATTTCAATTACTAAATCCTATTGTGACATACACTCACTAGCACTAATTCAGAATAATTGTTCCATATCATCCATTTATTCATTACTATTTTAACTGTACTTCTTTTTTTTTTTTCCCACAAATTGGAAACAGGTGTTACAGCAAGCTTTTCCTCAACCTCTGGAAAAAAGTTCCCTTGGCCTTTGAGATACAAAGCAGTATTTACCAGTTGCAGACTATGTAGTCTGCCAGCCAGAGGGTGAAACAACACACTTGGATTGTATTTAGAGTAGTGAAATATCCCAGGGCAGCACGCTTTTTAAATCCTCAGATGCTCTCACAACATGCTCCATGAAATAATCCACTATTCCTTCGGACAGCCCCTGGTTAGCCATGAGCTGCAGCTGCCTAGAGGAGTGATAGTGAGTTTTCTATTGCGCTTTTTTCCGTTCAGGTCGTTCAAGTTGTACATTTGGAACAGCAGTGGTACTACTTGTGCTTCAGTGTGTGAGTTACCTTGTTTTATGCTGTTGCTGCAAACATCTGTGTGGTTGATGTTTTGGTATATTCTTACATTAGCAAACCAAATTCAGGTGGGAACTTTTGCTAGTGGGAGTCACGTGATAAATATGTTGTCAAATATTTAATTGCAGTGATTAAAAACTATCTGTCTGAACTGTACCTGGTGTGCGGCACCTCTGCACTTCACAGGACTGTGGGGACCACAGGGAATGCTCCAAAATATATATATATATATATATATATATATATGTATGAGCTGTAGTAAGGCCCTGCCACGTGTTGACGGGAGCAATGAGGAACAGTGAAAACACAGAGGATGGAGGTGAGACCCACTCCCCACATGTCCCTGGATTCTCGGTGTTCCCTGTCCCGGTGTTCCCGCTCACCTGTCCATGGCTGTGTCTCCTGGTATGTGTGAAATATCCCCACTCTTATGGTCTGGGTGGTCATGCTCCCTCTGTGCCCCCCATGTTACTAAATCTTCAGGGGAAGTAAAACCCTCTACAACCATCTTTTTTAGTGTCAGCAAGTCAGGCATTACTTCATTGGGCAGGGGCTGTGTGGCTGACAAAATTCCAGCCTCCACAGAAACACAGAACTTTTTCACTTATACATTTTTAGTAAACAAAGACATTAACCTTCATTGGTTCTAATTTACATCATAATCTTTAATTAATTAGCATTTTGTCATTTACTGGTTATTGATTTCTCACTTCTTATGCTACTTAGTCTGTATTTTTAGTCTTTTTATATCTTTCCCTTTAGTAGGGAATTTCCAGTGCATATACTGAGTTTTTATCTGGTAGTTGCTGCAGTGTGTCCTTGTGGTCCATAAATTCTGCAGTCTAGATGTCCAGCCTCACCAGTCCCTCTTTTTCTCCTGGGCTTTGTTCATTTGACATACCAGAGTTTATCAAAACTGAATGTTTCAGGACTTTTCCTCAGCTGTCGCTACGAAAGTAGCTTACAACAACTTCGCTAAATACTGGCTGAGAGTAATTTAAGAATAGGCCACTACTGATGATTTGCATGCATGTAGGTGATGATTAATTAAAACAATTAATTAAAAAGTTTATTGAACTCCCTACCTGCAGTTAGTAAGGCGTTCTGTCGTTGCCAACACCGGGCAGGGCGCGCGGGCCCTTTAAGAGGTTCCCGTCCCCTCACGGAGCGGCCGGAAGTGGGAAGCGGTGGCGGGACCGGCGGAGGCGCCGTTGTGGAGGGGCCGGGAGCGTTCCGGCGGATCTCCAGGGATCCTGGTGCTACCGGCGGTGACGGCAGCGGCCCCACCGCCCCCCCAGGGCCTCCCTAAGCGCCGGGCGCTGGCGGTCCCCGCGCTCCCTCTCCGCCTCCGGTATCCAGGGACGCGGCCCCGTTGCTGAGGGAGGGGACGCGGCCCCGTTGCTGAAGGGCCGCCCCGGCCCCGCCATGGTGCGGCTGCACGTCAAGCGCGGCGGCGAGAGCCAGTTTCTGCTGGAGGCGCCGGGCAGCGCCCGCCTGGCCGAGCTGGCGCCGCTCGCCGCCCGCATCCACAACGGGAGGCTGAAGGTGCAGCGCCTGTGCTCAGGTACGGCTTGGGGCCGCGGGGGGCGGGAACGGGGCCCAGGAACCGCCCGGGCAGCGGCAACGCGCTGCCTCCGCTCTTAACGGGGCCGTGCTAGCACAGCGCAACTGCGCGTGAATTCTCCTGGCTTTGGTGTTTTACTGAGGGCACTGCACAGCGCCGAAAACTTCCGCTGCGTGTGCTGGAAGTGGCTGCTTAAATGAGGGAATCGCGGAATGGTTTGGTCTGGGAGGAACCTTGAAGTTCACGCAGTCCCACCCCCTGCCGTGTGGGCAGGGACACTGTCCCAGGTTGCTCTAGGCCCCGTCCATCCTGGCCTTCGACGTTTCCAGGGTTCCAGGAGCAGCCGCGACTTCTCTGGGCACCCTGTGCCAGGGCCTCACCACCCTCACAGGGAAGCATTTCTCCTCAGTACCTCGTCTAACCCTGCTCTCTGGCAGTTTGAAGACATTCCCCCTTGTCTTGTTACTCTAGGCCCTTGTCCAAAGTCCTCCTTCAGAGCACTGTGAAGTGACCAGCAGTGCCCCAGCGTGCGTGTGAGGTTATACTGGCCACCACCAGCATCCTCTGCCATACAATGGAGTCAGTGACATGTCTGAATTAATGCAGAGTTCACTTCTGAGGCAGCTTTAAAAAAAACATTTCCCATCCCACCATGGGGCTGTCAGAGCAGAGATTCCTGTCAGGTGAGCCTGAGCTGGGGGTGCAGCCCACGCACATCTGCGGTGCAACAGCCACAATGTTTGTGGGTGTCTGAGGCCATGCTGACACTGCTCTCAAATTTAAAAAGTCTGACCAGGGAAATACCAAAAAGAAAAGGCTTATGGCCACTAAGTACCTTGAGGGCCTGCGTCCATGCAAGTGTAATTTGTTACATTGTTTTACGGCTATGGAAAATGTATAAATTTCAACATAATTACACCATCCCTATCTATATATGTGTGTTTCTATCCTTTATTCTTTATTCCCTGTACTTAACCTGCTTAAAAATGACAAGCTAGGGGTAAGGTTTATCTGCATGTACATCATGTGAAAAGCTTTTGTAAATGGACTATAGTAACAGACTTTTAATCTTGTTCTCTAAACACTCTATAGAGATGGAGGAGCTGGCAGAGCATGGTATTTCCTTACCTTACAATATGCAAGGACTGACAGATGAGCAGATCGAAGAGCTGAAGTTAAAGGATGAGTGGGCAGAGAAGTATGTCCCAAGCGGTGGAAGCGTCTTCAGGAAGGATGTAATGGGGCGAAGAAATGGATTTGGTAAGTCAAATGTCAGTGCTTGTTTCTTTCCCTTCAGACACAGACAATCCGTAATATAACAGGGAACAACAAATCCCTAATTCTGGAATGGGGTAGCCAAACTCTTAAGTTCCACACACAGGAATTCTGCCTTGGGTTAGAATCTGGGGTAATGCTGATTAACAAGCCTGAAGAGCAGTATCTCTCTTCAGCACATTAACAATCACCAGGAGCAAGTTTGACTGTTCCAGTTTAGTTTACTCTCCCCATTTGTAAATGTACACTTGAGAACTGGGTTTCCCTGGGGACTCCAAGATACATTTACAGGCTGTTTTTCTAATACTTCTCCTTTTTTCTCACTGTCTGGGACTCAGATTCACTGAGCATGTGTTTGTAAGTGGGAGGACAGCCTTGTGATGCTGACAAAGTTAGAATATTATACAGTGTGTATTATATGTAAGCCAAACCAAGTACTATCAAATGATGCACTCAAGTGGGACATAAACTGGGAATGAGTATGCTTTAACTGGGTTTTTGTTTTTGAGGACAGGCTTTTTATAGCAATTAAAATAGATAACTGTGATATGAAATATACAGTGTATTAGCAAAACTGTCTTCACTGTTAGATTGAGGTTTTAATTAGAAAAGTCAGAAAACTGCAAGTTGTTATGCCCGATTTTCAAGCATGTCCACCAGTACAGTCCACAGTAATCCAGCAGGGAAGGAGCCTTGGTTTGTTGTGGAGGGTATGGGATTATGGTTGTTGCTTTCTACTGAGGACCTTTGTCCTAAATGAAGTTCCAGATCATAGAATCATGGAATCACAGAGTAGTTTGGGTTGGAAAGGCCCTTAAAACTCATCCATTTCCGCTCTCCTGTCATGGGCATGGACACTTTCCACTAGACCACATTGCTCCAAGCCCTGTCCAGCCTGAAACACTTCGAGGGATGGGGCAAATACCAGTCACATGTCATTGGGAAAAGTAAGTTTGTTTGTCCCATGAAAAATACTGCTTGTTTCTGAAGTTAGTAAGAAATGCAGGCATGAACCATCTGTCTGGTAAATAGGCTGCAGTGTAGTGGTGTTTCTCCTGCTTTATGATTTGATACTGTTCCATTTGCTCACAGTGGAGTCTGGACAGGATGTGTGCTTGGTTTCTTTACAGTAAGTGTAGACTATGAAATATGTCTCTTACTTTTAGCTCCAAATGAAAAAATGCAGCAAGTTATAAAGAAGACAATAGAAGAAGCCAAGGCATTAATCTCTAAGGTAAGTTTCCTCAAGTGGTGTTTGGGGCTTTCCTAATAAGTGCTGTGGAGTTTGGCATCTTAAATAAAATCAGACTTCTTTCAGTGCAAGGGATGACAGTTGTTAAGAAATGCCATGAAGTGATGTAAATAGTCTAATAAAACCTGATATTTTGGTTAATGATTTTCTTTAAGGCTTTTGGCAAGTGGTTCAACAGGTTAAGGGATCAGATACTAAACTCCAAGGGAATGCTGGCAGCCGAGCCAATGTGGAATGATTAAATCACATTCATTTTTATCCTTGCAGTTTGCTACTGATGTGTTCTTTGGGTGAATGCTTGTCGTGCTTTCTGGTGAAAAATTAACTGCATTCTACGCTGTTCTTGGAGTTCATGAAGTCTTTTGACTTTCATGTGTAATTAATTGAAAAAAGTATTCTAATATCTTAGATTATCACAGAATCACAGACAGTTTGGTTTGGAAGGGACCTTAAATCTCATCCAGTCCCACTCCACTGCCATGGTCAGGGACAATTTCCACTAGACCGGTTGCTCAGAGCTCAATCCAGCCTGGCATTGAACACTTCAGGGATGGGGCAGGGGTTAGGCTTTGGTTTGACAAGCGCTTGGACTCATGCTTAGTCCTGCTGAGTGTGTGTTTTCAAAGACAAGCACAAGGTTTGCCCTGATGGGACGGTGCTCTCAGGCATTCACGTTCACGTTGCCAAATCTGTAGGTGCTCTGTGTTGTATTTCAGCTTTCATGTGACTTTGAAACACAAATCTAGTAATATTTATGAATGGAGTTAAGGATAGTTTGGGAAGTGGTTTGTTTGGTTCACCACTTCTAATAATGACAAAAAAGAAGAAATGTGCCTGTGTATTTGAGGTTGTACTGCCCAGTTAACCAGATCAAGAATGTCCACAAGGAGGCAACATTGTCTTACCTTAGTACTTAAGAAACTGTTAAATTTGTAAGGAAGACCTTTATTTCTTTTCTTCCAGATGTGTCATGTTTCTCCTTTATCCTCGCAATAGGGTTTGGAATGATCTCAAGTACTTGGTCTTGCAGATCTTTGCATGAGCTGTGCAGTTTGCCAAGCTTTGCACTTCTGCTTGCATGTGCTCTACTTTGTTATCAAGTTTTGAGCCCCTTCTCCATCCCTCACTTGAATTTTGCTGGCTTAAATCATGTTTATGAATCACAAGTGCTTGGAGCCAAAGCATCGCTGTCTGGCATCTGTGGTCATATGTGTCCTGGTCTGAGCCCTGTGTTCCAAAGGCAGTTCTCTCCTGCACAGTTTAGTGAAGATCTAGCTCCCTTTTTTGTTTCCTCCCCCACCCCACATAAGCAGGCTAAACAGAGGGGACAAAGGTGAGACATGTATTCATGTAGTGGCTTTACATTATCCAATTCCTGTTTCTCAAAATTAGTGTAGTGGTTTGAGTGTCTTCCTGAATCATTTACTCTTTTTCTGCTGTGAGATGGGATTAGGAGAAAGCAAAGCAGGCTCAAACTTAAAAGGTATAAAGATAGGTTTATTAACAAACATTAATTTACTGACTACAGGTTAGTATTCCAGGGAGGAAATTTGCCCTCCTAATATCTTTGTGCAGCCTGTTAACTCTGCTCAGATATCCCATCATTTAACCTCTGAACTGACCAGAAAGCAAAGTCTTTCTGCGGGTTTGCTTGCATTGCCAATGATCCCTGTCTGCATTTCAGAAACAAGCTCAGGCCAATGTGTGTGTTACTATGGAGATGGTGAAAGATGCGTTGGAGCAGCTCCGAGGGGCTGTGATGATTGTGTATCCAATGGGATTGCCTCCACATGATCCTGTCAGGATGGAGTTTGAAGATAAAGAAGACTTGTCAGGAACTCATGTATGCAGTAATGTATTCCCGTTATATGTAGTCCTGGGTTAAACATGGGCTATGCTGTTCTTCATCTTAGCAGTGAAGGTTGTTTTCTTCAATATGGAGAATTTGTTGCCCAAAGTGTTTATATTAGATTAAGATTGAATGGAATATAAATAAAAATGCCATAGATGAATATGAGGACAAAGATGTAGGAGTGTAAAGTTACACTTCATGTTAGGAATTCCAGAAAGATCCCCCCTCCCCCTCCCCCCCCGGAAAAAAAATCTGGTTTTGAAAATAAAAAGCAAGAAACAACACCCCCCAACTCTTCACCTTGTTTATTTTGTCACAGGCTGGAACTGAAGTTATAAAAGAATCGGAAGCACAGTTATGGTGGGCAGGAAAGCAGTTGGAAGAAACAAAGTTGCTCTCTGACTATGTAGGCAAAAATGAGAAAACAACCATCATTGTCAAGATCCAGAAAGTGAGTATTGCTGGGAGATTGCTCTACAAGCTCCTCACCCTTGGTTATCTGTTCTCTGTGGAAGAGCACTATCCATAGGAGTATAAAATGGATTAGATTAGTTCCAGCTTAAGCATCTTAAAACTGTACATCTGTTTTAAGGTTTGAATGGATTGTACTCGGAGTTTTTCTTTAGTAATTCCTTAGCCTGTCACTTACATACTGTAGTTGCTATTTCTTGCTCTATAGTATTTTTGTGAAGTACAACAAAGAGGTATTTAAAGAATAGATGAAATGCAAACTGAAAAGTTTGGAAGGTAGGCATGCATTATTAAATTTGAGCAATCCAGTTGTCTGAAGAAAGGTTTTTGATGTCTTCGTGTAGCAGCTTCTCCTTTGTATCACAAATGCCATCAGCAGCATGTACAATTTCCCTTCCAGAAAGGACAGGGAGCTCCAGGGCGGGAGCCTGTGATCAGCCATGAAGAGCAAAAAGAGATGATGCTGTACTACTACAGGAAGCAGGAGGAGCTGAAGGTAGGTGTTCCCTTGGTGCCCAAGAGTTGGGCTGCTCCCGGAGAGCTCAGGCTGCGTCCCTCACTGCCTCCCTCCCCTCTCTGCCACAGAAACTGGAGGAGGAGGACGACGACTCGTTTCTCAATGCTGAGTGGGCAGACAACCATGCTCTGAAAAGGCAATTTCACGGTGTAAAAGACATCAAATGGGGTCCAAGATGAAGCTCTGCAAACCCCTTGTTAAGCTGTTTGGTTGATGCTCTTGTTTGCAGCAAGGAGTTGCGTTGTGTGTGGTAGATTCTTGTGACAGCAGCTGAAATTGTCACTTCTGTGGCCTTAGATGTTCAATAAATGTTCCTATTTCTCTGTGACTGCAGCAGCACTTTTCTCTGCAAAGAAATGGACAAATTCTCTTGATGTTTGGTATTTTATTAGAAACTTGTAATTTGGATATGGAAATGTCAATCTGTCTCATAGATGAGAGATCTAGTAAATTTGCACTGGAATGTTTGGTGTTGTTCAGAGTGGTCTTTATACTCTCTTCTCATTCTTGCATTACTATTAGATGGTGTGCTCTGGAGAAGATAATTTATTTTATAGGAAACCAGTTTCCCCCAACTAATCCAGGGAGAATTAAGGTTTTTTATGTGCTTGTTCACATTTCAACATAGCTATTTCCAAGCTGTCATTTTGAAATGAGTGAACCTCTTGATAATTGTTTAAAGGAAGTGTTTTCATATAAACACTAGTTACATCCTCATGGAATGCTTAATTTTCATTCTTTGGGTTTAGTTTTTCTTGCTGGTATATAGAGGTTGACAGTAATTTGTATACAAAAATAAGCATCATTTGCAGGCAGATTGGATAAAGCAAAGTTTATTAGGACCAGATCTCTTACCATGGAAATAAAAAAAAATCATCATAATTTTCTGTGTTAGTATGGTTGAAGAAACACTGATTAAGTTAAAAGTCAAGTGTTTGCTGAGCTTGCAGCTTGAAGGTTGGATGTAGAAAAGATAATTAATGCCATTCAGTAAACTGTTCATGGTGGTCTTACTTCAATCACTGATTTTTTTAATTTTAGGGAAGTTTGGTGTCGGGTAGTTTTTCTTGATTCTCAGCTTTACAGTAACATGACCTTTTACAAAAAGAAAAATCAGCATTTCTGGGTTGAAAAACCTCAAGTATTTTTTATTTAAAATTTATTTGGGATTATTTCACATGGCAAAAAACGTTTTTTAACAAAACACTTTGTTCTACCACTTCCTAAGAGGAAAATCGGTGTCCTGGAGCTTATAATATTCTCATTTCCTCTCTGAAAGCAAGGGAAAAGGAGGCATAGGAAATATTTAACATTGATTCTGCACCCCTTTGACTGCTGCTCTCTGCTGTGATTGGTGCTGGTTTTTTCTTTAGCTGAGCAGGCTTTCCACAGCATCGACTGTTTTTGGAGCTCTCACAACACTGTTTGTGGATCTGCTGGATTCTTTTATTGTGGCTGAAATTGAGTGAACTCACTGGAAAATGGTGAAGGAGTACTGGAACCCAGGAAAGCCGATGAGTATTTAACTATCCATGGAGATAACGAAACACCACATTGTTTGCATACGTTTGCAACTTTGCAGAAGTGTTTTGTCTTTCTTCTAAACCACTTATTTCTGGAAGTTGGAGAGCAGCCATGCCCTTCCAAGGAGAAATCCATTCTCTCTCAAAGGAGACACACACCAGAACATTGCTAAAATTTTCGGTCTGTGGCCATATCACCATCCTGATGAATGGAAATGGTTTCCACACCTGGTTTTGTTCCTTTTCTCTTTTTCATGGTTTTGCTTTCCCACGTTGCTGCATTCTCTGCCTCACTCAGGATTCGGAAGGATTTATTTATTGCTTCCTGCAACCTCACCCAGCATTCCTGGCAACAAACTTGAGGCTAATTTCAAGACAGGAGTTCGAACAGCCACATCAGCACTGCCTGTTGCCTTCCAGTAAGTCCAGATGTTGATATGGGGTCATATAATTTCCAGATGTGTGTCAGGCCTACAGCCATGTGTGGGGCACAAACCAAATAGTCCAAACAACTGGCAAGCTCTCCTTTGCAGTATTTTCTCCTTAGGCTGCTCTTCTGGGAAATTGCAGAGATTTTACTGCTGAAACTCCATCCCACAGCCAGCCCTGAGTGTCCTTCCCATAGCATTGCTGCTGCTGCCTCATGGCACCCTCCCTGTGGGTACCTCAGCCCTCAGCCTGGAGAGATTCCAGCTATGGCACTTCAGCTGCTGGTTTTTCCAGGACTTGGGACAGATAAGTGCATGCCTCATTCATTTTCTGTTTTATCTAATGAATACTTTGGGTATTGTTTCAGAAAGATCCAAATAATTCAGTATCTGTTTATCAGGTTTTTCCATGTTTGTCTTCGTTCTTACTCTCAGACTGCTGTGAACAGTGAACATTTGGAAATGAGGTGAACCACTAATTGACAGCTTTCCCCAGTTAGACTTGGAAAGTTTATGGAAAAAGAATAAAATAGCAGCACGGATTCAGTCTAAAAATAGTTCAGTCCAAGGAGCAGATCCTGAGGGAAGCTTAACCTCCCAGCCTGGAGCAAAAGCTGCTTCCCCTGCCCTGCTGAGTTTCTCCTGGTGCTGGGGTTTGGACAGAGTTTGTCACTATGTTGGAGGATCCATTTAAATAGGCATGTATTATTATGCACTGCACTATTGTTTTTTTCCTCAAAACATGTTCCCAGTGGCTGTGAAATGCTCCATCCTGGGAAGCAGCTGCTTCTCTGGCACCTGTGGGAATTTTTTACCAGTGTGTGGTGGCTGGCAGGGAGGAAAATCAGGAGAGGATCAGGTCATCAGTTAAATCATTATTTCAATACAAAAGCTCTTTTTCCTCTAGGGCTGTAAAAGCAAGGAGAGGACTGGGAGTTGGGAAAAATGAAACCTTTTGCCCCAAGGAAGGGACTAACTTCTGAACTGCAAACTGGTTTCTGCTGATCTGCTGCCACTGCAGTTGTTCTGCCACCAGGAGTGAAGACCCTGGTTTCAGCTGGGAATCTCAGCGAGGGGTATCAGATGAATGTGTGTGTGGATGAAATGAACAAAGTGGGGAAAGGGCCTGTGTGCCCAGTGGCAGGAGCAAAGGCAATGGGCACAAAGTGAAACACAAGAGGGTCCCTCTGAACATCAGGGAACACTTTGTCCCCGTGGAAGTGGTCGAGCACAGGTTCCCCAGAAAGGTTGTGGAGTCCCTTCTTTGGCTACTCCAGGTGTTCTCCAGGGGGACACTCCTAGGGCACACTGACTTCACCTAGTCTTGGGCAAAGTGAAGTCTGAAGGAAAGATAACTCCCAGCTTTTGTTAGGATGTCAGCTTATGGGCTGAAACCCTACTGAGGCTTCCCAATAAAAAATGAGGGAAGAAAATGCACAAATTTTAGTGACTATAAACCTTAACTGCCAGACAGATAACTTCCAAAAAAGATGAGCTGACCTGTGGGCCCCAGGCTCTCCAGAGGGGAGTTTAACCAGGCCTCAGAGTTTTGGCTAGCCCACAAGAGCCAGGGCTCCTGGAGCCCCTGCCCTCGGCCCTGCAGGCCAGAGCCCAGCCCACTCCAGTAAAAGGAAGAGGATCAGATTTTTTTCACTAGTATGGTCTGTCAGCAGGAGGAATTGTTGGCATGTACATCAGTCCCTTTGTATCTGACTGGGAAATGGGTGGCACCTGCCCCATGAGTCAGGAGGAAGGAGCCAGCTGTGGCCCGGAGCCCTCCCCAAAGGCAAATTTGCCTTCTTCCACCCTCAGGACCAAGACATGGGCTTCTCCAGACCTAAACCTATTAATCAATATCGTGCATTGCACAGGCTATGATGACTTCCTAGTGGAAAGGGGAGAGCAGTGGCCCAGCGGGATGGCAGCCAGGCTCTTGGGCTGTGCCCAACCTCTCCTGCAGTTTCCCAGTGGTCTGGATGACCTCAACCCTCCGTCCATCTCCTTAGCCTCTCTTCCTTCCGCTGATAGGATTCTAATTGCTGGTGAGATTTTTCCAGTTGAGCACAGGATTGTGCCTTAGTCATCTGAGCAAGCTCCCTTCCTCCCTTTAAAGTTTTTCCAGCCTTAATTTGGCTTTGTATCAGTAGGAAATGACAAGCCATGTCACTGTTTTCTTTCCAAGTGTTTCATACTATGCTCTACCTGGACACACAGCATGTGAGTGGGGAAGCACAATGAACCCATGAAGTATTACCAGTAGGAAGTGACATTTTTCCTCCTTTTGTTCAGTAAATTCCCTATGGGCTGCAGCTAAAATATTGGAGACATTTTTGAGACAGAAAGGCTGTGGTGGTTTCAGCTTAGATACATTACTGATTTAATTTTCTCTCCAACTGAAACCAAATTTGACTAGTCTAACAATTTTCGAGTGAAGATTGAGAGCTGATAAAAAATGCTGAGAATATGACCTGCGTTCAAGTGCTGGCTCTAACCCTACCTTAGGATCGGAAAAATGAACCCAGCGTTTCCCTTAAGTGAAGTATTCTTAGCGTGTAGCAACGTCAAGAGTCTTTTATGAAAGCAGCAGCCATTTTGGAGCTTGTCCTTCACAGGTAGCAGCAGGAGCACATCTTGGGCAGGTCTGTTCTGATGGTTGAATACATCTGCTTAAATATTTCCCACCTTTTTAAATATCCCTGAACATGCATTTGGCAGTTGATCCTAAATTACAGTGAAAAGTAATCTGTACCATGAGTTAAAACTGTAGAGTGTTTTTCACAGAAGGATTTGTAGACAGTAAAGGGTATGAAACCCTCTTGTTATTGCATGTATTTCTTTTTATTTTACAAATAATTATATTCACTGATACAAATGTTCCTTCACAGAAGGTACATTTTTTTTTAAGGGATAGAGTGTCATCCAAAATAAGCCATTTATTATTCATTAATATAAAATGTATTCATATTTCTAGGAGGTGTCATATCCAAACCACTGTTCATCCAAATTTCTTGTATGATCTGCTCCCTGCGCTCAATCCTCTCGGCCAGTTCTGCTGCCTCTGCTGAGTTATAACCTGAGTAAGAAGGTCTGTAAAGTCCGTCTGTCTCATCCTGGGTGTTTGAAAGGGAGGAATCCTCCCCCTCCTCTTCCTCCTCCTCCTCCTGTGCACTGCTCTCGTAGGTTCTGGCACTCTCTGGGGCTAGCTGATCCCTCTTCCTGTGCAGTTTCTGGATGTCACTAGGACACGACACGCAGATCACCAAGGCACACAGTGTGAGGGTTAATCCCACACAGATGCTGGACACGAACAGGAGAGCGGCTCTTTCAAGGTGATCTGCAGGCAAGAAAGCCGGGGCTTAATCACTTTACAAACTGCCAAGGCTGGCTCCAAACCCCCAGCTGCCATTCCTGCAGTGTTCTGTAGCCATAAGGCACCCAAACCTCCTGACACTCACAGCCCAACCCTGCCAGCTCTGCTTCTCTGAGCTGCTGGGCAAAAATCCAGTCTGGTTATAACACTGTAAAATAACATTATTTACACACCAACCCTTTATGAGCAGCTCAGTGCTGTTGTCAACCAGCTACCAGGACTCCGCACACCTTGTTTGGTCTTGCCAGCCATCCTGCCAAAACAGGCCTTGCCCTCACAAACGGGGTGTGAAAAGAGGGTCTCTGGCTCTGCAGGGCCTCAGCAGCATCTCCAGGTCAGGCTGAATACAGAGCACTTTTCTTCCTTTGCACTTAGTGTTGCTAAGTCACAAAACTGGCTTCGTCTCACAGCAGAGATGGCTGGGTTTGGGATGGCTTTTTGCTTTTTTTTATTACTCCCTAATGATCCCTGTATGTGTGCAACCCAACATTTCCAAAGACAGATGTCTCCAGGGCTCTTGAAGGTCAGGACCAGGTTTTTGAAACTACTGAACAACCAACAGTCCTCACTGAAAATTTAAAAATATCTTGGCTGCAGTTGCTAAGAGAGTCTGAATCCTTCAAGGCTAGGAATGTTCCCTAAATATCAATTATGCTGGGATTGTCCCATCCACAAGATTGTGATTATATTGTAATAATATCATTGCCATAAACATGGGATTCTAGTTGCAACCTTCGGAGTTGATCTTCCCTTTTCCCACAATGCCACGATCTAGGAAGTCAAACATCTCAGCCCCATTTTCCTACCTCTGATGTATGCAAATGTAGCCAAGTAGTTAGAGCTAACAATAGTTCCATCTTTCTTTGGAAGTCTTGATTCCCTTGGATCCAGGTCAACACCTGTGACAGGAAGAGGTAAAGCAAATTCGATGGAACTACTATATTGATATTCACCCAGTAATTTTCCAGCTAACACGTCCACCCAAAATGCAGGCAGGCCAGTACCGTGCTGGAGGAGCTGCAGAATACTAGACCAAACAACGGTTGGTAAGTTAAATAAAGTATAAATAACAAATTATTGGAAATATCAAACATCTAGAAAATGCCAAATTCATTTAAGAGACTATTGCCAAGTGAAACCCCTTGTGCCTATTCCCATTGGGGTTTCTGAAATAATTTTACTTCATGAAGCTTCACAGTTCTCCAGTGGCCTTCCCAGCCCAACCATGCCATGTGCTCCTATTACTGGGGACACACTTCAGCCTCATCCTTAACTTTGTGGCCTTTGAGATGGGCTGGTGTTGGCATAACTTGTAAAAGGTATTTCACCCTGAAAAAACTACAATTTCACTTTTTACTCTTCCCAGTATGCTGGCTCTGGGCAGGTCACTTTTCTGCAGCGTTGCTGTGACTGCAGGACTGTGCTCTCATCCCACTCCCAGCCTGTCCTCTGCTCTCCAACGGGAAGAGCAGCTCTTTCAGCAGGGTTTCTACTACTTCATCCCAAACCCTGTGTCTGTGGTGGTACATACCATCATTCTGTTTGATGGAAGACTTGTTGTCAGGGACCAGGGGGTTGACAGCCGTGAGGATAAATTTAGGAACTGCAGACAAAAGACAAAGTGTGTTCTGTTAGTTTTAAGGACCCTCTCCCCAGTTAATTATGGATCCCACTGCTAACCCTGGTTTCTGACAGTGGTATTGAAGGTTGGACTTGATCTTGGAGGTCTTTTCCAACCTTAATGATTGTGTGGTTCTTGCGAAGTCAGGCGAGCTTTGGGTCTGTAGCTGGATTCACACACCAGCCTGCCCCAGGAGCATCAGTGCATCTCCATACGACAACCTGCCCCTGCCCTGGCAACCTGCCCCTTGTTTTCAACCCCTCAAGGGTGTCCCAACCAGTGCATGGAGACAAAATTGGCCCCTAAATTCAGCCCAAATAAACTGGGCTACAGGCAGATGCTAAGTTGTATCTAGATACTGGGTTTGGATGAGGATAATTCACTGTAATTCTAAGGTAAATGTTAAAGTCTTGTGTGATGTTATTCGCAGAGCTTCTGAGATGGACAGTTGCTGAGGAAGGTGGGGAGGATGGGAATAAATGAGCTGCATCTTTCTCATTTCATTAATTTATTCCCTTGATAAGTGTTTACAGTCTTCAAATAATTAAAAGAACTACAAGCATTGTAGAGACACTGAAAGTTCCCATATTCCATAATGGATGAATTGACCCTTCAGCCACCCAGATCTTGGCCCCTGTTCCTGTACTATGTGAAGGCAGATTGATTTTTCAGACTGGTGGGGTGGTGGGGGAGGTGGGTAAAAAAGGAAGAAATTTCAAGTGTGAAACTCACCTCTATCCCACATAGAAACATTTGCCAAGAAATAGTGTTGAGATAGTTAAATGGAGCGGAGGAGACTGAGGTTTGCATAGTTTTCATTTGGAAAACAACTAAAAATAGCACTTCTTTCTGAGCAGAACTTCTCTTTCTGTGTGGGCTCAAAGTCAGAGCTGTTTCCTTTTCTGATGAAGGAATCTTTTTGGGAGTCTTAGCTCCTGTTTGCAGTGGAAGGCCAACAGATGCATGGGTAAATAGGCTCATTTCTGTTTTGTCTTGTACCTCGTGGTAGTTTGTAGCTGTTTTCCAGTGGCAGAACTGGAACTTTCCTTGGTGTGTGGGACAGAGAAGGAGCAGGACTGTTTCCAGCCTGCAGTCTGCATTTGCAGGCCTGGCTGTTCTGAACAACGTGCCCGTGTTGTGAACAACGTCCTGGGAGGATGCGCCATCTCCAGCGCCCATGCGGGACCCAAAGCTCCTGTTGCATGGCCTGGGACTCCTTCACCTGTGCTGATGTTCCTCCTGCTCCCCTCCCAGGGGGACCTCCCCAGGGCTTTGCCATTCAAATATTTGTTGTAGGGGAATGTTTAATTCAAAATGGCATGGGCAGAAAGAGCCCCTGGCTGCTTGCATTGCTTATTTTCATTATGGTGCCTTTCAGATGCCAGGGCTGGTATAGGCTACATCAGGTCACTGAACAGAACAGCTGGTACCAACAAAGGAATTTTTATGAAGATAATCACATCTGTATTACAACTTGCGCCAGCACTACTTTGGCAAGTAGGAGTCAATCATCTGCAGGCTGCCAAAGGCAGCCCACAAAGGGGCTCTAGCATCCAGGGAGTGTGGATACACCATGGGGCTGCAGGAGCCATGTTTCCTGAAAGAGGATTCCCTGACCCTGAAGTGCAGTCTCAGCAAGAGCCAGGAGGTCCCGCCTTGGGCAGACAGGAGATGATGCTGAGCAGATCACTGGAGGCACTGAGACTTCAAGAAACCAGCACCTCCTGGCTCCTGTCATGTTTTTACTGTCAGGAATGAACTGCAAATGTAAAAATGCAGCTAGACTCACTACCCCTAAACAGCTGCTCACCACTGGGTGGGGAGTGGGAAGTGTGGGGTTTTTTCACATTCCTGACCATGATAGAAATGCACTGAAGTGTAGCACAGCCCCGAGAACAAAAGTGCTCTGCTCTGCTGAGTTTCTGTCACTACAGGGGCAGATCTATTTGCATTATCTTTGGAAGCATCAGATTAGCAGGCGTCCTCTAGTGAGGAGAATGAACGTAGAATGTCATTCTGGAATATGCCAAATTCTTCCCGTGTTCATTAGATGATCTGTAAGATAATCAGATCTGCAGATCATTGGCTGATGCTTCAGATTGCACAGCCCAGTAAGATTTGGCAGAAGAAAAACTAGAACTAGAAAAAAACACTATTTGTTACCCACATGTTTTTGCAAAACCACATCCCTAAATAACAGAATGCATAACTCCAGTGCAAAGCAACTCACTCTGCATTTCTGGTACACAGACGTGCAAGGAGGAACAACTTGTTGTAATTATGCTCATGCTAATTAGAGAGAATTACATTAACTCATTTATAAAGGCAGCTGCACAGGAATATAATGTACTGATGCAATGGCAGATTCCCAGATCTCTCCAGTAACGTGAAGCCGAATTACTGCACCACCTTTCACAGCTGACAGCCAATTCCTGGGGACACTGAAAATCTCTCGGGGCTCATTTTCCTCTGATCTTCAGGTAGAGGTGACCTGGCCATCAATCCTACACTGCTGTTCTTAAAAGCATGTCTCAGGTAACCTGTGCCCTTTGACCACTACTCACTAGGGATGCAGCCAAAGGACTCTACAGTATGTACCTGTGGAGCTGCTCCTATTGAAGTATTTTAGGGAAGTCTGCTTGCCTGTTACGAAATTTTTATATTAATCCATAGTGAACAATATGGAAAACTGTTCCCTCTTGTCTGAGGAATAAGCTGAAGTATGTTTCAATCCTGCAAGGGATATATAACTTCAAGCCTTTACTTTTCATAAACTTTCACTTCCCTTTCCATGAGAAAGGAAACCCCTCTGTGAGGGAGAAGCTGTAGATGTACTCACATGAATCAGGTTTCAGGACTGGGCTTGTACACAGTGCCTCAATTATGCTGGACTGTTCTACCTGCACTGCTGCCAGGCAATGCCAGTGTATTTTTCTTAACTCTGTTGCAGGTGAACTCTGTGGAACAAACTCTTATCTTGATAGTATTTCTCAAAAATATTGAACTACGTAGTTGATATTTTATTGTCGGTTGCATTTTTAATAGCAAAAAAACCCCTTGATGCCAGAGTCCTTGTTAGGTGCCACTGTGCCCAGGGGGTTGTTCACATATTTTGTATGGCTGTGTCACAAACTTCCTGTGTTAAAGGGAAGTGGATATTTAGGAAGGCTCAATGCCCATACATGGATGTGTGTGTGTCTTTGCAAGCAGAAATGAAGGCTTGAAAATGATTGTGCATTTGCTCTTACCACATGCATAGCTGACATTCAGGTACTTTGTCACACCAGGTAGGCATGGACTTCCAAAATCCTGGCTAGTGACAATGATTTTGCATCTCTGTTTCCCATAACACCTTTTTGATAACACTTCCAGCGCTGTGTAAGACAAACAGTCTGAAAGAAAAAAATACATACAATAAATATACTACACCCTGGTGTTATCTGAAATGAGAGCTGCTGGATGCATGGCTAGAGATACAAGTCTGCACCTGATCTCACGTGTAACTTTGCCTTAGCAGGACTTCAGAGTTAAATATTAAGATTTGTCAATGCAAGGAAGTCAGCTGCAATAACAGTGTGAGCTTGCAGTGAGGTAACTCTCCCATGTTGCCTTACAGGTGCATCCTAAGGGTGCAGGAAGAGTCTCATCAAGCTCCAAACAGGTGCCCAGTATAAGGTCTCCATGTTCCATTCAGGATGTCTTGGAAAAAAGAAGCACATCCAAATAGCTCTACGTCTATTCTGTCTCAAATCAAGAGAGATGAAATGCTGTTTCCAAGTCTGTTTCTTGGCTCTGGGTTACTGAGATGAGTCAACTGGATATCCAAGTTCAGTTCAAGTCAGGTAAGATCAGTTTTTATGTGTTGCAACAGCTCAGGCTACAGGGAAGTACAGGGTATTAAAAAGTAGCTTTTGATTTACTATGAAGAGGTCGAAATGGGCTCAATATTTAACCAGGGAAACATGTGGCTTCCAAAAATGGGTTTTGCACTGGAGCTGAAATTACTTGAGTGGGAAAGTGTGTGAGTCACACTCTGCTTTAAAAAAAAAGAATGTCTCTAAATGTGATTAAGTTTCTCTGTATCCACATTTGCTAAACTCCAAGACACAAAGCAAAAAACACCCTGTAGTTTTGGTTTCTAAACAGAAAGGATGCAGAAAGGGCAAGTTTGGAGCAAGTAATACTTCTTTGAATCTTTCTGTATCACCCACACACTTGGGCTTTCCGTGTGACACATACGTCTCGCTCCAGGCTTCTGAGGCAAGGGTGCTCTAGAGGTCTGAAACATCATTTTCTGGGCATTAAAACAGACCCCCTTCCTACAATAAAGGGTGGTCTCCAGTCACCTGCCAACTGCTGAAGCTCATTTGTGCCTCTTTAGAGGAAGGACAAACATTGTTTGCAAAGACACTCCAGAGGTTCCCCAAATCTGTTTGAAAAGAAGAGAAGGCTTGAGACTGAGTTCTTGACATTTAATATGTGAAAACGGGGCAGATCTGTGATTTTTAGTTAACTCCCTGACACCAGCACTAAATAAGTCATATACCTGGGCAGAGCCATGAGGAGATATTGGGCTGATTTGTCTGGCAAAGGGCTTGTGGGTTGCTTTGGACGTGGATTTTAGGAGAGAGCTCTTTGACTTTTCAGAGACCTAAAATCCCAATACCTTTGTGTCCCAAGAGATTGCTGGGGAGGCAGGGAAAGGATGACCTAAAGCACTGGGTAGTTCTGATTAAGTAATTTAGCAGTTTTAGTTTCCCTCCCTGGCAATTTCAGGTGAATAAGGATATATTTGGATGGACGTTTTAGGCAGCCAGTAGCTTACTTTGGCAAAACCAACTAGAGAATATCAGGGGGAATTGCTGGGTGATTCATAAATGAATGGATTGGGAGCACAACAGTAAAGTGGCAAACTGAATGTTTCCTATACGATCTCCTGTCCTGGGAGCTACTCTCGGTGCATCATAAAACCAGGAGGATGCTGTACTGATGGTTTTCTACATAATTAGTGGTATGGCAAGTGTATGTTTCATTTTGCCTTTACTCTTGTTTCTGTGGGCCTTAATAGCTTCTTATCATCTCTGTCCATGTTGGATTTGGCTCCTCGGCCTGAGGAGCCAGTCATTACATGCCTGCAGGTTCTTGGCAGGCCAGTTTTTGGACCTCCCAAGGCTTGTCTGGTGTCACAGGTGAGTAAAGGCAAACCATGGCCTGTTTCTTCTGCAGGACAGGACACACATTACCTGGAAAGTCTTATAACATAAAAAAAACTATTTAAAACTTCCTGCATTCTGAAAAGATTTTGGGTTTTAGTGATTCAATTGAAAAATCTTGTCTGATTTACATGTGGCCTTGCTACCTTCCCACTAGTTCTCCCAGCAGCTATGATGGGATTAACTTGAATAACTTACCCTTCTCCTGGTCAAACAGCTTTTTCCAATGACTGAATGAGGAGAGGTCAGTGCTGTGTTTTGAGTGAAGGAATCCCATGGAATGGGCCCAAAGGAACCATGAATTGGGAGATGGAACACAAATACGCAATGTGGCTTCTTTCTGACTAAGTGCTGTTTGATCTACACAGATATCCCTGAGGCTTGTTAGACTGGTACCATACATTTTCAATAACCTGCCTCTGGAAAGGCACATTCCCAGAGTGCTAAAAGGCTGGTGGCATCCAGCGGTGGCAGACAAGGCAGCAATGTGTGCCTGGGAAAACATTCCATTTTCCACGCTTTTCTCCCAAGTTGCTTGTTACACACGGAGACTGTCGGTGGATCTTTTGTACCAGCCACTGCTATGATGGCACGGGGACACGGGTGTCAAGACGAGGTTCTTAATGCAGTAATAAACTATCCAATCTGACTGCAGCTATTTAATAGCTGGAGTAGAAAGCCTTGTTTCTAGAGGAAAGGCTCTTTCAGCTCCCTAATTAGCTTTGTTTGGGAAAGTTTTGGCATGCAAATGACACGCGATAAATCATGCAGGCTCTAATGAGAAGTAATTTGTCTTCTGATTTCTTAAAGCTTCTCTCAATTCAGACAGGAGGAGCTTTCCCTCCCTTTCTTTCCACCCTGACACACAAAACCTGCAGGTGATGGAGCATCTTGTGCCAGGCTCCGGCAACAGCCTCCTGTCCCACCCTCTCCAAATGTTTCCAGCTGCTTTCATCCCCAACTGCTCCTTATGCTGCTTTGTGTGTTCTGGGCTGTGCCCACCCACAGAAGAATAAGGAGCTCCCTTTTAAAATCAACTGAAAGCAAAGATTTCACACCTCCAAATCAGGATGGCTTGTGCTTTGTGGAGCCCAGATATCATCTGTGAGGACAAGAGCTGACAAGGGGGAACTGTGGAGTTTGGAGCAAGCTAAGGCTGTAGACTCCTAAAGAAAGTTGCTGAAATAATATGGTAATTTATGCAAGAGCGTGGCACACAGGGTCCTGCCTGTGCATCAGAAAAGGGCCACTGGAACTGCTGATTCCAGCAGAAACACACAACGTGATCGGCAGCATTTTTGTACAAAAAAAACCCCAAACTTGGTCTCTCTCTCCTCCTTGCACAGGCACGTGCAGAGTGGGGGATCCATCCCACCAAACACTAAGGGCAAGAGACAAGTGTGGCTCTCCATTTCCTGACAGCAGGAACCAGACACCCTGCTCCTGCGTGTGCACAGGGACAGGACACATTATCTATGTAACTAAATTTCCTTGGCTCCTTTTAGGCTTGAGGGCCAACTCTACTTTTCCAAACCTTTCACAAATGTGAAAAAATAGATCCAGGAAACCCCTGAACTGCTGGTAAAGAAAACATTACTGGTTGAAGTTTGTGTGTCTCCAACCAACCAAATCTGATCTTCCCTGTTCATCTCAGAAGACAGTTATTTGGACTCTAAAAATGGTGGCTGGTCTCTTCCTCCCTTCAAACAATCACTCCTCATCCTGCCACTGCTCTGAAAACCTCTTATTTTAAGGGAGTTTTATCTTGACAACATTCAGGGGGTTGCAGAGGGGTGCAATGGCTCCTATTGGCGCCTCTTGGGGCCCAGAGCACCAACTAAACTTCCCAGTTTGCTCAGGCTGACACAGGCAAGGGCCTTTTCATATCTCATGTCTGCACACAGAAAGAGCTGATTTAAGGGGTTTTGTGGTCGAAGCAAAATTGCCCTATTTTATCCTTACTTTTGCACCCACAAAATTCATTTGACTCCTGTCTCCCACGCCCAAAGTGCCAAAGCAGTGTGGAAACATTTCCAGATGTGCCTAAAGCTGCTTGTGCCTTCACTGCAGTTTCTTCTGCTCTCAAAGAGACCTTCCCAGGGACAGGCTTAGAGCAGGCAAAGAATACATCCTTTAGTAAGAGACAGAAACCAAAAGCTTTTCAATTAGTCAGTGAATAAGAGATACAAGGCCTTTTGAATTTGCTACAATATCCAAACAAACAAAAAGAATCACAGCATTATAGAATCCCGTTACATTAAAAAAATCATGCCACCTAGTTGGACTGGAAGGAACCTACAGGATTTTGAACATCCTCCTTGCTTGACTTTCTCACCCCTTCCTCTTATCTGAATCCACTGGGAAGAGGAGTCTAGGACAAAGCCCAACCCCAGGGTATGTCATGGCACAATGCAAGCTGCAATGAGAGTTTGTGAATTCTCCACCTCCCCTCTCAACCCTCCAAAAGTGGGACCAGGTGAAAGAGAGGGCTGCACTGGAAAGAGCCCCACCTTCCAGCAATGAGAACCATGACAGAGGTGTAATTCAGGGCTCTGCTTGTCACTAGTGCTTGAGGGAATGCACATCTGACCAACCAATGTGCATCCAGAGGAATTTCTGGGAAGGATATTGCAGTATTCTAGCATGCAAGTTGAACCTAGAGGTCACCCACTTCCAAGCCTTCTTTCAAATATTTTCATGTATTAACAAGAGTAATTTATTATTTGAGAGGTGTTTGTTGACCTGAATCTTCCTGGTGCTCTCTATGGTAACCTGTTCTGGCACAATTCTTCACCTTCTTCTGACCAATAAATTTTCTGTTTCCTCATGCACATGTTAGTACAAATATAAAAGAGATAATGGGTCAGAAAAGGCAGCAATTCACACAGGAACAAACTGCTATGGTTTCCTGCTTTGGTGCTGGGCACAAGGGATACCTCTAGGCAGAACCATCTGCTACAGAACCACACCCAGAATTTTCTTGTGGAGTTTTTGACAGTCTTAGTAAAACAGGGAAGTTGCTTGCTGGAAATTCTGTACAGTCTTAACAGTGCCAGGCATTTGGACAGCTGCAGAAGCTGGTTTTTACCATTACACTGGCTCAGAAAACCAGTTGCATGAGTAGATACTCATGCTAAATGTGGAGGTGAGGCTCAGGATCCTAAAGTGCTCAAGGCCACGCAGGTATCTCCCATAGCAGAGACGGATTTATATAATTTATTTCCTATATGGAGAAAGCCTTTATGCCAAAGAAATGTTATGTTTTCCTGTGTTCCCTTTGAAACAAAGCTCTGAAAATCTGTCAACTGATTTGACAGGTGGTTCACAGAAAAGTGATGCTTGAGAACACATCTGTCCTGACCCAAAGCTGCTGTTTGTCACTGCTGTCACACATATCAACAGCTAGCTGTGACCTCGGGGAGTGTCCAATTCAATACCCAATACACCTGGCAGGACCATAGCAAGTACAGAGAGGTGCAAAACTTTTGAGGTCACCAGAGACTTTCTGGGCCTGTCATTAGGACCTTTGGGTGACTTCTCTTCTGCATAGTGATTAAAAAAAAATCGCCTCACAGTTTCTGTGATGCAGGGAAAGAACTGGAATGGCTTGAGCACTGCCCTGAGGCTGAGTTGCGCCAGTGTGAGCAGAAACAATAATGCACGTGTGGTGGAGCCAATTCAGCTTTTGGTGCAAACAGAAATAGGTACATGGGCTCTGTTTCAGGAAGGAAGAGCTGTCTCAAGCCATTACATTCAAATTACCATTGTTTTCTCTGAGAGAAAGGTACACAGTCATTGCAGAAGTCTAGGCATGCACTCACATCTGTAGGTGCTTAAATAACCACACAAATAAGATACAGGCTCGAGACTGATCTGGAGTCAATTGGATCTGGCTCCGAAGTGCCAAGTCTTTTGTGATAAGTGAATGTGAACTCCCACGCCACACAGGGGCTTTTGGCAATTCCACTGCCTGCAGAGAGTCACTGGTAGCAGGCAGGAAGAGGCCAAGCACTTCCATTAAGTAGTAGGAAATCTATACAAGGATCTACCTTCTGTAGATCTACTTTGTGTTAGTCTCAGGTTTTATGCTCTCTCCTATTACTAGTGTTTTAGTGCTCTACAAAACCAGTGCCAGCCAGGGTGTTGCTGCACAGGTGCTTGTACACAGGGACCATAGCAGAGCTTGCTGCTGTTGCAAATTCTTTCTCTTTATCCTGGGAAGCTTTATCCAGTAGGAAAAGTTTGCAGAATTCTGATCTGTGAACTGTGAGTGCTGACATTAGAGGCAAGGGAGTAATTTTGAGAGGTCAGTGAAGTGCAAGACGTAAGTGTGGTGGCAGCCTCTCTTCATCAGCCGAGACATCTCTGCCCTGCCTTGTGTCACCTCTTAATGCCACTGTCATAAGGGGTGTGGGGGCCTGTCAGAGACCCAAAATGTTTTCTCCACAGAACAGACAGGCACAGCTAAGTCTCTGTGAAGGCCCAAGAGAGCTGGTGTGAAACACAGACCTGGCAATATTAAATAGAATCTTGTCTAAGAACAGATTGCGATTTTCAGCCAATAAATTTTTAATGGTATCTGTGTAACTAAATAGAAACATTGGCTTGCAGACAAAAGGCTCTTAAGATTAATTATTGATCTCTTCTTGATGTTCAGAGATGCTTCTCATAGACATGACACGTAAAGCATGTTTCTTAGGAGCAATGTTAAGCCTTTGCACAGGGCTGGCATCAGTCATGCAAGCCCTCCCCTGTGTAGTACCAAGGGGTTTGAACAGCACACTCATCTTGTGCTGGCCTTCTCCGTGGCATGAAAAGTTACTTTCATGCCTTCAGTGTCACCATGGAACATACTATTCAGTTTATTGCTGTGTACGTAGGACATTCCTGACTTGGTGCCAGAGAGAAGTCCCAGGTACATTTAACTTTCTAGTGTGCCACCACAGCCTTGGGGTCTGGTCATACAACAGCATCTAAAGGAATGCCCCTGCCCCATGGACCCTCTCTGTACAGTCTGCATCTAAGGCAGGGAACATCTGGCAGAAACAGGTATCAGAGAAGAAGGAGCAGGAAGACAGTATCGTGACACTAGGTCACCTGGTCATTGTTAGAAGCTGGAGGAAAAAGAGAGGCAAACAGCTGATATTTAGTATATGTCACCTAAATCCAAGTCAGGCAAGGGAACTAGTTTTTGATGCTAATCATACTAAGAACTGATTAACTATATGAAAGTTTATTACTTTGCTGCATTTCTTACTCTATGTTCCTCCCTCATATTGGGCAGTTTGTTTGAGTTTCAGAAATAATCTCTCTTACATTTCCATCACTGATGCTTTCAAAACACCATTGCTCTTGTAGCTGAAGTTTCTCCCCACCTGTGTCCTCTCTTCCCTGTGCTCCTGTCTCGAGAAGGTCCCTCAGTGTTGCCCAGACATACCAAAGGGGGGGGGTGTGCTCCGCCTTTGTTGAGCAGACGCTCTCCTCGTGTGCCCATCTGCCGTAGGTGGCCGAGTAGATGATAAGAAACTTGGATTCCTGACAGTGAAGCTTCAGTTCCTGGTTTTCACATGCTGATTTGGTTTTGTATTCAGCTAAAGTAGAAGCAAACAGCAATATGATAGCGTGAGGCAATTTAAATAGCTGGACTGTTAATAGCAAATAGCAGCAGGACAGAAACCAGCTTTTCTGCAAGTGCTGTTGCAAGTGACACGTGGCACCTGTACAGCCAGACACAAAGTCAAGAGCAGAGTGCTTCTTCCAAATGAATTGTGCCCGAGTGAGTGTCTAGAGTCTGTGGCTCCATTTTGAACAGAATAGAAAACCCTAATTTTGCCAGTCTCCCAGTGGAACAGCCTCCCTGCTTTCCTGGCTTTCTTTCCATTCCTGCTCAGCAAGAGAAGCTTCGTCCTTCCCTTTTGTCTCTCCTCAGGACACTGCTGCATTCTATACGTGCCTCAGCTGCCTCTGCACACTCATCAATCACGGGCAGGGCTGGCACTGCTCGGGCGGGGCACGGACAATGGGAGGACAAAAGGCCAGGACGGGGTCCCCGTCCCAAGCCAGACAGTGCTCTCAGCTGTATTTGCACTGCTCCACCAAGGTCAGTGGGCTTCCCTGGGCAGCATTATCCAGCAAGGGCTCATTTGAAAATTTGGCTGGCAAAGTGATGTGAGCTAGGAGCCTGAGAAAAATCCCCCCCTCCCTTGCTCAGCTGGCACAGGCACCCTGGCAGTACCCTCAGCAAAGGTGGGGAAGGCACTGAACGCTCATCTTCATGGCTTGTGCCTCCTAGGGAACCCCTTTAAATCTGCCACCTGGTCAACAAGGCTCTTCCTGGCCTGAGCAGCCGCTCTGTTTGTGGCATTTACCTTCTTAAGTCTTCCAGGCTGAGCTGTGGTGCCAAACCTTTTTATGGCAGACAAGGCCAGGGAGAACAGTTTATTCTCCTCAATTTTTTTTGTCCTCAAAAATGCAAAAACAGCAACAGGAGATTCCTGAGCTGAGCAGAAGAAAAGGGAAACCTTATTGTTAGCGAGTGGTGTCCGTGTGAGTGGAGGGTGGGTGCTGGTCCTTCGGGAACTGGAGAGAGAAAAACCTCCTCTCTACTCATGAATGAAAACGTTGTTGTTTCATCCAAAACAGAACAGATAAAACAATGGGTTAATGTTCTTGGTAACAGTCCAGTTTCTTCCATTTGAGCTCATCAACAGCCTTAAGTATAAAAAAGAGCGATCTTGAAAAATATTTTGAAAACATTTTGAAAAAACTTGACCTACTGCAGGTTGTGACTTCTGCAGAAGCACCTGCCATGCTGTGCACACATAAATAGGCCAAAAACCTGGGGTCTGTGCCCAGTGTGGAGATTTCAGAGCCCAGCATACAGCTGGACCCTGAATCTGCCTAGCTGTGCTGGAGAGGCTGTGGAAGTACGTATAACCCCAAGGGGCATCAGATAAGGAGAAAAGCCCAACATAAACCTCTGCAAAGATACAGCAACAGTAATTCTAAATAGATGAAAAACTAAAGGATTTAGGCAACTGCTTAAGTGCCCACTTGAAGGCCAGGAGACTGCAGAATATACTTGAAGTTATCATAAGTGATTTCCTGAGTAAGGATGTTTTCCACTTCCAAGACTAACAATATTGGTATCTTACCTACAAATATAAACTTCCTGTCACAAGAAAATCACGTCATTTGCACTGGAATTGGACTGTTCCTCAGTTCTGAAGGCAACAGTTGCTGTTGAATATGCTTTTGAGCAGCTTTTTTAAAATTCAGATCACAGTAAATACTATATACTCTAAGAAGCTCATCTCCCATGGGAAAAAAAAATTAACCAGCTTCTGAAAGTAATAAACAGGATCCCAATTCACTTTTGATTAGCAAAAGGAGATTTCTAATGACACAGACACTGCTATGATATTCAAATCCATCTACTATTAATAATGGACTAATTGCAATATGCAAAAATAATTAAGCTATTGATATGATAAAACAGATAATGAAAATTTTAAATCTCAGGCATTTTTTTATCCTTCAATGATTGGCCCAGTGTATCTCTCTGGGAGTTCTTGAGGCAGTGCTCTACCAAAGGTAACATCTGCCAACTCCACTCCATCTCTCTGCTCTGACTTTCACTTTCCAGTGTGAGCTGGCCCTTCAGTTTGCTTGCCACCTACTCCTGTTGTACCACTGACATCTATCTTAGTGCTCTGATCAAAGAAAACCCCCTTAGTGCTTTCTCCTCTGCTTGTGGGTTGGTATTTCTGTGTTGGCTGGTGAACCTACCCATAAATCATCATTCAGCTGTTTTCTTTGGGACCCATTTCAGCCACACTGGAAGTTCACTGCCAAAAGAGCTGAGCCCCCAGGGTACTGGAGCTTGTTCTCATATCCCATAGCAACAAGGAGAACAATTCAAAACCACCAATAAAGGAAACTTCATGAGGATTGTCTTAATCATTCTTCCCCTTTCTCATGTTTACAAAGTGGATTCTCTTTGAGGCAAGATTTGTCCCTTCACGTATCAGCATCAGCACTGAATACCTGCCCAGAGCACAGCTGATTCTACAGTAAAAGCCTCTAACCACATCAGCACATGTAGCTTCTGGCCATTATTCCAGAAACGGGAGGTATTTTTGAATCTTTGAAAGCTTTGCGCCCAGCTCCTTAAATATTTTTGCGTATTCCTTCCTAGGATACCCTCTTCATTTGGATCCTTACCCCATGCATCTGGTTTTACTGTTCAGCTCTTTCTAATATGACATTATCGTTGTTATCTCACTAAAAATAATTTCCGTAACATTTTTCCTTTCTAGTCTCATGTCTGACATCTGTCCCTGCCAAACGACACTGGTCATTGAACTGGCAACAAGCACCCTGAAGCCGCAAACACGATGGAGAGCTAAGGTAAGGTAGAAAAGAGCAATTTGTTATCAATCCAAGAGCCCCAAAACTTCACATGGATTTATGCAAAGCCTTGTGCAGTGGCATTTTGACCAAAACAAGCAACAAAACACGCAGAAAAACACATTTGCCTGATAAAGATTACTTACTAGGTTTGCATTTAAAGGAGACAAGGAGGAATTTAGTGGTCCCTGGACACAGATCAGGCCCAAAAACCCGACTATTGACAAGGAGTTGGCAGGATCTCAGGTTTTGGCATTCATCCAGTACTTTCTAGAACAATGGGCAAAAAGGATAGTCTTGACAACAAGGTATGAAGCTACACAGCAATGAAAACACTTAGTTGTACTTTGTTCTACACAGGAGAGAAATCACAACTTTTTGGCTATAAACATGCAAGAAACATCTGTATCATTGGATCTAGGCCATAGCTCTGCTGGACTTGGAGTCATGGCCAACGTTACGGGAACTCATCCATCACAGCCACGCTCACGGCAAATTAGGACGGGACCAACTTGCTGTTGTTTGTCACTTTCCCCTCTGCCCCTGGGGAGCTTGGCCAAATTGCCCTGAGTGCCACCACAGCCTCAACGGTGCAGAGCCCAGAGCACGTGGGTGCACACTAAGCCCCCAGCAGTCTCACTGACATGGTTGAGGCACTCATACACTCCTGAGCACATTTATGGGAGTGCAATGTCCAGGGAAAGCATGGCAACCAAAAAGGTGTCTTTTTAACCACTTCTTCTTGATCTGTTTACATGTAGCTGAATGTGCCCTGTTAAATAATCTTCACTTGAAAGAGTTCTGACTAATGACAAGCACAACCCCAAGCTTTAAGCCATGTGTAGGACCTCCTGCTTAAGGGACACTTCTTTCTCACTTGCAGTTGCACACGTTATCAGATATTTACTTGACTTGCCACAAGCAAATTTCAGAATTGGTTTGATTGGGTAACACAGATGTGCAAGTCTGTCCTCAGCCTCCTTGTCTTGTTTTGTGGGGTATTTTTTAATGATGTTCTAAGGCCATACCTCCTCCAAATTTATTGGCCCAGCAATATATTCTGGTTCTTACTGTGCAGGTTCCCTGGGAGTGGCAACAGAGGAAGACAACAAACAGGTGAGCAGTGTTATACACAAAGGGTCTTGGGGGCTCTCTCCCAGTCTGGCAAAAGGACTGAGTGCTCGTACTGCTCACACTGGTGCTCCCACTCCAGCTGTGCTCTTGGAACTGTAGCTGCAGAAAATATGAAGACATTGCCAGGGCCAGTCTGTCCAGTTTTTAACACAGTCACAAGCCAAATTAACCAATTTAAATGCAGCAGTGTATTTAGGAAATTCTTATCCACCTCCAAAACTCAGTTAAGAGAGGGCTTTTCTGACACTGTTTTTGTATAGTCTGTGGTTATGCACGGGATTCATGACGTTTAAAATCACAGCAGGCTGTGACAAAGGAGGGTGTTATCTCCAGGTCACCCCACTCTTAACAGGAGCAACTGTAATAAACCATTCTGATAGTTTTAGGTAGTCCCTCAAAATCTTACGAGAATTTTTGCTTTGTTTCTTGTCAGAAGAGGTCTCAGTCATACCATGAGACCAAATCACAGATTTACCACTGTAGTGGCACAAGCTGCATTCCTGTTTCCAGGCTGAGAGAGTTGGCAGTGGCTGGATCTCTGCTGTCATCACTGGAAACCTTCCCTCCCCAGCAGCAATGACACACATTGGCAGCACATTGCAGTGATCCTACATCTCCCATTGGCAGGGGAAGAGGACATGCATCCAACACTTTTTGAGCATTAAATGCACTCTAGAGAGTTTAAAAGAGAAGGAAAGCACAGCAGACTTAATTTTATCCGTTTTCCTTTTACAGGGTTGCGAGTCAAACAAGTAACTCCTCCTTAATTGGGATAGTTCTGGAAGGGACCAGTGAAATAGAGTTACATCTTTAGTAAATAGAGATAGCTGTCCCCTACTGAGTCACCTTCTGTTTGCACCTGAGCTGAATAATCTCCTGTGCATCTGTTTGTATTTTCTCCTGCCTAATGTAAACAGCAGTCACATTTTCTGTCATGATGCTGTGCAAAAGCATGCAGCTACAAAATGAAACAACGATGCTCAAAATAGCACCAGGCAGTTAGTGTCTCCAGCCAGATCCAGCTTTGCAGTGATCCCTCTGACAGGAGATCTCTGTAATACGTGCCTGTGATGCCTCCTCCCAGCTACAGGGCATCATTTCACCTGCCTGTGCAGACTGCAGATCCAGTTCCAAAGGGAAGGGGAGGAGGGATGAGGTCACTGGTGCTCTTTTCTAAGAAATCAGTTTTCAAAATGTGTCCCTTCTCCTTAACAGAACTGGAACTCCCTGAGATGCAGAATATTTGTATCTCACACAAATTCATGGCCTTGCCAAAATGCTTTCATGCCTTTGATCAGCCACAGTGCCCAAACCATGATGGTGGTTTACACAACAGTTACCCCATGCTGTGTTTATTACATTCAAGGGAAAAAACTGCCCATGGAGACCTCACAAAGGCACTCACAAGCCCAAAATAATCACTGGTGCCGCTTTGCTGCAGTCAGTAATATAACATTAAGGATGCATCTGGCCTGCTGTTTTTGGTGGAGAGATGTACTTTCACATGGCCCATAGGTCACGTCTGGAATGTCCTCAAAAATTGCAGTACATCATGGGTGAGCCACACTTACAAAATTGCCCCAATACTGTTTTTAGAGAGAGGATATTACTGTCAAACCATTTCATAATACCTTTCAACACAGTCGTGGTGGGAACAGGCATTCCTTGATGTCAAGAAGGAACGTGTGGTCTACAGACACTAATGTTACAAACTCCATCAAAACTTCTGTAAAGCATTTACAAGTTTAACCAACAGAACATGTTCAGATTCCACTGACTACTCATTTTTGCAATGATTTACTGATTTGGAACAACCCTGGATATTTTTCACTAAAATGAAACAAGCCTTTGACAGCAGTGTAAGTCAGACCTTGTTATAAAAGTCTCCATAGCAGAAAGTGATAATTGATGAAGTATAAATAATTTTAAGCTATAGGCCCAGCAAACAAACCATTGGATGTTGCTGATACAAATCAGGTAGTCACAGAACTGCAGCTATCTGCAGAAATTGTTTTGGGGTTTGCTGTTTAGCTGTTGCTGTGCCTTTTCAGTGAGGGAAGACAGGTATGCAACAAGGCAAATGCCAACCAGGATGTCATCTTATTCACTGGATTTGTAACTCTGCTCTGTCCAACGCTTGTATCCTCCCCTGGGGTCAAGGAGGGCCGGTGTGATAGATTAGGACTGGTCAACTCACTCCTGACCAGCCTTTGAATGGAAAGGAGTAGACTCTTTTAGGGGACTTTAAGAATGGGGTTTCCAAAGCAAGGTTCATCACAACGGAAGGCAATCTTCAAAGCAATCCTACAGTAATACCCTGCTGTCCAGACAAACCCTTCCAGCTGTAACACTTCTGGTAGTAAACTGCCATAGGTACAGTGTCGTCTCATTCAAGGCTGAGAACGCTTGCACAGTAACAGCAGGGAAAATATCAAAAATGTTCTGTACCTGAAGAACCTTTACAACATGCAGTACCTGCAAAGAGGTGGGTGCCACACAGTTCCTGGGTTCTGTCATCCTGGTTTCAGGCTCCCAAGCAGTGCACATGTAGGGGTCCTGCCCATAAAATGCTGACTGAACACTGATGGTCGAGTGCCGAGGGCAGTGCAGGCTCAGGTGCTGCCCGTCGCAGGCATAGGCGGTGTGGTTCTGCAGGAGCTTCGTTAGGTAACCTAGAAAGTATTCAGCTCTGTTACAACTAGCACAGGAAATGACAAGCTCGTTGGATAATAAGAAAACCACAATCAGTCTCTGGAAAGGGCACTGTAGTCAAGGTTATACGTCTGGCCTGCAGCCACCCAGTTCTCTGAATGGGTCACCCCTTACATGCTCCGGGCTGGAAAACATGAGGTCTCGTGGCAGGGAGCGCGAGACCTCCCAGCACTCCAGCAGCAGCAGCAGCAGGATGTGCTGTAGGGACAGGACGTGGGCTCAGGCCCTTGCCAGTCGTGGCTGCTCATGATCCCAGGGTGTGTCTGCAGCAGGCAGAAGGGTATTACTGGGTTTTCTGGGCCAGATTCTTGCATTCCAGCTGCCTAAGGTATTCCTTATATGTCTTGTTAAAAGGATGTGCTGCACTTGTGGGGTCGAGGGCAGTTGTGTTTCACACACTCTGAAGTATGATGGCAGAAAAAAAACCCTCACATTTTCTTGTGGGAACGTTTTCTTCTTGTGGCAGAATCAGAGGCTTTTTTGTATTGTTAAAATAAGAATCAGTTTTCTCAAAGAAAATAGTGAAAAAGAGTTCACTTCTTCTAATTAATTAAAATCTGCCCTTTAAATAAAATATGCCATTTAATTTTTACACTTCTGCCCTTCATAAACTTTCCCCAAAGACAAGCAATTTTCAAAAAAGCTTTTAAAAGAAACTTTAGTACTCCAAGCAAAAGATAGGAAAATCTTATAATCAGAGAATGGCTTGGGTTGGAAAGTTCCTTAAAGATCTCCCAATGCCAGCCCCCCTGCCACCTTCCACTAGAACAGGTTGCTCAGAGCTCCATCCAGTCTGGTCTTGAACACTTCCAGGGATGGGTCAAACATTTCAGTTCTCTGGCATCTTTTCCAGCTCCAGCTGTACATCTGGATAGCGAAAATCAGCTTCCCTATCAGTTTTCAAGTCTGGAGGAAGGAGAAGCCTGCTCCACTGTTATCTTTACTGTTCCCCGTCTAGAGCCCAGAGGAGGACAGGAGTCAGCAGATGCACCTTCCCGCCAAGCAGAGCTGTAGGTGAGTTCCCCATCTCACTGATCTCAGTCTGAGCACTGGTACTGGAACTGGGACAGAAAAAATTTCATGCCCTGCATTTCCACTCTGGATCTCAAGGAAACCAGTCCAGCAGCAATCCCCACAGCTTCTCACAGGTTAAAAAGAATAACCAAGCCCACAACCAAACCCGTCCCCTACATTTTCTGTGTAATTGAGATCACAAATAATTGAAGTTCCTTGCCAGAGCCCCTCCTCTGTCAGCCTGCTCCTGAGAGATGCTGAGCGCTGCCAGGAAAATGGGACGAATGTCCAATTGCACCCAAGTGACTTTGCTGTGGCCAGAACTGCACAGGGGCCTCCTGTGGCATTTGCTGAACACCTTTGGCATCACCATGGTGGCATGAGGGGCCACAGTGACAGAGTATTCAGTGCTGCATGAGTTGTGGGCACTCAACACCCTCAAAGATACGACCCAATATTTTTAATCATTTCAATTCTTCAGGTTTTAAGTTACTTGGGGCCGAGAGTGCTGTATACAAAACAGTCCAGTATTCCCTAAAGAATATCAGCTATGCTGTGATTTGGATGAGTTCCCTGGCATCTTAACTGCTACTTTGATCCTGCAAATTCCTAATCCAGCATCTAAGCACCTTTCTCCAACAATTGCAACTATTCAATCCGTTAAGAAAATATCTTTATAAAAAACTTGCTCTGATTCTGTAAGAGCAATGTGGTTCACTTGTAAAAATTACATTAGTTGAAATGGTGAAAATAAGATATCTTGCTCTCCAGCCTTCCAAGCAGCTTAAACGTGACTCTGCTGTTATTAAAATCCTTTTGTATTTGCACACATTAAAGGATAAAAGTAGTAATGGAAATTGCTGGAACCTAATGTTCTCTGATAAGAGGAGTGGTGACATAGTATCTAAATTGCTCATCTCACAAGGCAGACCACATAAATCTGCATTTTTCATTACTGCACACACAGATACACATGGAACAATCAGTCCTTTGCAGCTCACAGCCCATGCTGAGGAGGGATTCCCACTCCAAAAGTCACGATTTCCTCTTCTCTGAAAAACTCCAGGTTCTTTCCTGTCCTCATGCTGGCCCTGTCCTCGTAGCAGGGCACTGCCTGCCCTGCACTCAGCAGCTTTCTCAGAGGCTGCTGCTTCTCCCCCTTCCTGGGTAGTGTGGCTTGTAGTCACCCTGGGAGAAGCTTCACCTTCTTAAGACCGTGAGTATCCCTATATTGTATAGTGACTTCTGCTCAGAAACACATTTTCCTGGAGGGAGCAGGTTCAGCCAAACAACAGTGTAAAGTTGGGGGAAAATCAGGTGTGATCTCTACCAGTAATTACAGCCATAGTGATCAGGAGTGAGGGCATTGTGAGGGTTGAACTCTTCCTGGGCAGGGCTTCATCAGCATCTGTTAGCTGTGAATTTGGGGAAAACTTTGTTTCACTGTCTAAATATGGGAGCTAGAGGCTGTTCCTGGACTACAGCAGACCTCCAGGTCCTGGTTCCCTGCATGTCAGGGAAGTCTTCACTAGCTCCTAGATGACCAAGGAGATTCCCTCTCCCTGAAGAGCAGGGGAGAGGGAGGGCTGGAGCACAACCAGCATGGATGGAGTGGGGTCATGCCTCTTATGTGCACATGGGCTGGACAATCAGAATTTTGGGGTTTCTTACCCTGAGCAAAGAGAATCATAACCAGGCCCTATAAAAAACCTTAGATGACTTAATGTTTTAAACCTAATATTGAGGTTTTTTCATTGTTTTCTGGGTTGGGTAATGGAGGGGGCGATGGTGTTCAGCTGCAGCAGTTACTTTTCCAAGTGTCATTCTGTAATGAGGAGGACTATAAAGTTCCTTTTTTTTTTTTTTCAGACATAATAAATGTTACTCTTTAAAACAGTATGAAACTATACCAAAAAAAGTTAGCTATCATGAGAATTGTCTAAATTAGAAAAACCGTGGCAATACTGCAGTGTCCCAGTAACATCTCTACGCCTCTGTGTGAAAGCCCCACTAGGCGCTTTCCCATTTATCCAGGACACACATTCATAAGCAATGTATGGGGTGCTCTGCATCTGGAATCATGTACGAGACGTTAGAGACTGGCTCAACAAGTTAAGCCTAAAGCACACAGGAACAAAAAGGTCCCATTGATTTGGAGGCCAGAAGGTATCATCCCACTCAACTGTCTGTCTAACCCAGACTACTCATTCATTGTAATCTTTTACTGAGACTCAAAACACCAGTACAGAATCCAAGCGTAATCCTTTCTTCCCGAATTAGCCAAATTAGTCACAGCATCCACTGTGTTGACAAAGAACTTCAGCTAAAAAAACACAGCACCAGAGAACCACACGAAACACTGAGGCTGAGCAGCTGAACAAAGCTTTGAGCCTTTTTTGATCATTTTTTACTGAAAAGGAGGACTGATAAACGATTTAAAAAATGACTGACAAAAATAACTGGCATAGGAAAATCAATAAAGATACTTCTTTGTGTGAAAAAGAATTCTTAAGAGGTTATAGCTTCTCATACTTAACCACTTGCTTCTGGCATAATCACTTTGAATAGCAACGATAAGGATAGCAGTGGACCTGAAGGTATGGAAATCCAGATTTCCCCCCCCCCCACTTAAAAACACTGAAAATCTGTGAACTTAGAAAGTTTTGTGTTTGTTCTGTTCAGTCCAGCTTCTCTGCCCTGGCATGAGCTCCCCAGATGCAAGGATCAAGGAGAAGAGCATTTCAGGCTGTGAGCCCAATGACCAGCACACACTGGAAGCAATCTCAGCATTGGCTCAGGTAATGTCTTGTGGGTAAGAGAGCAGCTTTGCAATGCAGTATTTTTAGAGGCTGAGGCTGAGTAGTCCACAAGCTGTGAAGGTTCTCAGAACTGGGCCTTCATACACAGATTTAGTAACATCAGTTCTGTGCATCGTTCAATTTAGTTTAATTAGCACAGAAATTTGCTAGCTCATTTTGAAGACATACCAAACTATTTTGAATCGAAATAGATTGAAATAGCACACCTCTTGTTGTGGGAGTCCCAGAAGGCTAATCCATCCGGTACATCTCCATCAGCTCCCACAGTTCTGTGAAGAATTGTGCCAACGCTCATTAAAAATACACAAGCCAGATTGGTGAGTTTGAAGGAAGAGATTTCATGCAGTGATAACAGAATAGTTAATAAGCTCTACTATAAACACCATTAGAAGCATGACTCTGATATTGATGGATGTTTGGGGTCCAGCTGCAGTACTTCTCCAGCAATATTTTCTCCACTGGTTTGTGAAGGAAGCATTGAGGAGAAATTAACTCCTGAGTTTCAGCCCAAATCCCATCTGCCAAACCCTCTGCTGGTCTTGAGGTGGCTGTGCCACAGATCATGCTATGCCAGGGTTACTCTGTCCACAGGGGGGACAAGGATCTGCCTCTTGGCATTCCCTTTCACCTGGCTGGCTGCACATTCTGCCTGTGGCAGCTCTTTTTTAGGATTAGTAATTAAGGAAGGCAAAATGTTACCGAGGAGAGAGACTGTTTCTAAAATTCATGTCACTATGTTTCTTCATCATTTTATTCTCTTTTATCTAAGTGCCTTGTAAACATCCTGTTTGACTCATTCTAGCCACACTCTATGTCACAGTCTTTAATCAATAAGAAATACACTTAGACAGAAGCATTGTTTATTCTTCTCGCTGTTCAGAAATTAGCACAACAGCTTTACTCAGCAGATGCACATAAAAATCTGCAATTCCTTAATATGTGCCTTCTTGCATAGTCACCAATCTGATTTAATTTTCCTCCATGGCTTGTTTTTCCAGTGTGCCTTTTTCCACTGCTCCTCTGAACTCTTACTCTCTTTGCTAGTGACTACCATCCTACCAACTTCAACCTTTCACGTGTACTGCAGAGATGGCATGAAAAGTTGGTTTTCTGTGCAATGAAAATGTTTTTCATATAATCACTCTTTTTTTTATTATCTAAATCTTTTTTTAAGCAAGAATAGATGTTTACTTGGAAAAACTAGGGGTAATCTAGTTTCACTAATAAGACAGTGACTACAAAACCCCATTCCATTTCCAAATGCCTACTTTGGTGTCAGAGCACTCAAAGCTGTTGCTTTTCTTAGAATCGGTCCTTGAGAGTTTTCAGGTGCCCATTTCTAGAGGAGAGGAAGCTTATGAGATCCTGACCTCTTCCATCTGCCATTCCCTTATTCAACTCAACACCTTTTAAGCTTAGTGGCCAGTTTCAAACCTGAGGGGTGCAGGGCTCAAAGAAATAAAGTTCCTGCAAGTTTCATGGAAATTGAATCCTGAGCTGCCACTTTCAATTCAGTCTCAATGACTAATGCTACAAGTGAGCTGGCAGCTGGAGAGACAGGATGGTTATCCTGGAGAGCCATCAGCCTGATGCCAATGGAGCAGTTTGTTTCTACTGGCCTCACTGACAGATGAAGGATTAGGTCTGCCAGAAGAAAATGCTTAAGTTAGTAGTGAGGATGCTTTTGGGATAGTATGGCAATCAAAGCAGTGGTTGAGATATCAGTCAGGTTTTCCACGAACTGTTTTATCCACATGTATGCTTTCCTAAGGAGGTTGTTTTCATTTTTTCCCCCTCATGGATGGTAACATGAATCATAACCATCTTACTGAATCTAATTCCCACTGTGTGTTAAATCTGAGGGTCAAATTAAGCAAGAGCTTGGTTCCACTTAAGCCAGAGAAAAGGCCAGGTAACCAGCAGATAAAATTCAGTGCAAAACATCATTCACACTGCAGTTTAAACAGGATTTATTCAGAGAGAGCAGCACACTCAAGGAGCCAAGCCATATGAATAAAGAACAGACCTGTAACATTTTGGTCCCAGTTTCTCCAGGAGCCACACAACCTCTTCCTCTCTGTGCCACTCAGCTCAGACCTGCAGTTGAGTTACATTTCTGCAGAGTGGGAAAGCCCGTGAATCCTGCACTTACACACCACATGCCTGTTGTGTTTCTCACATCCTCCCACAGGTGTTCTCTGCCTTTCAGATCTACACTTTCACATTCCCTTGTGTTGTCTCCTAGGAGTGATGCCTGCTTTATTGAATCCCAATGGCTTTCTGAGGAAATTGGACGGATCCTTATGCACTCCTGTTTTTCTCACTTGCTTTCTGTTTTTATTTCCTTCTTGTGTCAGGAAGAGGCAAACTGTTCTTGATCCCCAAAGTCTTGGGTCTGTAGTAAACTCCACCCTACAATTAGTTGTACTTCTCTTAGCTATTCCATGAAGCCAGAAGGACAAACACTTGTCCTGGGACCTAATATGGAACTACTCCAGTAGAAAAGGAAGATTTTCTCCATTCCATCTAAAGAGGCTGACAAGAGGCATGGGTTAAGGGAGACTTCAAGGCTCTTTTTTGTCCTTGCCAAAAATTCTCCTTTTAACTGGAGACAGAGTAGCCTCTTCCAGTGCTATTAAGAAGAAGTCACAAGAGAAAGGCTCTGTGGGCAGCAACTGTTTCTGGAGACAAAATGAGACTCTTCATGCCCAAAAAGCTTGTAATATTCCCAAAGACTGCAAGGAGGAGAACCTCAGGAACTAGAGGAAAATGTTTGTCTGAAAACTCAGATTTATGATCCTGAACCTCCATGTTCATGTTCCCCAAGAGAGCCAGGGGACTGTTCGTTGCCAGCTCAGAAAACAAAGCACAGGTTTCATTTTGCAAACAGAACTCTTACTCAGGCTCTGCATTTTTTTGTATCCCCACTTACATGTGACATTCAGAAAGAAAACAGAAAATCAGAAAAATTCAGAAAAAATCAGAAATCTGGCAGCTCACAGATCTGCAATGCTTTCATGGTTTATAGAACAGTAAGTCCAAGCTAGAAAAGCAAAAATACACCCCCCACTTCACTCTCAGCATTCGATGATTTTCTTTACAAACACATTTCTTTGTCCTCACTTCAGTTCTAGCCTGAAGAAATGAAAAGTCAAAAAAATGCAAAATTATTCTGAAAGAATAACTTGTCTTCCCATCCAAGATTAAATACAATGAAGAAAAATAAACATTTTTGTGGGTTGAGACCCTCATCCAAAGCCCAGTGAAATCCTTGGGAATCCTTCCAGTGACCATAGGCTTTCAATTAGGTCTTATGTAGTGAGTGATGTTTTAAAATTAATTCTAAATTAAAAGCCAAACCTCACTGGTATTTAATTTGTTGCCAGAAGCCACACAATAGACCTTTGAATCAAAACTCTTAAAATGCCTAGAAATTCAGATTAAATGACTCACCAATGTTGAACAAATAAGGCGCAACCACGCCTCCTTCTCTTCAGCTCCCTTAAGACACTGTTTTCCCTGTGTTGGGTAATATATATCAAAATATTGCAATTTTAATTGTAGATTATGGCTGGCAGATGACAGAATTCTGCTAAGTGGTGACTGCTCAGACAGTGCCTTCTCTGTCTGGGGACACTTCCAACAAAAGCTGAGTATCTGGAACAAGTCTGTAGTCACTTTCTCTAATGAAGTTGAGACTGGAAGCTCTGTCTTACCGGGAAGGATATCAGCAGCAGATGGAACAGGAAGGCAGGGGGGAGCTAATCCCTGCTATTTATTTTGAATAAAAATAGCATATGGTGTGTCAGGTGCCAGCAATCTGCCCAAGGAGAACAGAGAGAGTTCTGCCCCAAACTTCCTGCCCCAAAGTTGGGAGAATCTGAGAGACTCAAACATGAGTGGTGGAGCTCAGGAACTCATATTTTTCTGTCTCATGTCTGAATTCTCCAACATCTGTAGGGGCAAAAGCATCACACTACCCCTTAATTCATTTCGGGAGAGCTTTGGGGGCAACATCCCTTCTTGGGCATGAAGACCTAGCTTACTGTAAAGGCCTCAAGAATGTTTTACAGCTTGACAGGACCAAAGCTTTTATGTCTCTAACGAGGATAACTAAATCTCATCAGTGGATTTGGCAAAAAATACTAGCACATCTAAAATGTGGTTTCATAAGTTACACTTCCTCAGAAAGGCAAAAAGAACTGCAGGGGCAAGCCTGAAACAAAAGCTGGGGTCTCAGCACCATGACCTAAACTAAAAATCTCAGTTCTGACACACACCTCTTTATTCCACAGAACAAATCCCAGACCAAAGCCCACTTCACTTGGAGAAACTTTAAACTGGACTTTGAGGTTTAACTCACACATTACTGAAATGAAACACATTACTAAAATGAAACATTTTTCTTTAAATAAGGCAGTGAACACCTGACTTTTACAAGGCAGTATTGAGAAGATGCGTCATTGCATCACTCCTTCTAGCACTTCTTTAAATATCCTGGTTGAAGGACATGCTGCAATTGCCACAGTGAGTCAACAAAATTGACTCAAGAAAATTTATATAGGATTTTATCTGACCAACACAAAGCCTACAAAAAGCCTCTGCATCATTGTGGTTGGTAGTGATTGATCCTGCCACGTTGCTACAAACAAAGCATCTGCTCAAAGCATTTGTTTGCTTTCCTTTTACCTGGGGGAATCTGGGATGGGTGAATGCCACAGAACTTAATGGAAACTTTTAATGCAGAAAGGTCACAGGAGCAGATTATATTTCATGGGTGAACTGGTTTGCTTTTTCATTAGATCCACTTGTTTCTGTGCTTGGGTCAGGAGACCCAAGTCTGTGGAGTTAAAGTGATGCTCAGTTCTGTCTGAACTGTTTTGGAAGAAAAGACAGAAAACTTGACACCAGTGGACAGAGATTAAAAGGTTCTACCCCTAAGCGGCGGCTGCTTTCTGTTCACATCCAGAAAGTCATTCCTCACCCCACTTATGCAATCACAATTACTTCATTTTTGATCTTCAGTTACAGCCACATTTCTTGAAAGCTGCCCAGAAAACCTGGCTGGGACTCAGGTAAAGAAAGGGAGACTGACTGGTGAGTGAGCCAAGGAGGCGAGGTCAAGCCTGAGCTCAGAGCAGCAAGGAAAACCTAAAAAGAATGAAGGAGCATAAAAAAGGGGTGAATGGCTGTTCCTCAGTGTTGCCAAAGAAAAGGAGTTTGTTCCCAGATGGACAAGGGGTCAGTTCACTTTGTCAGGTGTGGGAAATTAAGGCACAGAAAATTTTCAAGACAGGAAAAAGATGGGAGACGGAGTGGGGATAGGATGGAGAGCTGAGGCCTTTTCCCACTGCCAGCATGGAGAGCAAGGGGATGAGAGGAAATGAGGAGCAGTGATCCTTGCTGTTGGGAAGGTACCCACAAAATGCTACCACCCCCAGCCAAGCCAGCTCTCCCCTCAGCAGCTGGGCTCTCTATAGCACCAGCACACCTACAGTGGGAAATATTGGGAAGAAGTTGTCTGGTTTTGCCAGCTCCTTGTTTCACCTGTTTTGGGAACCAGTTCTTGAACACAGAGGAGGTGTGAGGAAATGGCCGTCATGAGGCCCTGATGTCCTGAAAAATGGCTCTTCTGACAGTGTCCTGGGAGCCCAGAGTATTCAGAGACTGGAGAACCAGCAAAATTCACAGCAGCCCTCAGAATGGGACCTGATCCAAAATGTGAAAGCTACTAGTGGTCACTGAGAAAATAAAGAAGTATTTTAGTTAAGAGGTATGTTTTGAAGAACAGGCATGAGGTGGAAGAAAATTCTGTAGTTGCAGAATTGCTCTCAAATTCATCAGGGTCTAAGAAAAGAACCGTGGATGAAATCTCTCTTCTTCCAAACCTTCAGCTTTCAGTTTAAATTTAGGCATGACTACTTGGATTCCACTTTGAAAAATTAATCACGCACAGGACTGCAGACCTCAGAGCGCACCTCCGCTTTCAGTAACCAATGGAACTAATAAATATAGATTCATAGAATCATGAAGGTTGAAAAAGACCTCCAAGACCATCAAGTCCAACCTTTAAATTTCTTGTTTGTTGCTTCAAGCTGCTAGAGAAACATAAGATTATGCGGATTTCATTGTGTCAACATTACTTGCAGTAAGAGAAACTATTGAGTTGTTCTCACAGAATTGAATTTTGAACTGCTACTGGTGTCTTACTTCAGAACATTTTTCTTCCCTAGAAAATACCAATCCACAAAAGGTTACAGCACAGTGAAGAAAAGTCTCTCTTAAAACAAACAAACAAACACGCCAATTTTTTTTTTTCTCATAGTTAAAAGCCAGACAGATGAGAGCAAGAACCTGCAGCTCTAGGTAGTAGAAAGGATATAGACCACAAATACAAGTCAAGCTTTTAAACAGTAATAATAGCTCTTCACTATAGGCTCCTCCCTGCTCCCCTTTGCAGAACATCAAACAGGTCTCATGAGGGAGCATCTTTGGGTTGTTACATGCAAACACTGGGGTCTGGTGATGAACAAATGGGCTGGGTGGAACTGCTGGCACAATTTAACATTTGCATTAAGGGAACAACAGAGATTACACGGGCAGGTGTTGGAACCTGGCAGCAGTCTAGGGAAGGAACTCTGGAAAGCTGTCAGAACGGTGGGGAGAGGAGGAGAGAGGAAGAACATTTGGGCTGTTGGGGTAGAGGCCTCACTGCACTTGGCAGCTGAAAGGCACTTTAAACAGGCCAGGTTTGTGGCCGTGTATATTCAGCAGAGTTTAGGAAAATTGAGTTGCTGTTCCTGCTGAGGGAGAGAACAAATAAGGAAAATCAGCAACTCCACAAACTCATTTTGAAGCTGCTGTTATGGAGCTTGCAATTCTTTAACAGTATTAAACAGCCTGGGGATGGCACTGCAGGGTGCTGTCTCACCTCTGGCAACTCCTAGAATGCAGCACCTGTTTTTGAAGCAGCTGAAAACTTCTCCCTATGCTCTGGAAGCATTTTTTTAAAGGTTACAGTAACATTTTGGTATTTTCTGTCATTCTGGATTAGATCTCCAAGTTAAGAGTGAAATATGAGCAGAATTTTTTCAGGCCTGGGAACTTCCCAGTCTGGTAGGAATTCTGGAATCCGCTGTCCTTTTCTACATCTTATTTACTGAAACCTCTGCATGTCATGTTTAATACTGATCTCTGGGGTGAGATAGCTTTTTTCTCTGGTCATTCTACCTTTTTGGAAAGCTCAGTGCACAATGAATACTGAAGACAGCTGTACTTCTGAAATTAATCTCGGATAACCTTATCTAAATAACATCATTTGAAAAATGAACAGACTTTTTTGAGAGAAACTTTCCTACATAAAGGGATAATTTTTAACTCATTGGCTAGTTGAAAGGGACAATTTGAACATTTGTTTTATGTTATTGTGGAGAACCACCATGTGATTCCAAAACTAACATCCCAAACCAGCAGTTAAGCAAAAAAAAAAACACAAAGAATGAGACAGCAAGCATTTAGAAGCCTTTTTACATGTGAAAGGAAATTAATATGAGAAATGTAGCTTATCCAAACACATAATTCTGGTCTTTAAATATTGTGGCTGCTTGCTTAGAAATTTTCAGGCTTCTGGAGCCAGACACAATTTTAAAAATTACAAGCTGTATTTTTCTATTACTGAGGAAATAGTTTCTACAGAACCATGACCAGCATTTTGAACTATATCAACACGAACAATATTAAAATGCATAACAACACATTTTGGCTATTAATTATATATTAACCTTGTTCCAGTGCACTCGACTGGCTTTTGGGAAGTTCTGCTCTGTTCAATACGGGTAAGGTTTGCTTTCTGCCCTAGAGGCAGTTCCTTTAGCTTCCAACTGCCAGGAATATGCTGCGCTCGCTGTGACACGTAGAGAGAAACAGCTCTTCTAAATAACTTTCTAACAGCAGTGGGATGTCCTGGAGCACTAGAAAAGGTACACGAGTGCAGTTTTCACAAACAAAGAATAAAGATCGCTTCCTCATCTTGATGGAAACAAGGATACTTTGCCAGTTCCTGCAGTCACTTCACTTTGCAGTGATGCAGCACCTTCCTAGGGATCACGCCTGTGATTTCTGGGCGACAGCTGGTGCCTCTGCTCCCTGGGTAGGGACTCCCCTCATCCCGGTGCTACGAGGCTTCCCTCCCAGCAGAGAGAAGTGCAGCACTTGTTCGCTCCCTCAGGGCCTGACTCCAAGTCTCCAGGAGAAAGTGGGAACCTTTCCAGGGACTTCCACGCACTTTTGGTCAGGCCCTGGCCGATCCACGCCCAGCGTTCCCAGCGCGCAGCGACAGCTCAGCTCCTCGTGTCCCTTCCCACCTGGCCCCTCTGGAAGCCCTTAACCCTTTCCTCCTTCCTGCCTTGTTCACGGCACGTCGGACCCGCGCTCCCCTGGGTGCAGGCCCGGGACACGGCCCCGCAGAGGGGTTACGGAACACGGAGCGCTCCGGGGAATACGCGGCTCCGTTCGGCGCTCCGGCCGGGAGCCCGCGGCCCCTGCCCTGGATGTGGCGGGTCCCCCCGGGGCATTGCGGGGGGCTGACAGCCCC
>JANPWX010019906.1:95206-141259 GCA_024734555.1 Trochalopteron elliotii
GGGGCGGCGGGGAAGGGACGGGAAGGGACGCGGGCTCCCGGCGGCGCCGTGCCGGGCACTGCCCTCCGCGCACATCGTGCGGCCGGGCTGACTCAGACCCGGCTGCACCTCGCCCGCCCTCCCCGGCTCTCCCCACCCCTCTCCGAGCAGTTCGCGCCTCCCTCCTGCTCAAGAGGCTCGATCTCACCGTCTCCCCCCTCATTCTTGCCGGGCAATGGTTGGAGGGCTGTCACGGACTTCACACACCGTGACTCGTGACCACATTTCCTCGTTTGTGTTTTTCCCGAGACAGGTGCAAGGTGCTCCCCATCACTCCCTGTCCCCCGCAGCCCAACTTCCCTGCTTTGCCTGCTCTAGACGCCCTCGGCCCTCGTGCCAGACCCCGCCGAGTCCGCTGCTCCAGCCCCGCTCCTGCCCCTACACCTCGGCTCACGGGTCTCTGAGGGGACTCAGCTGGGACCTACGCCTGGCAGGATCTCTCTGGATGAGGGATTTCAGTGGGCAAACAGCACTGACTCTTCCAGGCTGCAAAAGGATCTTCTCTGTTTCCTCACACCGACGGTGCGTGAAACCACCTGACCGCATCCCCGCAGCGTTACGACTCCAGCGGGTCTTGAGTCTGAAGTGCATAGGCTTGGCTTAAAAACTTCACTGCAAAGTGCGGAAACATCTTGACGTTACTTTGAGAGAGTTCAAGTTGTCCCCTGAAATCTTTTGTGATACAGAAAAGTGAACCGGTGAGAAGCTCAAACAAATTGTCGTTACTACCTGCTAAACTACCTTCAAATGTAATTTGGTGCTTCTTTTAAGGTATGAGGGATTCAAGGAAATAAATCAGGACACTCATTTTCTAGTTCCTGTAAGAGCTGTCCTCAGAAAGAGAGCTTAGAACCCACACTGGAAATGGGGAATGAAAGCATCTTTTTTCCCGGGGCTGTGCTGGGGTATAAAGTGGGTAAACATGAATATCCAACTGTTTACATCCTGCCGTGCATGTTCACACTGATCTTTCTTCTGAAAAAAACAAACAAACAAAAAAAACCAAACAAACAAAAAAAACCCCAACAACAACAAAAAAAAACCAAAAAAACAAAACAAAACAAAAAAACAAAAAAACCCCCTACAAGTGAGTAGGTGAAAGATGATGGAACCAAACTAATTGTGTTAAATCTATTCTTCTCCTCCTGTTCCAACTGAAGTTGGAATGTATCCAGATCTGAATTTCCAAAGTTTGGCACCTCTTTTCAGAGGTTACACTGAACTTTGACCAACTTGGTCTTCATGTTTGAATCTGAATCCACTTTTGTTCTTCACCCCGTCCCTCTTCACACCCAGAAAAACAACTGGGTATCACATATATCAGGCCATGCTTCCTTAGTCTTGGGCAGATAAGAGCAAAACAGGTTTCACATGAACCTGTCTGAGGTCAGGGACGTTCCATCAAGTGTTACTGAACTCAGATAAATGGGATCAAAGATTCCGCAATAACAGTATAAAATCACTCTGAAACATCTGCAACTGCAAACACAGATGGGGAGAGAAAACAGTAGCTCTGCAAGTGAAACCCTTTCTTGTGGCTGCTTCAGATAAGGACAGTGTTTGTCTTTGAACTCAGCCAGTTACCCTCTCTGCCTTCCATCTGGGGAACTGAAAGGAGACTTGTGGTAGTCTCCCCCTACTCTCCTCCTTTTTCTCCTTGACCTTGCCTTACCTGATCATTCCATCTGACACTTCCTGCACTTGCTGGCTCAGGTCAGTCCCGCCAAAGGCAGAAGTGAATGCTGGGGAACAAGTAGCATGGATTTTTACAAAGACAGCACTTGGAGGCCATACTTAGATCCTCTAGAAAGGTGTTTAGATGATTAAGGTGAACTTACCTGTCTATTCCAACTTCCTAGCTGCCACAACTCTGTATCTGCCATAACTTCAGGTGAGTGCAGTCAGACCATCTGTGGCTTCAGGATGCCAAACCTCCACTCCCTACACAGCCAACGGAGAGATATCTCATATTCAGCCCACCTGCTGCAGCTCTAACAGGAGATGTTTCACCTCTTTCTCTCACATCTGCTCATTAATGCCTGAAACGCAGATTTCAATAATGACTGCTCAGTCTGTTGTGAGAGACTGAGTAGACAATGGACCTGTGACAAGTACACAATCAATACAGAAGAATATAGAAAGCATCAAAAATAACTGGGAAGTATCCCATACTTGTGTTTGAAAGGCTTTGAATCAGGTCTGCCAGGGCTGTTTCCTGATGTGTACTTCTGAATCTTCTCTTCCCAGTGAGATAACATAACTTTTTCTAGCCTGGTAGTGCCGTAAGCAAAGACCATCCCAAAGTGCAGGAATGAGCCTGGTATGCTTTTGGCACTGTGCAAGTGTAACTCAAAGGCAAAGGCAGTTTCCAAGTGGAATGACTGAACTGGGAGAGGTTCGAAATGTAGATAACCTCCAGGGAGGTGAAGCAGGGAGGGCTGAAGGACAGCACAAGAGGCAGCTGGGTGGTCCTACTTGTAGACATCTGCCTTCAAGGGAAGCCTTCCTGTGGAGAAGGAAAACTTACGGACACTGTGGCTGACAGGAACTGAAGACATGCTTTCAGTAGATGGCATTGATATTTATCTATCTATCTATCTATCTATCTATAGATATATATACACACACTTTTTTTTCTTTTCCCTCTGAATGGGGGCTACTTTGCTATTCAACATTAACCTAAAACCAAGTAACCTAAAACATAAAATGTATTTTTGTGAGTCTCTGCTATTCCCTGTGATGGGTAGTGCTTAAATAGTAAACTTGGAGACAGTAGTGTAAAACACAAAGGCAGGAAGGGAGAAAGTGTTTGTCATGACGTGCAGAATGCACCTCTTTGCAGCAGCCTTGAAAGCAGCTCCTACAAGCTGGCAATATTCAGTTGCTGGAAAACAATATAACTAATCCAGACATGTTCAGCATGTAGAATTACGGAATCTTAGCCTTGTCCTTTCCTCATGAGCAAGAGGAATTAGACTCATTTTTTTCCCCAAAGGAAAAAAAATCACTTGAAAGTCCAGAAGTTAGAATCCAGGAGAGATATCACATCTGCTTCAGAGAGTTTCTCTCTTTTGAACTTGGGGAGAAATCATTTCACAGTGCCAGAAATGCAGGAATTGTGTTGTTACATGGAGGCTTTGCAAAAGCAAAGCCAAAATGTGAGCACTTTTCTTTTTCTCCATGTTATCCATTTTCCCCTGAACTTCAGCCAAACTGCCAATTCAAAACTCATATCATTGCTTAGTGTATGGAAATTCCAATAAAATTAGTGTGTCAGTTAAGAAGTAAACAATGTGAAATTAAAGAAAGTGAATGTGAAAAAAATAATGTGAAATAAAATAGTGCAGTTAGACAGCCTAAAATTTTCTATTAGTGAAAAAAAATTACTAGATCTAATATACAATAACAAGAATTGTCAGAAAAATATCTCAGAAATACTTTTTCACACACACACACACTTCTCCTCATCCTACTGCTCTTTCTTCCTGTTTTCTCCCCCCTGTCATTTTTTAAGAGCTGATATTTGTCATTTTCCTTCTACTCTCCTAGAATATAGTTTCCAAGAAGCTCCCTAATTTTCTTTCTGGCTTTTGAGGATTAAAACAAACAAACAAATAAATAAATAAAATTTAAGAGCAAAACCCCAGGCTTTTCCCACATTTTTAAAAGCTTTATATTCCTGCATTCTGACACAGACAGAATCTACAGGACAGTTCAAACAAGTGGGTTGCTATCCTCTCTCTGTTTCTATGGAAATGAGTGTCAGACCACTTAAAACAAAGCACATACTTTACAGTAATCATTATATGGTGATTATTTAAAATAACAGAGCGCGTTTTTCCCAATCCAACCTCTACTTCTATGGATACAAGCTGAAAATAGTTGTAGAGAAGCCTGTTCCACAGTTTTTTCTAATTATGAATGCGTTTTGGATGCTGTAAGTTCTCACAAGGTGAGATAATAAGATCTAACAAGACCTTCAAGTGTGCTGTAATTTGAACTTGAGAGGACCAATTCTGCGAGCCAGAGTTAGGAAATATTCTTTTGTGTGTGTAAATAGAAATTTGAATGAATACTGAGTGAAGTACTCCACCCAGCAGGTTTAGAAGGAGGGGAATGATTTGCTGTTTTCTGCTATTTTTTGACTTGCTTCAGAGAGAGCAAACTCAGCTAAATAAGTTTTGAGTTTCGTGATCATGAGCTGCTCCTTGGCCAAACTAGTCACAACACCATAGAGACCCTGACCACTTCACAAGACAGATGATGTGACCCATGAAGTTTGTAAAGCCAATCTCCTCACGTTTCATTTGGAACGAAACCTCACTCCATTTCCTCAGCAGACGTAGCAGAACGTCCCCACTGCTCACCCTCCTGAATGCTGCCACTCTTGCTGGCACTTCTCCTGCACACAGATTATTTTTTATAGCAGTGCACCTGGCACTTGTATAGACATGAAGTGAGAGGCATGTCCCATCTTACAGAGCTTACTGCTGGAAACAAGAGAAAACATGACCTAAGGTGGAGGCAGAACAAATGCACCAAGGAAAAAGGTCCTGGCTTTGTTCTTCTTGCCCTCTTAAAGCACCCAAGCACACCAAGTCCCTGGTCACTTCCTGACACACTGGGAAAGACTGTGTGTCCTGCCTCTCAGTTAGGAAGGACGTTAGGACAGAGTTACTGGATGGACCATGGTCTTGGAAATCAACCTCTTTGTGAAAGTTCTTTATTATGGTTTTATGAGCCTGCCTTTGATGGGTTGTTGTCATGTCACTGTTCCCCTTTACTAAGTATTTAAGATAAGATTTTCCAAAATGACTAATGACTATGTACTTGAAATCCAAGACTGAAGCTTTGTAAAGCCACAGAATCAATGTCAAAACGCTGAAAACACTGTGGCTTTTCCAAGAGCCTTGAGAAAATGAGGCTTCAGGGTCTCTCAAGTTAGGTATGCAAAGGCATGGAAAACTGGTTGTGTTTCAGAAAAGAACAGCCTATATCAATATCTAATCAGGGAGAGTTAATAATTTGGAGATCCAGACCTCAGGCTAATTCGACCTGAGCACTGTGAAATTAGAAACAAAACAAAATTTTTAAATGATATTGCAGTGTTTGTAAGTGCATGCTTTTCTCATCAAGACTCTAAGGGCCCCCTGGTAAATTCTGTGACTCAGTGACTACATCAAACTCAGACTGGATGATGCTTGAAGATTATTCCATGTGTATAAGGTGGGAAGGATTTCAGTACACAGAAATACCCGAGAATCGCAGTAAATACTCAGAGGTGCTTTCAGCATACACTACCAAAATAGTGTGGGGTGGAAGATTGCAACTCACAGATGGCCCTGAAGTGAAACCACCACAGGGGTTCCTGTAACTGTAACTGGGGTATCCCAGCACCAGTGGGTTTAAAGGACAGGTTTGGGCTGGGATTAGCATGGGCTATGCAGCCGGGGTCATGCAAAGGTCTGTCAGCAGTCCTACTCAGAGACAGTCCCTCATCTATCTGTAAGGAGAGGCTGTAGGCCTGGAGATCAGGCTGAGTTTGGGAAGGGTCACGAGAACATGGTTAGGGAGTGATGTAAATGCATAGTAAGAGACTTAATCTTGAGGGGTGGCAATGTTAGCTATAGAACAGCAAGTACCTATGGCTAAAGGCTGGAGATAGGGGCTGCCTGAGAAGGACAGGAGTGTTTAAGGCTGAAATCAGAAGAGAAACCTTGCTGAAGCTTTTGTGTTAGAAATGGTCTCATCTGCCAAATCAGATTTTTGTCTTCAGGATTGCATGAGTAAGGATCCCACAGCAAAAAGAAAAGGTTCAGGTCTGGGAGGCACAGGCAAGTTAAGCAGGACTGCAGGGCTGGGGCTTGGCTGTTTACATACTGTTCAGGACATTAAAGGCCTCAGAGGTCGTAACTGAGGCAGGAAAGGGTCGCTTGGCTCAATTAGTCCTGTATCTAGAACTGTTCCTTGAATGAGGCGGAGAGCTGAGGTTCATGCAAGGGACCAGGAATTGTTTTTCAGACTTGAAAATGCCAGAGGGGCGCTGTGTAACTTGGATATCATGGTAAGTTCATCTGGCAAGAATCACAGAAGAATATTTTGATTTACTGAAAAACTGGGCAGCTCAGAAGTTACTACTTGACTCATTTGCTGCTCCCATCTGTTGCACACATAAGCACAACAGAGCAGATGAATTTTTTCTGAGCCTGAGGTCTACGACTGGCCCTCCGTAAATGCTGCTTGCCAAAAAACAGACTTGGGGGAGGAAAGTTGTCAAATATAATAGAGAAAGAAAAGGACACGGGCTTCAAAGTGAACTCCAGCAGAACACGGAAGTGACCTGGCAGAAAATGAAACCAGCAGTCTGCTTCCCCAGCCTCCTGGAAGCCTCTAACAGCTACACAAGCAGTGAGGGGAGAGAATAATCGAACTTCAAGTTGAAATAATTTTCAGTAGTATTCCGCAGTACTTTTAAAATACTAGAACCATGAAATATGGTGTGATGATAACTATCAGGCTTGTAAGTCTGGTAAGTAGGACTTTTACCTTGAAGATCTCAGTATGGGTACTTTGAGCCTTTTAGAACAGTGTTAAATCAAATATTTTTTCCTAGTTCTGCTAGCTTTAGCCTTACTTTTCACCCCCTCAACAGCAGAGCAACTCCCTCTAGAGAATGTTATTTACTTTCCATATTATGTGCCTGCCAATTTCTGGATTTGCAAATGTATTTGGATACCTGTATAAATTTAAGTTTCAAGAAAACTGTAAGGCTGAAACAAAGGACTCCCATCATCACCACCAGAAATATTTTAAGGAGGAACTGAGAAGTCTGTACCTTTGCATAGAATTTGCTATACTAAGGTGAATTCCAGATGGAACTGCCATTGAAACAGGCAGAAAAATAGTTGGAATGTAGTGAGTTAAATTTAAGTATTCCTAGAAATAGGAATTATTATCAGAGCTTGGAGCAGGATGTCACTAGCAGCAATAAGATGCTTTTAGCTTTGTTATCATAAATTACTTGTAAAAAGCCCTTGTACCTAGTGTCTAGCAATTCATATTTTCCTTTTTTCCGCCCAGTCTCATGCACTCCTTTTATTTTACCCTTTCTGTCTTCTAACTTCACCTTTTTTTATTTTCTTCTACTTTCTGTTCTTAAAACATTGCAGCATCTTCCATCACTGTGAAAGCATTTGTTCATCCTAAGTCTTAGAATGGCTGTGAATGTTGCCCTCTTCTGGATCACTTTTTTTTCTCTCTCTTTTTTTTTTAAGTATTCTGCTAAAAGAAAAGAAAAAAAAAAGAAGTTTGAAAAAGCCCAGGAAGATCCTAATGCTGCATTTATTACTCGCACATATGAAAAAAAAAAATCCAGTTTGGATTTGGGTAGATCTTTATTTTCATTTTTTCTTACTGAAATAATCTCCTTTATCTTCCACTACTGTTTCAACTGTTGGAATTCCATATGTAACAGTTTATTGGAATAAGGCTTTTTCCATCCCTCCTTGTCCTGGAATAACTCTTGCTGAAAGCAAGGGAAGGGTTTAGATTTCAATTAATCTAAGCCTGCCCTCTGGCAGTGGGAAGCCATTCCCCCTTATTCCGACACTCCTCCCCTTATAAATTGTCCCTCTCTATCTTTCCCGTGGGTCCCTTCAGGTACTGGAAAGACACAGCTAGGTGACACCGAAGCCTTTCCCTTTCCCGGAAAGAGCAGAGTACCTGAGGAAGTTCTCTCCCTTCCCTGCTTCCCTTCCACTCCGAAGTTTAAGCCGTGCTGGCTCAGGATAGCAGGGAGCTGCAGTTCTGGGAAACTGGGATGACAAAAACCTGCTTGGCCTTGCAAGCAGCGACGGATGAGAGACTGCTGCAGATGGGATGNAAAAACCTGCTTGGCCTTGCAAGCAGCGACGGATGAGAGACTGCTGCAGATGGGATGTTGGGAAGGAATTCTCGGCTGTGAGGGTGGGCAGGCCCTGGCACAGGGTGCCCAGAGAAGCTGTGGCTGCCCCTGGATCCCTGGAAGTGTCCAAGGCCTGACTGGACGAGAGGTGAAGCAACTGGGATAGTGGAAGGTGTCCTGTCCGTGGCAGGGGGTAGGAATGGATGGTGGAACGAGATCATCGTTACGGTCCCTTCCAAAACATTCTACGATAATTCTTTTTAACACTTTTTGCCCACCTGAGCACTGCTCGCGGGGAAAGCCCTCCAGCTAGGCCGGGGCCGGACCGCAGGAGCACCACCCTCCCGGGGACGCGATGTCCCCGGGCCGCTCCTACTCCGCCCGCCCCTTCCTGTGGGAGCAGAGGCGATTCCGGGGCGGTGCTGAGCCGGCTCAGAATCGGGCATGGCCGGGAAGCGGAGCGTGGAGACCGGCGAGCGGAGCGGGGAGCCTGCGGCCAAGCGCGCCTGTGGCCCGCGGGACGAGGAGTTCAATGGCGCCCGCTTCAAGGCGCTGCTGCGGGACCCCGCGGCCGCCGCTAAGGGTGAGGGGCTCCGCAGGGCGGGAAAGGCGTGCGCTGAGGCGGCCGGCCCGGGCTGAGGCGGCCGGCCCGGGCTGAGGCGGCCGTCGCGAGGGTTGCACCGATGCTGCTGCTGCTGGTGCGGGTGGCGCACACGGGCACGGCCCGGCCCGGCCCGGCCCGTCAGGGTCGCGCCCGCCGCCGGCCCGGAGCGGGCCCCACACGTGGCGCTGGTGCCCCGGCTGACGCTGTGGCTTTGCAGGGCTGGAGACCTTCGTGTCCGTCGCCAAGACGCTGCCGTCGCCCCAAGTGTACGATGTCGTGGAAGGATACGTGAAAATTTCCATGGAGTGTGCCGAGATATTCAAGCTTCTCGATGGAGAAAGGAAGCCTGAAAGTGAAGTAAGTTGGACATGGGGGTTGTAATTCAGGGACTGGTGGCTACAGTCCCAACAATCCCACCCTGGAGAAGAAGCAACCAAAGGTTGCCACAAAACGGTCACAGTGGCCAAGGCTGCCAGAACTCCAGGAGGGTTTGGACAACGCTGTCAGGTGTTGGATTGTTGGGGCGTCTGTGCAGGACCAGGAGTCTGAGTGGATGATCCTTGTGGGTCCAGCTCACGATATTCTGTGGTTCGGTGAATAAATGGTTTGTGGTGTAGATAACTCTGATAATTTAATATGGTTTTGGTGGTTTGTTTTTTTTTTTTCTGGAAGTAGCAGTGGCAGAAGCACCTACTGAGTGGGAGATGCTCTTTTCAGTTCATAAATGTTCCTGGATTTAATGACACAACCACACACAACCAATAGTCCTGTCCAAATCAAGCTGTTAAGGTTCTTTAAATGTTATCAGAGGACCTTTTAGGAAATAAGGGGATCAATAGAAGCAGTTAAGAAAGCAAAACAGAAGTAGTCTAGTGAAAGTAAATCTTTTTAGGTATCTCCCTGATACATCAGTATTTCTAGGAAGCCACTGGTAAAGTTGACCTCATTTTTCTTATTTTAGCTGGACACAATTTATCCTCATCAGAATAGGGTGAATGAAAAAAGAGTTCAGTAGCTCTTTGCTGTGAATGCTGGTGCAGCATTGCTAACTGCTTACAACGTAGCACTGTATTGGGCAGCTTTTTAACCATCACTTGCTGGTCTTTGCCTTCCAGTATCATTTTTATCTGAGTCGTGTTCAGTGACAGCCTTTCCTCAATATCCCATTGCTAACAGGGGCTGGTGTTTGTAATGGGCACAGCCCAGGGCTGTATGGTGTCTGGATTCTTCTGCAGGGAATTAATTGCCAGACCGGAACAGCCCCAGTGTTTTTCTCCAGCGCATTTTGTTTTTCGTCGTCCACTTAGGAGCAATTGTCTCTTGAAGCATTGATTCCTTGAAACTACATGCTCTCCAAAGTGATCTTTTCAGAGAGGAAGCATTGATTTGGGAGAGAATCTAGAAGTTAATGTCGTCTTCATGTGTGGAAGCTTTCCTCTTGGAGTGGCACTACTCTTTATTAATGGTGGTTATTACTGTTTGCTCAGCTAGTAATTTCAAGTTTTACCCGATACCGTCAGATATTCACATACTTTTTTTATCCTGCAGATGCTGTTAGTCTTTCAAGCTCTAGAAGCCATTTTACTGAGGACAGCCAGCGACCTCTCACATTTTTCTGTTGTGGGAATGAACATTGTCAAAAAGTTGATTCATTCCTATATGAAGCTGGTCTATGCTGCTTTGTATTCTGAAAATCACAGGTAAGTCTTCTTGGTGCTCTGGTGGATAATCTCTGTCAATTGATCTGGAGGGACTGTACTAGATGTTGCAAAATTCATCTTGACTTATTGCTAATAATCCACCTTTATTTAATAATCCTTTTCCACTTGTCATAAAATAATTGCCTGTTGAAGTCTTTGCAAGGTGGAAGCTCTGATACATCAAGCAATCCAGTGCTGTAGGATACTTTCCTGAAGGTGTAGTTTTCATCAATTTGGCCTGCCCTAGTGAGAGCTCACATGGGTGGTACCTTGAGTCCTCTTATTTTAATGCTACTTGATTTGTGGGGTGAAATGTACTGTGTGGAACAGGGCTGGGCAGTCTTCTTGTGATAGCAAAAAGAGCTGCTCTTGAGTGCTTTGTTTCCCTGTATTTTTTGGAGTCAGGTTTCTGTGTTTATGATGGTTTTTTCTCTTTCAGATTGGCTTTTCTTCTGCAATTCTTTCAGTCTCTTAAATCTGAGGTCGTTTTAGGTTGTTCAGTAACTGTATTTTCTAGTCCAGACCAAACAATTTCTCATGCTCATGTGGATAGGGGAAAGAAGTTGCAAATCCCAGAGACAATTTAGTACAAGCCTGGGAGGAAGAGGAAAGCAGAGAAAAAAATCCAGACTGAAACTGAGTTGCCCAAGGCAAGTGACTCATCTTTCAGTCTTTGAGCAGAATTGGAAAATCTTTTCTCTGCTTTCCCAGTTCACAGACACAGCTGTGCTTCCTGAGCTATGCAGTTGATCTTATTGCAGCAGGCATTTTAACTGGGCAAAGAATCTCAATTATGTATACTGGAAACAAATTTTGAGGCTGTGCAAGATGTGCACTTCTGATGCCGTGTTTAAAGATTGCAGGTTCTGGAGAAATGCTTCTAGAACCTGCACAGAGGAGGCTGCAGATTTCTCATGGGAGATGGTCTGCATTTTCTGTGCAACCTCTTTGATGTGCAGAGGGATTTTCTTTATTGCATATCTAGGTGGGATCTCTGCTTGAACCACATGGCTTTTTACAGATTGTCCATGACAGAAGCATGATGGACAGATTACAAATCTGTTCATGGTAGTGGCTGTTCAGATGATGGAGGTCTGCAGTCCCCTTATGTATTCCTGTTGAAATAAATGGCACGCATCTATGAATTTAGGAGTTCATAGAATAATTAAGGGTTGTCTAGCACAGCCCCACTGCCATGAACAGGTCATCTTAGAGTTGTTAATTTTGGCACTTTCTCCCTTTTAAACTACTTTATGAAGGGAATATCCAGCCTCACCTTATGCCTTAATTTTGGGGAAGAATATAAAAAGGCATTTCCTTCTCCTCTCTTCCTTCACCCCTCTTTCCCAGCTGCTGTTATTACTGCCTAAAATAATTACTTTGATTGTTTAACTTCCCTTCTATTTTCTCTTAAAAGTTTTAATCTGTTGGTTTGGTGATTTGTATAACCATCATCCTGGAAATAACCTGCAGGTTTTACCTTTGCTTTGTTTTTTTAGGGTGAGCCAAGGGTGCCTTACACTGCTGTCAGCAATGGTGGCTCAGGGCCCGGATTCAGCAAGGGATGTATATAGTCATTTTGATTTCAATAACAAATACCTGCCTGGATTGTTGAAAAAAAGATGTAAGAAGGTAAATTAAGGTGCTGCATGCAATGGAATGCTATCCCATGGCTCCACCAGCATTTTTAGCTAGCTATTTAGAACAAAGCTGTTGCCAATGTTTGTTGTATTTTCATCTGCAAGAACTTAACTCTCCCTTCCTGTCCTGTGTCAGGCCGAAGTCCTTGATTGTGCCTAACTGGATACATGAAAATGCCTTATCTGTTGCCAACAAGCTATGGAGAAATATAAATGTACAGTTTCTGTGAACTTCCCTTCTAGTGTCTAAAACAGTGAAAGTGATGGTAAACTCCTGAAAACTAGTCAGTCTTTTCGCAGTTTGGTCCCACTGAAATAAATGGAAGTTGGAGAGGGGATATTGCTCAGTCCTAATACAGGGTACTTGTGTTTGAAAACATAAACAAGAGTTCTAAATAATCTCTAGCTAGAAATCTTTAAGAGGAGTATGTGAGTGAGGAGAAGTCACTCCTCTTTTTCCAGAAGAAACTATCTCTCGTTCCCTCTCTGTTTGCCAAAAATAGTCAGGATTGACCCAAACTAGAACAGGAATATTTATTCATCATTCCAAATGCAAGTGTAAAATACATTAGGTATTGTTTGCAATGTTGACATATTGTTTCTGGATTTTAAAGCTTACTTGCAGAGTGAATGTGTAAGTTTGTGTTAGGTTTGTGCCATCTGAGGTGAAAATTCAGACATTTTCGTTATTAAGCAATCAAGTGGAAGGCAAAAAACCAAACACATCCCTTTTTCCCTGGAACCACCTTTTGTAGTTCCAGAATTGTCAGATTCCACAAGTTTTGACCTCACTGCAGGAGTTGTCTGCAGGAGTACCTCCACCCTTAATTTTGAATGCTTGGGTGTAGTCTTTTGACCACAAACTTCTTAAGTACTGGAGTAAGGTACAAGGAAACAAAAGGTCTTACTCTTGTGCAGCTTTCAGTGAAATTATGTCACAGCTGGTTATCAGAGGTGAGTTTTTAACACAAAAATGCCAGGCCTAAAGCATCCAGCAAAATCTTGTTTGTGTCTCTTTATTTCTTCTTTCAGCCCTTTGGTGACTCCTTGCTGCCTTATCTTTTGCCTACTCAGAATCTTCTTTTCATGCAGATTAATTTTGCACAGCAGGTTTAAAACAGATTGTAAATCATGGCAGGGCTCTGTCAGGGAGTGTTAGTGATAGGATGAGGGGTGACTTTTTATTTGAAAGGGGTTGTATTTGCATAAGATATTGGGAGGAGATTCTTGGCCTTGAGGGTGATGAGACGCTGTCCGACACAGGTTGCCCAGAGAAGCTGTCACTGCCCCATCCCTGGAAGTGTCCAAGGTCAGGTTGGACAGGGCTTGGAGCAATCTGGGATAGTGGAAGCTGTCTCTGCCTATGGCAGGAGATGGAATGAGGTGATCCTTAAGATCCTTTCCAACTCAAACCATTCTGTGATTCATTGTTCATATCCTATGGTGCTCTTACAGGTCAAGGTTTCACTGCTTCCACTGTGCCTGAGTGGGTAGTTTTGTATTTGCCCCTTTTTATGGGCATTTTTGTCAACTGACCAAGCAGTGCACAGGTGAGGAAGTTCAGTGTTCCAGGGTTTGGCATGAAACTGCCAAATATTTAATGTTAATATTTCCTTTTTCTTTAAATCTGTGGCCTGGTCTCATATCTTGAGAATTGAAAAGCGTGTGAACTATTTTCCTTTATATGTAAAAGTGATCTGCTTAGTGCAAGAGGTTTTTTAGCTGAATACACTGTGGATGTATTGCATGTAAATGTATGTCGGTGTCTGCATGCAGCACGTTTGTAGAAGTTGTTTCATTTACCCATTATCCGTGGCACTTCCACGGATAATCAGCAGTTGCAGTACTGATTCTGCAGTTGGGTACAACCTGTGTGCTAGCAACATTTTTTATTTTATATTTACATTTTTATGTTTCCAGGGGAGAAGAGATGTCCGCATGGCCTATATTCAGTTTGCTCTCTCCTTTTTCATTGCTGGTGACAATGCAGTCTTGGCACAGGTGCTGGAATTAAAAGGTACTTCATAATTGCTTGTTGGTTTGGTTGTTTTTAAGGCACAGGCATTTACGTGGCCTAATTAAAAATGCGAACCAGGTAGAGAGCACTAATAAGAAGCAAAATGTATATATTTTCATCTTATTACCTGAAAAGCTTTGAACTTCTTTGGTAGTATAGTAAATTAGCCTCTTCTGCTTGAGAACAGTACGCTAACCACTGAAACTTTGCAAAAATAGAAAGTCTTTGGTGACACAGTTAAAAAAAAAAAAGTAAATCTAATGTAAAACTTTGAAGTCATAGAGTCAGTAAACAAAAAAAATTCACGGGCTCCAGCCTTGCTCATACGACAGTAACAGTGGATATATTGCATTAATTTTGTTTTGAAAAGCGTGTACTTCAGTTGCCTTTCTGCCCTGTGAATTGTGACCCTTGGTAAAGTTACAAGAGAATTCAGGAGGGATCTAGAAATATTGCTTAAAAAAAGGTCCTTAAGCCATTAGCTGGCAGCAGGTCATTTCTTCTGTGGCGGGGGACTGAGAACTGGCTGCAGTTGTTTACTTCTCTTGCTCCTGCTGCTCCAGGGCTGCTGATTTTCTTTAGGTGCTGGCAGTTCAGTTCTTTCAGGCTGAGGATTGCACACCTTGGCCCAGTCAGTACAGATGGCTTTCATTCCCCATTCCTGAATTCTCTATAAATTGAAGTTGTCTAACTTCAGTGTGCGCAGGTGAGCCAAAAGATGATACACGTAGTTGGAGATGGAATCTCCAAACATTTGAGAATCACTGGTGAAACAATTACAAGTGCTTCAATGGGAAGAATATGCATTTAAGTATGGCACTTCAGGGCCCAAAATGTATTTAAAGTTGACAGATGCTGTAGCAGTGTTAATCAGCAAGTTGGCAAATTAGCCAGTCAAGATGAGAGTAGGTTTGGCAGCATCAGTTGCTCATCACCGTAGTCACAGACACATCATCCTTCTGAGCTCTGATTGCTGCCTTTTGGTTCATCCTGGAATATAACAGCAAGATAAATAATGTGACAAAGAAGAGGAATGGGTATGAATTTCCTGAAGCATTTTAGTATGAAAAGAACTTTCACATTTTGACTTAACGTTTGAAATGTCCTCTTAGATTTCATTCCAGATATTCTTCGCTCTGAAATAAAGGAAGACAGAGTTTCTACTGTCAATCTTTTACTTTCCACACTGAGAACTAAGGTATGATACACCGTTGAAACTATGTTGTCTCATTTTTTCTATTTTCCTCACTACTGGAAATGGTTCTGCAGTGATTTCTCGCAGTGTTCAGTTCTTAGGGCTGCTGGCAGTGTGCTGCTGCAGTGTCTGTGACTGATAATGTGTGTTGGAGGTTGGTAACTTGGCTATATTACTGTCTCAGGATTGAAAACAGGGAAGCAGGAATTGCTGAAAGGTGTGAGAGTTGGTTTAGTGGTGGCTGCTTTTCCTGTGCTCTGTCACCTTCTGAGCGTGGCCCTGCCTATTCCCTGGGATGCACTTGTTGCTTGTAGAGCAGCTGCAACCGAGATGTATTTTATTTCTTTAAAAATGTTTTTAGCTCCATTATCTAGTTTTTTTTAATATCTGTTCTGAACTGCTGTAGCAGTGTTGCATAAGCTGTTGGATGAACAGTTGAGAGAATGAGGAAAAAATAGTTTCACATTTAGAGTGTAGCCATGAGAGCCTGCCTCAGTCTTGGGCTTTTCACAACTGACCAATTAAAGCCGAAAATTTTCTTTCATTTTGCTGTTGCAATAACATGAAAAAGGAGAATAAAAAAAGCTACCATTTAAGTGTAAAATAAACCTCCTTGAAATTTTGTTTTTCAAATGAAGCTTTTCCTGTGTGGGAATCGTTTATCGTGGGCTGTTATGTTATTGGTGGACCCCAGCACACTGCATGACTCAGCTTGGCAAGAAAAATGAAAATTAAAGCAATGCCAACAGTAAAACACAGTAGAAGAACTTCTGAGAAATTTCTTTGGCTGTGTATTCCCTTTCATTCAAACTTCATTTGTAGCAGGGTTTACCATGTCTATACCCAGGTTCCCATGGTTGTAGTCTGTGGCTGTGATGCTCTAAACATGATCTGTGCTCTTCAGTTGAATGTGGACATCTGTCCTGTCCAGCATGTGCAGAGTTTGCAGAGGTTGGTGTAGAGTCAAGATGGAGCAGGAGCATGTGAGAGAAGTGTTGACAGGACAGGCAGAACCTTTCTTGTGCCCTGGTGAGGAGAGCCAGCTCTGTGTGCACTAGAAGAATGAAGTGTGTTGCTATTTTGCCATGATTTTGTCATAACTTACAATAAGTAGAAGAGTTTGCTTTTTTCTCATTTTTAGGTGGTTCATAATAGAAGTATCAGTAAAACGCAGAAGGTGCGTTTTTTCACTGCAGAAGTGTTGCTTCACATCGCTTCACTGTACTGTTGGAATGGGATTACTGATGTCAGCCCTGAGGATTTAAAGGTCTGGTCATTATTTCTTTGTTACTCTTAGTCCTCTGCTGCCTCTTTTTTCCCCTCCTCTTGCAGCCCACAACTTTTGGAGCGGCTCCCAATTGCTCTGAGCTTGATGAGCTCAAAAAGAGAAATCTACTGAGACTATTTAAAAAACAAACCCCAAATTTCTGCTGCTTCTCACTGGCTTTTGGCTACAGATTTTTTTACTTTTGTGTCTGCCCTCTTGTATTCCTCTACTGGATGCTTATGACCCTGCCACTCCCATCCTGATATACTGTAAACACCCTTTGGAGGAGATCTGTTTCTAGTAGGTGTCTGCTTGGAGCTGTGCAAATCTCCAACCCCATTCATAAGCTTGCATTTCAGTTCTGAGTAAGATTAAGTTGTTACCATTCCTGGCAGTCCTTGTAAGTCATATGATTCATGATTTCCAAGCCACACTTGTCAAGAGCCTTCTCATCCATAGGCATCTTGAGTTGTTCCGGATTTAGAAGGTTAATGGAATCACAGAATCACAGAATGGTTTGGGTTGGAAGGGACCTTCACGTCCTGAAGCTTCTCTTAATCTGAGCAGAAGCCAAACTTTCTTTTAGTATTTCTCTAAGAGGAGCTGTATAAAATGTAGAGTGAAGTTGATACCTGTGATGTCAAATCTCATATGCCTTTTTTACTCCGTTTTGGTTTTTATAGGTGGCTCAAGGTTCGGAGGAAGTCGGAAAAGTAATGGTTAGAGAACTTGTGCATAGTTTCTTAATGGACCTCTGCTGCTCTCTGAAACATGGCATAACGTTCTATGATCCAAGTCTTGGAACTTCTGGCAAGTAAGTCACTGGGCAGCTGGGAGTGTGCATGGAATTTTTGCTAGAAGCAAAAGAGACCTCACTAGTTATCGTGTTTGCCCTGAAATGTGTGGTGTTAACTCACTGTTTGTCATGCAGAAAACAAGGAGGTAAATTAGTTTCTTACTTCTCTGAGCATAAACTCAGAAATTATGCGAGGAGGGTGAGTGATCTTGCCTTCAGTTAACAGTTAGAGAAGCTGCAGAGTTCGCATCCCATATTAAGTGTCAAAATAAGGATTTCTTATTCAAAATAGTTTTTTTTGTCTTCAACAGAGGAGGAAATCTGGTACTTCTGCACTTCCTGCTTGGTTTAAAAACTGCAACAGAAGATGAAATGGTTGCTGATCTCATGGTGAATATTTTCAAAGTATGCCCAGATTTATTGAACAGATACTTCAAGGAGACCCACTATTCCTTTGTTCCTAGGGAGATGTCTGCTTGGATGGACAACATGAAGTTACTCAAGAAGGTAAGAGTATGGATGATGGTAAAAAGCCATGCCCAGAGCAGGAGGCTCTACAAACATTTAAGCTAAACTGAGAAAGAAGGAATTTTGGTGTAAGAAACAGTGGAAAACATCACGTCGGTGACATATTTTTTGAGGCAGCAACATCAAAGCTCAGCTAGAAGAACATTTTGTCCTTTCTGAGTGTTCCACTGCCTCTTTGTTTAGCTTAAAATGAGCAAGTAGGATCTGGAATCTCTCAAAAAGGGATGATCCTTAGCAGGATGCTGGTTGCATACAGAGGGTCCATTTAGTTGAGTAGGACTCTGGAGGATGCTCTGTAGCATTTTTGCGTAAAAATTGACATTTAATGTTGCTGTTACTTCTAACAAGTCAAAATCCTTCTGTATAATGCTCCCCAGAAGAAGCTGTCATCTCTGGGAATGTATCAATGGGGCATAAATTTTATTTCTTGTTTTTCTTTTCTTTCAGATCTATGAGGCTCAACCAGAGGTCTCCAAGTCTTTTAAGACTTCAGAATTTATTCCTCTCCCCAGATTACTTTCGATGGTGATGGTAACAACAGTCCCTGCAGTGTGCAATAAAATAATGTTCACCCAGGGGTTAAATGTAAGAGCATTCTATGGTATTTCAGTGACTTTTCTGTCCCCGTTAGTACGGTTTGATTTTGCTGTGTGATCATTCAAGAAATTTCTTAAATTGGTTAATTACCTGTGTTTTGTATTGTCTGCCCCAGCATAAATCTGGCTTGGGGAGGCACTGGAAAATGAATTAAAACCACTGATATTGATTCCAGGTGCCTTTCTCAAGCACCATTTCTTCTGCTGTCCACTAGTGGTTTAGGCTGGGAATCTGAAAACCTATGGATTCTTTACTGCTAGCCAAGATCTAGAAAATAATTAATTCATTGACCAATTTTAACGCATTCAAAGTACAGGTTCTGTGCAAAGCATAACAGGAATCACTGAAATGTCATTAACTGACTTCCTTCTTTTAGCTGCCCAGCACAGTGGTGAAGCACAGCATCCTGTCACTGGTATCCATGGTGCTGAGGAGAGCCCTGAGGAACATCGAGCACTGTTTGTCTGAAGAAACCTGGCAAAGGTCACAAATCTACACGCTGGCAACAATGCAGGAGTTTGTGCAGCTCTACAGAGAAGCTGTCAGCAAGGTAGAAAGGAAGAGACAACTGGGGGCTGACAGGAGGCATTTTGCAGGCAACAGACAACTGCTTTCCTCTGTACTTTCTCCTCAAGTAGTTGCAGCCTAGGAGCCAGGAGATAGTATCCTGGGGGAGGCTGTGGATGAAATGGTGAGGTAGGAGCTTATGTTTCCTGACATGTCTGTCTGATGGGAATGCAAATAAAATTCTGAGGTGAGACGATCTGTAACATTAATGGCTGTTGTGCTGCAAATGACTTTCAAGGTCAGGAAGCAAGTTCTCTTCCTGGTTCAGGTCAACGTAGCAAGCAGAGGTTACTCAGAAGTTACTAAACAAGGGAGCACTTGAGTTGAAGATACCATGAGGAAGAAGAACCAAACAAATTTTTCACAGGAAACCTTTTCAGTAAAATGTTCTTTCCAGTACTTACGTTCTGCAGAAGTGGAAGTACAGTGCTTGATTTTAGGTCATTCCCTGATGGCACACAAGGTCAATTCCAACCTTTGTGAAGAGCAGCAAATCTTCCTGTTGGGTGTTGGGGGATTTGTCACAGGAGCTTTGTCTTACAAAGGAGAGCTGTTGCAAGTTACCCTTTTTGCCTTTAGGTTTTACCAGACGTGAGTAGTGTCGTGGCTGTCTGGCAGTCCTTTCTGAAGCAAGAGAGAGAGCACAACGACAGCCCAGCAGAGGAAAAGGAAGGTGATGTCTCCACTGTGAAGGCAGTGACCGAGACAGAAGTTGCTGAGCAGCATGGTAGGCAAAGCAGGTGGAGTTACAGCTTTTTATCCCTGTGGGAATGGGTGTTGTGAAACCCTCATGCCACCCTTCACTTCAGCAGAATCCAGATCTCACTTGTGTATTTACTACTTATCTTTTCTTCGTTTCAGTTCTTCAGGGCATTAGAATTGCCCGAGAACACAGTTGAACATGTAGGCTGCCACTGCTGCTAGAAGGTTGAGCAGTTTGACTTTGCTGTCCCAGGATCACAGAATGGTTGAGGTTGGAAGGCATCTCTGTAAATCATCTTCCCTGACATCTCTGCCTAAACCTGGTTACCCAGGTCCATGCTCACACAGCTTTCGAACATCTCCAAAGACGGAGACTCCAGAACCTTTAGGCAACTTGTGTGGGTGCTCGATCACCTTCATAGTCAAAAAGTGTTTCCTGACAGGCTCAGAGTGTCCTGTGTTTCCCTTTGTGCCCAGTGTTTCTGCTCCTGCCACCAGGTGCTTCTGGGAGGAGCCTGGCCCAGTCATCTTTGCAGCCTCACTTCAGCTGTTCATACGCATTGATGAGATGCCCCTGAGCCTTCTCTTCAGTCTGAACAGTCCCAGCTCTCCCAGCCATTTCTCACAGGAGAGATGTTCCAGTCCCTTCACCATTTTTGTGAGCCTTTGCCTGACTCCCTCCAGAGTCTCCATGTTCTGGGGAGTCCAGACCTGAACACAGCACTCCTGGTTTGGCCTCCCCAGTGCTGAGAGGAGGTGAAGGAGGTGCTCCCTTACATCAGGTCACCAGGGCCTTCAGATGCTTCCCTGGCAACCTGCTCTCCACTTGCACTGTTGAATGGGTCTGTTCCTTCTCAGGTGCAGGGCTCTGCTGTTCCTCTTGTTGAGCTCAGCCCTCCTGCCCTTGACCTTTCCATGCTAGTAGCTGTTTCACAGCCACAAAATAAAACTCGCAGGGAGACTGATATGCCTGAAAAATAATTTTTTGAGATATTTTTGTTTGTCCAAGTTATTTTACCAGGAGGTCTTTTTTTTTTTTTTTTAGCAGTTAGTTACTGTGGCTACACAAATGCTTGTATTGATGTAACACAGGAGTGGAATTGTAGTGTTGGAAGAGGGGGAGAGGGATGGAGTGAAGGCTTCAGTTTTCCTCTCTCAAACCCTGTGTCCCTCCTGAAGGGCTTGCTTCCGCAGGCTGGAGATAGATCTGCAACCAGTTTTGCTCTTCAGAGGGCGTATTCCACAGAGACACTTCCTGGAGCAAAAGGTTTTTCAGTGGACGTCCTTCTGTGCCTCCCTTTGGGCAGCAAGATGTTGTCAGCACTGACAGTTCAAGGCTTGGAAACCAGTGGAGCAGCTGAGTTCTGTAGGACTGTAGCTGTAGTTCCTCAGCATTCTGAGGTGGTAGTGCTGTCACTTACTCCCAGTTCACCTTTTACAGCTTTATTTGCGTTGTGGCCACTAGAGAATTCTTCTCTAATGGGAGCTGAGACTCAGGCAAACAAACTTTATCCATGGAATTCATCCAGTTCTTTCTAACTCCCAGAGGGAGACCAAGTTAGCAGGAAAAATACACGTGTTAATTGTTCTGGTCCCTGTACTTTGCTTCCTTTCCATAACGACTGGATAACAAGTAGCTTTTATGCCTCCTCATGTTACAACTGAAACCTGAGATGGCTCTTTCTAGGAAGTGAACAGTTGCCTTAAGCGCTATTGGTGTTTTTCTCATCCAGGTATTTGTTGTCTGTCTCTTGCCAAAAGCTTGCACTGAGAAGTCTTATTTTGAAACGGGAAAGGGAAAGAAAGAAATTTTTAACTGAAATAATGAAATAATAAATTTGCAACAAACTGTAGTGTACTGTCTCGTGCACTTCCCCAGCCAAACATACCTGACATTAGCTAGAAGTAGTGTGCCCAGAAATCAGCAGCATGACCATATCCTTTCCTTCACTTTTTCCTGTTGTTCAGCCTTACATTAAACAGCAGTGGGACTGGTGGGATTCTTACAGTGAGTATTCAGATGTTCAGGTTGTGTTTTATATCTGTGAACACTATTTGTGTCAAATTAGAAATGGCAGCTCTCAATCTAACCACCGAATAAGTGGATTTAGTTTTGAAAGTATTCATACAGGAATGTATGGGGAAGGAAAGTGGAGATTCCGTGGGTGTTTTTCTCATTCTTCTTGTTGGGAAGATAGCAGGTCATTTCCTAGGCAAGTCTGCTGGAAATACAGTTAGTAATGCTCATGCTGGCAAACGGAGGTGCGACACTGCACTCTTGCTGTGAAAGAAGAGGAAACTAATTATGGAAATATTTTGTTTAGGTTCAGATGATGCTGAGACACTGCTTCTGAAAGCTGCACTGCTTCAGGTCATATGTCTTTATCAGAAGGTTGTGCCCCACTTGGTAGCACAGAGCAGCTTTGATTTTAGCAAGCTGCTAAAAGGTATGTGATGGGTATTTGTATTTCCACCAGTCTTTTCTCTGGCTGTTTACAAAGTGCACAGCAGAAGGGAGTGTTTGCTTTTCTGTGGAGATAAAGAACTGTTTTCTAAAAGTAGCCCATTTTAGTTTCTCCATTATGTTTTTATTAAGTTTTCATTGTTTGGTTTTACTTACTGTTGGATTGCCTTGGTGGTGACTTTTTAAAATGGATTGTTTCTCGAATGTGGGCACAAAGATTCTACACAGGCTCTGAGAGGCTCAGGCACCAGTGCTTTGTACAGCTGATGTCAGGTCAGATGTGGGCAGCTCAGGTTCTGATTGCACTGCAAGAGCTCCCTGACCTGTGACAAGAATGAGTGAGGTTATTCATGAGCTGGTGATAACACGGGTGCGGGGAGGGACATGAGTGTGAGGTTCCATTGTCTGGAGCAAATACTGTCATGGTACGAGCATTAAGATTTTCTGTTGACTTAAATTCTGCATTTTGCTCTCCAGTTTTATCCATCCTTTGTACTGCCTGTAGGTCACAGCTTTTCAAGGTTGCTGAGACTGATAAAAGAGATCTTATATTTCCATGCATGACCAATACTTTCTGCTGGGGTTAGGTGATGGAATCTCGCTCTGAGGACTGGATTCCCACCTTGGGCTGGCCAGCCTTAGTTGCAGTGTCTCTGGGGATCCCATGATATGAAGATCTGGGAATTGCCATCTTGTCTCACAGTTGTGTTTTAAACCCTAAAACATGAATGTTCTGAAATCTCAGGAAGATGGACCAAAGTGAAGTTGGTTTCTTGCTTTCACACCTCAGGTATAGTCACTGAAAAGGGCCTACGGGAGGAGGTTCCTCCTCTTCTGCAGCACCATATCCTGAAAGTGGCTTTGGAACTTCCTGCCAACAAATTTGCCTGGTTCAGAATACAGGTAAGAGGCTGATGCAAAGTTATGTTTGCTTGGTCTGTTTTCCTCAAATCTTTTCATTTGGCATTGCCTAGTTTTAAATTAGTCCAGTCATTTTAGGAGGTGACCCTTTTGTAAAGCAACAGGAATTACAGTCTTCTCAGTAGTGAAAAATCCCTTCTGAGCTGAAAGGTTTTTTACAAGGAAAACATTTTTGGCCTCCCTGATGAACACAGGAGAAGGTTGCTGTAGCTCTTTGTGTCTTGGAGATGTTCCCTCACAAGTGAGAATGTGCTGGCTTCCACTTTTCTGGAAAGCCTGAGCTGCAGACCCGGGAAATGAGCCACTGATGGGAGCCGTCCCACCCCTTCCCAAGGAAGGTTCCAACATTTTGTATTGCTCTTCATAATTAGTGGAAACTGTCAGGGCCCCAGCTCTTTTTTACTGCAGGCTTGTGAAATAACACTGTCAAGAGTTTGCTTGTCATGTCAGGAGAAAGGAGTGGACCTGCCTTTGAGGAGGTAACAGGGATAGACATGGAATGATTAGGGAATAAAATATGGTTGATGAGGGAGGTGGCTTTGTCTTGGGTCCTTGCAGTAGTTGGGGTTTCTGTTACTACTGTCTTCTTCCACTTTCCAGAAAAGCATTTTACAAACGAGTGTGATGATCCTGGCTCCTTGAATGCCGAGTAGTGTAAATGATCCCACTCATTTCTGGCCTTGGGACTTCTGGGCAGGTCCATAAAATAACATACCTTACATATCAGTCTCAGTGCAACATAGTCCTGTACAGTGTTGCTGTAGCAGAGGAATTCTAATATATTTTTCTTGTAGGACATATCTGAAACAGAGAAGCTATCTGGTGAAAAATCAGTCTTCTATTTACTGATGAAAATGTTTGTTACGAGTACCCACCCTCATCTGAAAATTTCCACCAAAAAATTAATCATCAAGGTAAATATTTTAATTGAAATATCAGGATATTCACTATATCCCACTGCTCTGAAATGTCAGGATTGTAAAATTTTTCTTAAAGCAGATACCTTTACTGCATGATTGTGGGGTCAACAGAGTCTCCTTTCCTTTTTCCTGTGACTGTTTCTGGAATTTGCTGTCAGATAACTGGCTATTAATGGAAGGTTTTATGGAAACAAATGCTGTGAACTGACTTTCCTGCACCAGTTGATGAAAGAGTAAGAAAAACGTCTTTAATGTTTGCCCACCTCCCTAGGCTGAGGTAATTCTGACGCTGTAATAAATCAATGTAGTTTGTGCCTGCAAAGATTCTTGACATTGATCAAGAAGAGATTGCTTTTGATCTTTATTTTTTACCATTATTTATTTAATCTGTACTTCAGCACTCCAGCCTCGCATAAGCCTTAGCTGGTTTGCTCTGGCCCTGCAGAATAGTCCTCTCTGTTACTGCCTGATACAAGCTTTGATGCAAGTAGTACTTCATGTCTTAAAAATTAATTAAAATCCCCTTCTGTGCATTTAAATCAGTTATTTGGCTTTTCAGAAAGACTGATCTACTACAAGTCCACAAGACTCCAGAGGCTGTTGTTTTTAGCACCTTATTAAAAGAGGACATCTTTTAGTTATCTAAGTAGGGGTAGAGATTTACATTAGGAATAAATACAACCAAACTGACCTGCCAAGAGAAAATCCAGGAAGCTGTACTGGCCCTGGACAGGGCTCCTCATGCAGTGTCCTGCAGTATTCATGGCACACAAATTTGTACCCAGCTTTGTGCATTGAATCCTTGCATTTAGCTCCAATCACAGAGTACCATTGGAATATTCAGTCTGCCAGACCAAAGTTACAGTGATTGAATTAGGGTTTAGTTGTCCCTGACCTTTGCAAGGGATTAAAGGCAGGTTCACTTGATCTCCCAATATTGAATGTCTCAACCAAAAGCTGCTCAAAATGTGCCATTTTTTGATGGTTTTGGATTCCTTTGCCAAGTGGGAACACGGACTGCCTGACTTGTTCTTGTGTTCACTTTCCACTTCAGTCCATTGCATTTTCTCTGAAGGGAATGCAGGAACAGGGAAGTTAGGCCAGTTATGTCTACAGAAAGGCTGCTAAGAATAGATGGGAAGGACTTCTTTTTCTACACAGTGCTGTGTAACTGAAGGCTTGTTTTTGGATTTAACATTCTGTTCCTGCCTGTTTTTGTGAGAGCTGCAAGTGCATTTCTATTTCAATACTCTGCCAAAGATAGTCAATTTCATTAAAACAAATCCTTTTTCCTTCATTTTTTCTTTTTTTAAATGAATTACCCTGTCAGATTCATGTCAGCAGCAGTTATTTTTAGAGTTACTGGTGTTGTACACAAAGTAAATGTAGAACAAATGAGTTGTGATAACTTCCTTTTGTTTTGTGTGTGGAGAGGAGCAAAAGCACAGATTGATCCTGTGTAATTGCATCATTTAATGTGGGTGCCAGAGTGAGGAAGCTGGGCAAGGTTTCCTCTCTTGTTGAGAGTTAGGAAGCTGGGAGTTTGACCATGGTGTCACTTCAGTTCCTTCCTCTCCTCTTCTCCCTCCTCCTTTCTTGCTTGTCAAGCTGAAGCACAGGGTCACCAAGCTCCTAGTTTGGTTGCCTGAGGTCAGAGCCTGAATTTAGAGAGCAGGAAAGTGGGGGAAATTTCTAGGTATTCAAAGCCTCATATGTCTCTTGGGTGTGGTATATCTGGGTCTACATCACCACCCCCAGCAGCTTGCACATCTCTCTGAGCCTTGCTGTGGTCACAACCCACTGCTCGTTTATGTGACTGTTTATCCATCTGCCTAATTGTTTTAAGTACAAGTAGCCTGATTCTGGTTTAATTTAGCAATGGTTTTCTTTATGTTAGGTCAGTAGTTTTCTGAAACTCTCCTACAGGCTATTTTTAAGGTTTGTTTTTTTTTTCTGCCTGTGATGATATAAAGATGTACAACCCTCTGAAAGCAGTATAATCTGCTTTCCAAAAATTATAGAAGTAAGATTTTTATTGTCCACGATGCAGTTGAAGTCCCACTAGTGAGTGGGAATAAAAGGTCTCTTGAGCTTAGGGAATGAGAGAAGAGTGACAGATACTTCTTTTCATCGACCTGCTCTTCTTTTCTTTCCCAAAAGAAGGAATCATGACGTTCCTATACAAAAAGATCTGTATCTCTTGGAGTTTTGTATTTTAGGTGTTTTGAGGTTTATTTACACACCTCCCCCTTTTCTTTCCTGGACAGGTTTTACGTGACAGTGGAGTGTTTGAGTACACATGGAAGGAACTTTCAATTTGGCTGGAACATTTGGATAATACAAAAGAATACCAGAAGGAAGCAGTGATTCAGTTTTTGGAAAGGGTAACAGTGTTCAAATTAGCTGGATAAACAATGCAAAGAATAGTGTTAGTGGGAACTAGAGATTTTGTTGCTATTGTTGAGTAACCTGTCAAAGACCAGGGAATGTATTCTGAGAAAAATTATCGTTTGGCATTCTTTATACAGACATGGCATCATTTTTGTCTTGAATGGGAGGACAGCAAAATGATTTGCAGGAAAAGGAAATCCAAAAAGATCAGTTATTATTACAGCATTGTTGGTATAAGTGTAGAGTGTTGTATGTATGGTATCTTTTATCTCCTCTTTAGGTGCCAAAATTATCAGATCTCAGTGAATTGTGATCTTTTACAAGGAAAGCTGACACTTCCTGTTTACTCTTCAGGATGTTGAATGCCCAGTGCTTCATTTCCAGTGCAGTCTCCCCAGGGACTCAGTCTCTGGTAGCAATCTAGATGCCAAATTGCAGTGGACCTTTATTTTCCCATCAGTATCTCCTGTAGAGCAGGAACCTGTAGACAGAATCCTGCAGAAGTGATATGGACGTTGTCCTCCTAAAACCTGCCCAGCTTCCAACCACTTTTTGCACATGGTCTTTCTTAGCAACATATGCTTCCCCTGCACTTGACAGCCAGTGCACTTACCTTTCCCACCACCTTTGCTGACAGATCCTGCTGAAGCTGGTGACAAACCCCTATCCCTACACAGACAAGGCAGCAGACCTGGTTCAGGAAGCCAGCATGCTCCAGGTCGCTTCGTTTAAACAGGACTCTGATAACATCAGCATCCCCATCTCTCACATTGATGGTATGTGGTAACCCCTCAACAACAGATTTCCACGACTTGGGACTACATTTTTTAGCCCTAATAAGCAAACTAGACATGGATAACTATAGGAATCCTGTTAGGTTTCCTCCAGGATTCAGCCCTCCACGTGAACTTGGTATCAGAAGTAGAAGTTGGAATTGCAGTTACCACTTTATCCCTGAAAGTAATTTCTGATGTGGTTGTGCCACTTTAACAGTCTTTAAAATCTCTCTTCGTGCTCTTGCAGCAGCGTTTTCGAACTAAAATGGAAATGTAGTTTTTCTGCCTGGGGCTGTTCATAGAATCATGGAATCCCAGAATGGTTTGGATGGGAAGGCACCTTAAAGCTTATCAGTTCCACCCTGCTATCAGTATCCCTCCCTGCTATGGGCAGGGAGACCTTTCAGTAGCCATGGGTGCTCTAAGCCCCATCCAGCCTGGCTTTGGACACTGCCAGGGATCCAGGGCCAGCCGCAGCTTCTCTGGGCAGCCTGTGCTGGACAGCAGCATTGAAAAGCAGAGTGAAGTTCAGCTGTGGCTTTTGTGTTGCGCTTGACATTGTATTGCGTGACAAATGTGGCTTTCATCCTTTTTTTTTTTTTTTTTTTTTTTGGAGAAATTTAAAAAATGCCTTGTATTCCTGGAGTGTTGCATTTTACCTCTGTTGTTTTTCCGGTTAGTCTGGATCCTCTGCTTAGATTTTTTTTCTCCGCTTATTAGATGTCCTGGATATGGTGGATGTCCTGATCGAGGGCAGTGATGCCTTAGATGAAGAGATTGGGTTCTCCTTAAGTGAAGACATGATTATCCAAACATTTCCCTTCAGTGCTGTTGTCCCTGCTGCATTAGAAGCCAGGAATATACTGTTGCTTCAGTCTGAAAGTGGAACAGGTACAGATTTTTTGATTTTATGTGTCATTTCTACCAGTCACTTCCACCAGTGAAAGTGGCATCATTTTTACCCATTTTTAATATTTTTTTAACCATTTATCATTTTTTCGCTTGAGACATTTTATTCTCTTCCCTGCAAGCAGAAGGAGGTTCAGATCCATGGTGTTTCTTGCTCAGGAGAGGCACTGAAGCTCTGTAGGTGCTTCTGCCCTTTTTCCCTGACCCTGAAGAGAGGATACACTGTCCCTGCATGGACACTCTTGGTCTGGAGGTGGTTGGCTTCAGTAGCACAGTGTTTTAAAGGACAGAGTGTGGAGACCAGGAGAGGAAGGTGGTTTCTATGGCTGTAGGCAGCTCTTCCTGAGATCGGGGGAGAGGACTGCACTGTTAAGTAGGAAATGGATGCATTTTCCAAAGAAAACTTCTTCAGAAATAATGCTCTGGTTGCAAAGTTCTGCTACCTCCTTGAAGGAAGTGCTGGAGTCACAGGGGCATCAGGTGGGCTTGGAGCAGGATTTGCCAACTCCACAGCACCTCACTAAGTTCTCTGTGTAGCACCAGGGGTGGACTGAAAGTCCCAGTTCTGAAAGAAAATTTTGTTTAACTTGTACACGTTAACTGGAGTGCGTGCCCCCAGTACAATTCAGCTCTTCGCTGAGGTGGTGCTTGGCAGGGGTCTTTCCCTGTTAAAATACAGGCATGTTTAGCACAACACAGTGAAGGTGGATTATTTACTTCAGCAAGAACTAATGTGTGGAGGATTTTTCAGGTATCTCAGTGGTCAGGAACATTTGTCCAGGTCACTACAAACACTTTTTGATCTTATTCAATACTTTTCTGAGTGATGCTTTGTGGGCTGCTGCCAAGGCCCAAAGGAAGGAGAGTTCCCCACTGTCTGTGCTCATGTTAATAGTTTAATTTATTTTTGCTTTTCTAGGAGCACACATCGTGAAGTACCTTGTTGCTGTTTTCACTGACATCCTGCACACTCAGAGAGAACCACTTGCTCTCTGCTTGATGTTCCAGCTCTATGATAAAGATCTCAAGTCCCTGAAAGTTGCTAAGTATCCTCAGCTCTACCATTTCAACCAATACTATAAACTCTGGATACCTAAGCAATCTCAGGAACATGTGGTATGGAATACCTGAAGTCACTGAATTCTTGAGCCAGTATTCCTATAAAAACCTCACAGTTTATAGAGGTTACATTTCCATCAGAAAAGAGCGTTTTTATTGAGCTAATTCTGTATTTCTTGTTGATCATGTTGGGACACACATTTGCCCCACGGCTTTTCTCTGATGACACAAGAGGTCTTTGTGGTGTTTGGGAGGTGGTACCAGGGTTCAGGGGGTCGTACATAGACTCCTGACCAGGCGCAGCAGAGCCTGATACATGCTGTGGCCTCCGTTCACAAGTGCCTGGAGTTCCCCCTGGGTGAGTTGGGGATCACAGGCCCCCTGGACTGGGTTTGGTGTAAGTTTTTCTGTGAGGCCAGCAGTGAACACTACAGATTCCCCTGGGCACACTGCTGGACAGCTCCATTCTAGCAGGACTGCACGCTTGTGCTCCTGGAGCTTCAGTCTGGGTTCAGCTCAGCACTCATCTCAAAACAAAGGTTGTTGAAGAGATTTTTGTTGCATACTCATCATTGTTCTTCTCTTATGCTTTTTTTCACTTTAAACAGTTTAAAACCCCCAAGGAAGTAAGTGAAGAACCTACTGTGGCACTGGATTCTGTATTTAGCACTTTGCTAAAGAGAGCCTATGAGAGAGGAAGCAATACCTTATTGGAAGATGGTGTTCAGACAAAATTGAGAGACTTGGCTTCCTCGGCCCCGCCTGACCAGCTTTTGTTGGGAGTAAAGCATGTGCTGCTATACCTGAAATCCACAGTGGAGAACTTCAGCAGTGTAAGAGCAATATTGTAATAATATTGTGGTTATGTTTGGGTTTTTTTAATGTAGAAATGACTTGGCTGTTAAAACTTAGGTTCCAGTTCTGTAGCTCTTTTTTCTGTACTTGGCTCTGAGGCTACAAAGCACCACACAAAACTGCACCTAATTTATAAACAAATGTCATTTCTTCTGATTATTGAGGAGTCTTGGATTTACTTTACATGGGTTACTTTGCTGATCAGTGTGAGTGCAAATAAACTCGGGATTTTAATCCAACTCCTGAGTCTCCCTAAGAAACCTTTCTAGAGAGTTAAAATTCACTGGCCTGTGTAACTCCAAATGTCACAGTATAAATGAAAATCAATCAGTATTTATTTGGCAACCTGAGATTTCTCTTACAATCAGGTTTCTACATAGGGAAGTGGTTCCATCCATAGAAAAAGTTGTCATCTAAGTAGTTCTTAGTTAACTCCTATTCCTGTTGGATAATTACCCTTCTGCTCCCATCCTCCTCTTTTCTGCACATCCAAGATGTCTTTATTTTCATAGCTTGGTAAAACTTTGGGTCCTCAACTCGTTGACCTCTATGTGGACGTGCTGAGCATCTTCTTGTGCCGGGGCAATCAAATAAAGCTGGATCATCAACAGAAACAGGAAGAGGATCAGGCTGAGTCGCATCTCTTTATGGATGAGGAGTCTCTGGTGACAGAAGTGTCTTCAAATGACAAGGTACCAAATCCCTTGATACAGAGGCACCTGTTAGTAAACTTTGACTTGGTTGTTTCTCTAGGGAATAGTTTTGCTGAACAGAGAGGTGCTGTTAAGGTCTTGGAGGACAACGTAGGAACGTAGACAGTGTGGTCCATGCATAGTTGCAAAACTACTGTCCAGAGATGTGACCTAGCTCACCCACAGTTTCACCCCTGAGCTGGAACACAGCCAGGAGAGGTCCTGAAAGAGATCACCTCTGCAGAAAAATATGTATTCCTTCGGCCCTGTGTACAACCTTGTTGTGAAAATTATGTACTTGACGAATGAATTTTTTCCCGTCTTTCATCTGTTCTGTGAATTTGTGGAGATAAGAATGTGTTGATGAGCCCCAGAATATTCAGTTTTCCTCTGGAGATGAGCTTAGACATGTCTTGAATGTTCAGTATGACTGCATAAATCCCACAGCATAAATGTTGGGAGAATGATATTTATGTACTTGTAATTAATTATTTTTTTTTATCCTCTGGCCAGCTAGTAGACAATTTCATCTTCAATAATTGTAATTGACAAGCTGTGGAAAATAGGCAGATGAATGAGTTTCTTTTTTACCCTGTACTGTGATGATCCATTCAGAGATACTGTTACCTCTGTTTGTTGCAGACACTGGAGGATACACTTACCTTGATTTTCAGGCATCCTACGCTGGAGAGCTGGTTCCTGGCCTTGGAACTGCGCTCTATTCCTCAGCCGGGTTTGAACCCTGTCACTGTGAAGCTCCTGTCAGCTCACCTCAATTCTGGGGTTCTTCAGCTGCTGAGAACGGCTGCCCCCATCCTGCAGAGCATCACAACAGATCACAGACATGTGTTCTCCAGGTATTTCGAAGCTATCACAAAAAGTGTCCTGGAGGAGCTGCAGACTGTGGGGAAGGACAGAAGCCAGCTCTGTCCCAGGAAGTCTCACCAGCTGCAGGCTTTGGAGGAGCTGCACATGTACATGACTGCAGCTCAACTGAAGGAGATCACTTTAACCATGCTGCAACTTCCTGAGACGAGCTTGACTGCTCAGAAATCTGAAAAATCCCCTAAGAAAGGGAAACAGTTAAGCTTCTATGGACAAATTTTGGTACAGCTCCTTACAGACAGCTACCAAAGGCATCCACAGCAAGGAGAGCTTCTGCTATCCACAGAGCACATTAAAGCTTTGGGGAAATTGATGTCAGCATCAGCCAGTAAAGATTTGGAGAAAGTTTTCCTTCAGGCTCTCCAAAGTGAGCCAGTCCTTGCTCTCACAGTTGGTGTCGAGGTGCAAGCTCACTGCCTTGCCCAGTGCTCACACACCTCCCTGGCCATTGTGGCCATGCTGATCCAGCACTCCAGGACTCACCTGCTGCAGTTCGAGCTCTGGTGTCTGAGCAGTGCCACTGGGAAGTACCTCAGGAAACATATGGAGAGCTTTCTTCCACTCATCAATGTGTATTTGCAGTGCAGAGACCAGTATGCTTTCAGCCGACCTTCCACAGGTAAAGGCACCACTGAGCCCTGCTCGTGGTTCAGGAGGCCAAATTCCCTGTTTAGCTTCTGCTGGCCGTAAGGTCTTGGGAGTCTTCACACAGTAGATAAAGGTGATAAAACTTAGATGTCTGACCTCTAATGACCGTCTTGGAAGTACCTCTGCAGCACTAAAGGTGAAGAGCTGTTCTGTTCCGAAGAGGCTTGGCTGTTAAACTGAAGCCAAATGCTCTTACAGTTACTGCTGCCCAGATTTCCCTTTTGAAGCCCTTATTTAATGCTTAGTGCATGTGAACATCTGTCATTGTGCTTCTCTTGGTTTAGTACAGGAGGTAAAACCTTTTGCCCAAGCATCGATAGAAGAGTGTCTGGAGTGTGCAGTGCCACAGCCAGATGGTTTTTGCAGAACCTGAGCTTTCACTTCTGCAGAGTCCAAAGATTTCTTCTAAAGCAAATCTCCAGCTGTGGGCTGGCTACAGTAATGCCCTCCTAAGCTGGCAGGCCAGAACTTTCCAAACCCACAGCAGCGTTACATCTAGGGACAAGTGTGTTAAATTCTCTACCAGTGAAACAAGGAGTTAGGATTCAACTGGGTAGAACAGGATCACTTTAATTTCATTTCTCTTATTGCCCAGAAATGTAAATAGCAAAGGAAACAGGCTGACTGGGGCTGTAGCTACCTACAAGGTCAAGATAAGACCTTGTTAGCACCCTGGGAAGTAGAGGATGGGTAAAGAAGTGAGCCTTTCTGTAGCACTTCCCTGTAACAGATGAGCAGCTGCTGTCGCACCATTTCCTAGAAATTGAGTAATCTGGCCCTGGATTAGAAAGTGGTTTGGGATTAGTGTGGTGTTACTTAACAACTGCAGCTGGTGGAACCTGTGCCCTCTGCTCTCCCAACAGTTGTCTTGGCTGTCACACCTGTCCTGAGGAAAGCCCTGTGGAAGGAGCTCTGCGCTGGAATTCAGGACACTGTAGCATCACATGAGGCCACTGTGAAACTGCAAATTCTTTCAAAGTTGTTGCCACCTTCAGAGAGCAAAGGGCTGCACAACCTAATGGACCAGCTTCCTGCTGCTCTGGAGAGAGCAGGGAATGAACAGAGGTGGGCAGTGTGTGTGTGCCTCCCTCAAGGCTCAGTTTGTCCTGGGAATCACTATGATAGGAATGGGAGCAGTAACAGCATCCTCTCCTCAGAGAAACCATTGCTTTGCACTTTGGCAGCAAGACATCTTTAATATATACAAAAGCAAGTTAAAGTATTAATAAAAAGCTCAATACCTATCTCTCTGCAGTTGGGCTGTGGCAGATGCCATATCCAGAGTGCTTAAAAACTCGGAGGAGCTGCATTCCTGGAGGAAACATCTCTTGTCAGCCTGCATGAAGGGGTTAGTTGCCATGTACAGCAGCAGTAAAGATGAAAGCAAGCAAGAAGTGGAGAGGTCCATGCTGCTGAGGCTAGAGGAATTACTGGTGAGACTTGTTATCTGCTTTGCCACAGTGGGACTGTATCCATATGTGTGATTGGGCAGCTGTAGATTTTGTACATATAGATTGGGCTTGATTTCCTGTTCTATGGAATCTGGTTTCCATGGGCTTTTAATAGCTTTTGCAGAGTTAACTTAGTCCTGATAAGCCTTTATGTGAAGCAGTTTTATGTTCTTGATGATGGCTTCCGGGTAAGAATCGCCTTTGAAGATAGGAGTTTAAGGTATTTAGGAGTAAGAAATCAAAGGTTCCCGTTGTGGTTTGGTTTTTTGTTTTTTGTTTTTTTAATTAAAAATGTGATAGAGATACTTCTGCCAATACCCACTTGCCATGCCATCTGAAGTCTGGGGCAAAAATCTGGTTGATCATAAATAGAAATTCAGACTTTGATCTTGAAGAACACTACTCGATCACTCTCTCTGTACTGTTCCCTTGGTTTGAATTCAGTAAACACAGATCACTGTAACACGTAACACTGAAGGTCTCTGAGCAGTGAATGCCTCTGCCCTCTCACTGGCTTTTACTGAGACTCCCTTGTAGGACCTGGCTGACTCTGCAGACCCTGGGGCCACCTCAGTCCTGAGGGTGTTTCCGGCTGGCGAGGTTGGCACCTGCATTCCCAGGACTGTTGGTATGGGCAGCTGTCAGTCTTCTCCAGCCTGACTGGTTTGTTGTGGTTCCCAGCTGCTCAGGGCACATCAGTTGTAAGGAACATCTACACTCAGCCACCCCGTGTGCCCCGTGCAAAGCTTAGATAGCTAAACCACGCAAAAGCCTAGTACCCCCTCTCTTGCTTTGACATGTCAAGTTGTGATTCCTTTCGCACTTCAGGGGTTTGAAGAGTTTTGAGCCACAGGGTTTTTGGAACCTACAGCCCAGCTTGCTTTGTAATTCCATACAGCCCATATGTTCCCCTACTCCCAGACCAACAAAACACTTCCAGTTTCCTTTGAACCATGAGTTAGGATTGTTGTATCCAAGGGTTTTTCTCCCTGTTATCCTCTGATCATCCCAAGTGAGTGTCTGGCTTGCATGTTCTTAGTGTGTCCCTTGAACAAAAATTGCTGTAGAAGCTCCGTGTGCCAAATGTAAACCAGCACCTGTTTTTACTTGCTGCACACAGTGTGTGGTTGAAGAAGTGGACCCAGATGACTGGTGCAGCCTTGTGAAGACAGGACTCAAGTAAGTGTTTTCATTTGAACCTGGTTTGGTTTTACTAAGTTCATTTTCTTTGTTCTCATTTCTTAAACAGCTTTTAATTTCAAGCAGGTTTCCTTGGGTTTGGTTGGGATGTGACTTCTCTGTGATCCTTCTCCCAAAGGTACCGTTACAAAGATGAAACATTTCTGAAGGTCCTGAACGTTGCCATCCAGTTGCTATACAAGGAAGAATCCTCACTTAGTCAGAGGTTAATCAAGCTCTCCAAACTTCACATGATGGTCACACAGCACTCTCTCTTTTTGTCAGTCATCCTGAGGTCCAGAGAAGAAGATGGCATGAATATCCAGACAAGAGGTATTTTTTAATCATCTTCTTCCCATACCAAACATAGTGAATTTTGTCTTTCTTGCATTTTATTCTCTCCATCCAGTAACACACCCACCCATGTAAATATTTGCAGAGTTATTAACAGTTCCAGAATATTGGCATTTAAATTGTACCTCTGCTTGGATTGAAATGTTACATTCATTTTATGCTGGTTTTAAACACTTCCGTTTATAAAACTACTGGAAATGTGGGTTTGGGTTTTTATTTTGGTTTGGGTTTTTGTTTGTTTGTTTTTCTGGTGTTCTTAATCCAGATAAGTCTTGGATTGATTCTTTTGGTTTCTGTGAGGCAGCTAGTGTAAGATCACTGAAGTGCACATTGGTCCTGTGATGTTTAAACCTGTTTTAAAGTAGGTCAATACAGGAGATTTAAAGCTGATTTTGCAAGTTTTACCAGAAATGGCAATTTAATTATGTGTATTTCATATTGCAACCTTTCATGAGGAATATCCTTCCAGAGGAATATAGGTTGGATGCTAGTTCGTGTGTGGGATTGGCTTTGTTTCTTCTTCACTGGCAGCTGAAATCCTGCCTGACCTTGAACCACATTTAATCTACATAGACCTCAGCTTTTCTCCACTGTACAGAAGTTTGAGATTCAGTGACTGAAGGAGCTGTGTAAGAAAAGGGGGGGAATTCTCAGGGCAGCATGTTGATAACAAATTTTGTGTTTATTGATGAGCAACATGTAAACAAGCTTTCAAGTTTTAAGATGCCTGAAAAGAGAAAAAAGCTCTTGTGAAGTCACCAATTTAGTGAAATTAAAAACAAGGAATAGATTTTACTGCTTACTGTGTGTATGTGTGTTACCTTTAGAGCGTATTTCTGTAGATCAGCAGGATGGGTTCTTTGAGGCCAGCGGCTCCAGAAGCTTGGTGTCATGAGCACATTTACTCAGGCTGGTACTTTAGGAGCTCTTCAGTTTTGACATGTGTTTTATATTCCTGCACATAACTAGGGTCAAAGCCCAGGGCTTTCAGATACTGGGAGCACAGAAATCTGCAGTCGATTCTTGAGTGTGCTGCAGACAGCCTGTTGGCTTTTGAGGAGCCATCACTTATATTTTCTGCTTCTCAGTTACAGAGCAAAGGTGTTTAATTTTTGTACCCCACAGGCCAGAGTTCCTGTGGCTCACAAACCACCTCCAGTGCTGAGCCCTGCTGGAACAATGCAGAAGCATTTTGATACTTACTGCAGCTGTGCTGCGAACTTTGAAGTTTTTGCTGTGTATTCCTTGGGCAGGTTGCTGGGGTGTCTGCCTTTCTCTGTCCAACTCCTGAGCTCATTCCAGATGCTCTCCTGGGGGAGGAAGGAGCGGAGCTATGGCAAGATAGGGCACAGCACTCCTTTTTAACCAGAGAGTGGGTGTGTACTCATGGAAAGCTTCTGCAGAGTAGTGTGTTCTGGACTGGAGACCTCCTCACCTGACCGAGTGATGTGTGTGTTCAGCTTGGGAATACTGTTTTAAGATGTTCCCTTGAATGAAATGCATCCTAATCACCCTTTAGTGTATTGGAGAAATGGTCTTTGGTATCTCTAGAGATAGATGCTGATGTAAAATGTCCAGTGCTGTGTGTGCATCCATTTGGAATGGGTCTTGGGGTGTTAATTTGTGCTCTGTGCGACTGGGAGCTGCAGAGCTCAAGCTGTGCTTGTTCCAGAGGCGCTGGTGGACATTCTGCTGACAGCTGTGCAGCTCAGCCCTTCTCTCTGTGGGAGCAGTCACCTCCCAGTGCTGCTGGGAGCCTATGGGGCCACGCTGAGCACCGTGGGTGAGTGTCAGCCTGGCAAAGGCACTTGTTTCTGCATCTCGTTCTTGTTTCCACAGGTCACTAACTTTGGGTTCAATCTTGGGTTTTAGATCAGAAGATACTGCTGTTGCTTCAGTTGTATGAGAAGAATAATCAAAGTCTTCTAAACTCCAGGTAAGCTGAACACCTTACTTTGTTGGACAAACTACACACAGATAATCTCACAACTAGTATTTTTCAAGGGTTTCATTTTTAAATGAAGGAGACAGTGAACAAAGTCAAATCTAAAAATGAATGTTGCTTTTGGAAACATTTTTACTACGTATTTCCTATTCTTAATGTAATTCTCTTCTGTTGCCCAGACTTCTTTGTGTTTGTGGGGTAGATGAGGGAATGTTTCATTTCTGGAGTCACTCACTCTCCCTGCTTGGGACTCACCTCAGGGGTCTTCTCACAGATGGGAGGCTTAAACATAAGTCAGTAGCAGATTTTTCCCTTTCCTGTGCCCAAGCACTCCACAGGGAAGTCTGTTGTCAACAGTTGTGGTTTGGTGTGCCTTCTTCACATACACTTTTGCGTCCTGGAGGTAGGAGCAGAAATACCACCAGCAGTGCAAGAGCACTGCCTCAGGCAGCTGAGGCAGATCTGGATCCCTGTCCCTTCATGCAGCTGCTGTCATTTTTACCTGCACTTACAGCTTAAATCCGTAAGTGCCTCTGAATGGGTACGTTCTGACTTGGATGGACGGGGAGGGCAGAGGGAGTGAGACACCCTCAGACTAAATCTGAAAAGCTTTGGGATGGGTGGAAAAGGTGTTGCCAGGGAAATGAATTCTAGTTTCAGATCCCACAGGGTAATAACTACGAGGGAAGACAAAATTTCAGTACTGATTGTTCTCTGTAATTGCTTTTGGCTCTGTTGCCTAATGCGTTTACCTTTAACAATGTTTAAGGATCCTGCTGTGGGGTCCAGCTGCTGTGGAGCATCACAAGACTTGCAAGAGTCTAGGGAAGTCCCTGTGGCAGCAGCCAAGCATGGAGGAGATTCTGTGTCTGCTGGATCGAGAGAGGATGATGAAGACGATTCTGTCGTTCCCTCAGCATCGCCGGCTGCTGCCATCACAGGTGCTTCTTGGTGCCTATTCATGGTTACCCTTTGGATATGCAGAAAGAGCTCTGAGCCATTCATTTGCCTCCATGCAATACACTGCAGTTTGTTTCCATCAGGAGGGCAATTTCAATTCACAGAAGGACTGGAATTAGTTCTTTAGGAGCACTTTTCAAATTAATTGCAAGATGTGGGCCACGTCTTGTCAGCAGGGGTGATTGTGCATTGCAAAGGTTGTCATGTATGTGAGACCAGGATTGGACAGCCCATGGATCCACGGGCAATGGGCTCTCCAGCCTTTCATACCGTTTGCTGACATACTTCTGTAGCTGTTGGTGCTGCTCAGGGGAAATAGTTGTGGATATACTCTCATAATGAAGGCCAGGTTTAAACACAAGCATGTCTCACCCTGTGTTTCATTGTATTTTACAAGGTGTAGTATCAAGTGGTTTATAGTGGGATGAGGTGGTTGTGGAAGTTTGAAACTAAACGTGAAATTGGTGGTGTTCCTTACAAATAGTGATTGGGATTTGGTTTCAGGGGATACAAGAGTCACTACATAAAGATGAAACAGTCAAGAGCCTTGATGACGTCTATGATCCTTGTTTTCTACTTCAGCTCTTCAGTGAACTGACCAGACCAGGTAAAGTGAGTGTTTTGCTTTGGTATTTAGTGTCAGTTGCTCTGCTGCAGGAGCTGCACCTGGAGCTGTTATCTCTGATCCAAGAGCTCATACTGCAAGGAATTTGTGCCTGACTTTAGAGGGAAGAAACAAACTACTGTGAGGGCTGTGACTGAACTGGCTGGAGATGTGGCCTATTATAGGCTGTGGTTGAACAGGGAAACTTCAGCCAACTCATTTTCCACCAGACAGATGGGTATGAGGCCAGTATGTTTCACAAATAGGCTGGTGCTCTGAGCTGTCAGCAGGTTTCTTGTCTGACATGATTAGGCTTTGTGCATGCACATCCCTGCTGTACTCCATGAACACACTGTCCCTGGAGAGAACCCTCAGAAGTCAAAGGGAGACAAGAAGCCTAAGAGATTTCCTAGCCAGCTCTCTCCCTGTGTTGGTTATGTTTAAGCACTGTGTAGTTACAGCTAGATTTGGCTTTCCACAGCAATAGTGTTAGAAGCAATTTGCAGGCTGTCAGTGAAATCACACTCACAGTCCTTTGTTCATCCAGACCGCTGCAAGTACAGCACCTGTTTGGCTGTGCTCGCCTGTCCTTAGCTATGAACTGCTCTGTGTAATCCTGGCAGCGGGAAAAGAACTGTCTTTAAGTCCTTTGAAAAGGAGAAAAGATACCAGAGTTATTTGGCATTTTGCAGTTGGAGGGATCTTAGACAATCCAGTTAATGCTGGGCCTTTGAGGTACACAGGCATGAAGAGTGTGGACAGCTGGTGTCTTTGGAACCTAGTGTTGATAGCTGGGAGCAGGACACTCTGCCAGTACCACCCACCCCGGGGAGGGAGGAGTTTGGTGTCTGTTGCAACCCCAGCAGCACTGCAGCCAGTCTGTGGCTGCCGATGTGGGAAGCACCAAGGTTGAGGGAATTGCTGTACATCGTGTCCTTGTGGAGTTGTAAAGTCAGTGGCTGTCCTGAATCTGAACCTGGACAGGACAAAATAGCCCTCTTAGCTTCTCCACGCAGAGTGAGAATCTGTGTCCTAAGAGGGGCATTTTTAAAGGGCCCAAGTGGTTTGAGTCCCAGTCCCATGGCGCTTGTAAACCATGTCAGCTGCTTTTGGAATTCCCAGTTCTTTATTTGTTTGCTCTTTGTCCTGGCTGCACAGTGCCATCAGAATACATAAACATGGACTTCTTGCACAGTGTTCAGTGCTTGCTGAGGAAAAAGAAGGTCTGGGGTTGGGCAGATAGAAGGCTCCATCTATCTTTAGCTCTGATAAGCATCTTGTGGAAGCATTTCTATCCTGGTTCTCAAGGTCCTTTAAACAAGCTGTATGTCAGACATATGATTAAATTGGGGTGCTTTTCTAATAAGAGCTTGTTATTTTATGTTCCTGGTTGAACACATTTTCCAGGGGCAGCAGGATGGAAAACATTACCACTGCATGTTTTCAGTGAAGGAAAGTTTTCCAAATAAATCTTCCTGTGGACTGCTGAAGTGAGAACCGTGGATTTCATTCTGTGGCACTACTCCACAGTGTGAATGGTTCGTGCACATCAGCAGTTCCCCAGAGCGGTGGCCTGAAGGTGAGCAGAGTGGTGGCTCTGGGACAAATGCCAGTGGCTGGTGGGGAAGTGGAGACCCTGCTTTACCTGGCCCATAACCAGCAGAGCTGGCAGTAAGAAACTGCCAGGCATGAAATTGAATCTTAGAAGTTCTAGTAGTTGAGAAAAAGATAAGAGAAATAGCCCAGGTGCTGGTGCAGGGACAGAAATAATCTGTGATTTTTTAAACATAATTTTATATATATATATAAATATTTTATATATATTTATATTTTAATATATATATATACATACACACACTAGTCTGTGTGGGCAGTGATGGGGAAGGAAATCAGGGGACCAAAGGTAGGTACTTGGCAGTAAGATTGCAGCACCTTCGTAAATAGGAATATCTGTTTCTAGAAAATTCCTCTTGACCTTCAGTGTGAATGACATGAAAATACGTGAATATTATTGCTAAACTGACAGTACATTTGTAGCTGGTAAAATACCACTGAGATGCCATTGTGCTCCATTCCTGGACATGAGGTGGAAGGTTCACACCTAGTCATTTCTAGCCATCAGTGGGTGGAAAGGGCAGCAGCCCTTCAAAACACGCAGAACACAAGCCCTTAAAGGAGAAACTCCAAATCCTGATGGCAAAATGCTGTGGAAGGTAAATGCTACATTGAAGGGTGTGTTTCCTGTTTTCTGTTGGGCTGATTTCTGGTCATTGCTGGATTTTGTTTTACCCAGAAGGGTTCAGGGCTACAGCTGAGTACTTGGCTCAGAGCAGGCCTTACCAGCAGAGTCACTTGTGCCTGCACAGGGACAAAGTCTGTGGTTTATGGCTATTTATGTGTTACACTCCCACCCCTTCTGTTACAGAAGCTTTTTAGTGCTGGTCTTTCAGGCACCCAAAAATGCTCTGGAGAGATGAATTTTCCCTCTTGTTCTTTGTACTCAACTTCCCTGAAACAGTGAGATACAAGATGTCTTTACAGAATTTACCCCTGGCTTTGCACGGCCTTGTGGGCAGGATCATCTCTGTCTCAGGTAAATGGGAACAGCCCCGTGAATTTCAGCTCAGGTTTCAATTGAATTCCTGTTCAGAGTGAATTGCTGAAGCCCTCTGTCCGCTGGAGGAGCCTTCACGCGCTGAGGTCACGGTGGGGTAGAGCCAGAAATGGGTGCTCATGAACTTTTAAGGGTTATAATGCTGTTGCACATGCCAGGACATGTCAGTGCTAACACAGTGGGTGTTTTCCGTTTCTTTTCCCCTGTCCCCTCACAGAGTGTGTGGTGGCTTGTCACAAGTTTGTGGAAGTCAATGCCCTGGGTCTCACGGTGGCTGCCCTGAGCAGCTACGACTCCAACATGAGAGCGGCTGCGTATTCTGTCCTGGCTGCCTTCCGATCCCATCTGGAAGGGGCTCGCTTTCGAGAGAAGAGCCAGGTAAGGCTCAGCTCCGTTGCCAGTTTGGCAGGTGAGACCTTGTAGGTCATGGACGTGTGTGGGAGAGATGTTGCCTTGCTCATCCACCTGTGTGTCTGTGGTGAGACAGCTAAAAGAAGCTTTTCATCCTCTCCCCCATGGGTTCTCCTCTACTGCTTTGTGTTTCCTCCTGTTACAATCCACGGGCACAGAAAGTGGGAAATGTGTTTTAGAAATTCTTGGGTATTTTGCTTGTAGGAATGGAAATCCCCATGGAATTGATATTTGACCTATGTGGCCTGTGAAATGTCCCAGAAGCTGATACATATTCATGCTCCTGTTGTGTTCGTGTGGGCCATGGTTCAGGCTTCTCTCCCTGGGCTCTTGCAGTTGCTGTATCTCTTGGATGCTGTGCAGAATGGAATCAGGCAGCCAAACCTCAGGTTCACCTTCTCCCTGACCCTCTACATTGCTCGTGTGGCACAGCAGATCCTGAAGCCAGGTACTGGAACTTCCTGCGTGTGTCACTGCTGGGGTGAAAACCAGAGCCTGGGGGAATGTTGATCTCCTCACCTGCTTTGTGCTCAGGCACTTCTGACTGAGCTTTTCATTCTGGGGAAGAGAGGGCGAGGGATGGCCAGCAGTGCAATGAGCCTCAGAGCAATGGCCTTCTGCAGTTCCTGGGCTGTTCTGCCAGCTTAGAATGCTGCACAGTGCAGCTTCCCTTTATTGTTGTCCGTGGTTGTGGACTGGGAACATTGTCCTCCTCCACGATGCCAGCTTTTTCTCTTCACAGAGGAGCATATGTACATAAGGGTAAACAGATTCCTTCTGTCACACCAGTACCTGGACCTGAGGAAAGTACCAGGTTTTTTCCAGCTTTTCTACAGTTTTGATTTTGAGGTAAGAGTCCCATTTTAGGTATCCAGTAATTATTCAGAAATTTATAGAAAAAAGCCATAAAAATACATTGAAATCTCATTCTCCCATTGGTGGTTATTTAGAGGCATTTTTCTTTTGTTACATATTGAAATTAAAACTCTTTATTTCTGTGGGGGTTTTGTTGTTTTCTTAATACCAACACACAATGAGTTGTGCTGTGTATGCTCTGTGAGCACAGTAAACAGAATATTCTGCCCCAGCTAGCTCACATTCATCTCCGAGTTCATCTCCAAAATTCTCCGAGTTTTGGTTAGTAACCTTGAGGCCAACAGAAGTGTTTTAGGAACAGCAACTTCTACAGTTCCATTTGCACTGCATGTTTGGGCTGCAGACTGACTGTTCCTGATGGATGTTAGGGATTAAATTTGGAAAAAATGGAAATTGAGAAGTCCAGAACAAGCTGTAGTAAGCCCTGAGCTGGCACTGGCAGGGAACCAGCGTTTTGTGCTCTTAGGAGCAGGTATTATTTGGAAATGTCTAAATGTCTCATGGTGGTATTTTTCTTTGTGGCTTCCAGTACAAAGCAGAGCGTGAGTGGATCCTCAGATTTCTTGGGGAAGGGCTGCGTGACAAACATTGCTATGAACTCTATGACTACCAGAGGATTTTCCAGGTCATTCTCTCCTTTTTCAACAGTCCTTTGTGTGACGAGGGCTCCCAGGTAAGAATTTAAAAAGAAAACACCAAAAAACCCCAGAGCACAGAAATCTGCGTGGCTTTGAGATCTCAAGTACAAAGCAGAAAGGAGCAGCTGACTCTGCCTTTGCCTTCTTGAAAACCTGTCCCTTGATGTGTGGGGGGTGGAAATAATTGCTTATGTCTAAACCAGTCGCATCCTTATCCCCTGAAACTGGAACAGGTTGCTGCCATCATGGAGCCTCACGTGGGCACCGTGGTTTTGCGCCTACAGTCAGGGCCTTTTCTCTTTTGGGGGTCTCCATTCCCCAGCCAGCGCATTTGTTACCTGAACAGCGCTTCAGCAGGAGGGAAACTCCCGTGCCAGGAGCTCTCAGGTTTGGGAGCAGCCACCCTGAGTGTTTGAAGTATCCAAACCTTGGACAAAAAGGTTCGCTGCCTGAAGACTCCTTGTAAGAGTGGCACCTGTGGTACGAAGCTTTGAGCGGAGAGTGTCTTTTCCTTCTCTGGAGTTGCTGAGAGCAGCTGGTGTTCATTTCACCTTGAAGTTGATTAGATACCAGTCCAGTAGCTAAGTCCAAGGTAGGTAATTTGATCTTGACTGTAAAAGAACAAGTTATATTTTCTGTTTCAGAGTCGTATTCTGGAGGTATTACAAAGTGCTGCCCGTGTCACCAGAGCTGCCTATGAGCTGATCCAGGACCACAGCCTCCTCACGTGGGTCCTGCACAGCTTAGAGAAAAGGTCAGCAGAGAAGTACAGGAGAAATGGGAACAATTTCCCTGTCCACGGGAGAATAATTGTGTGACTGAGTATGAAAACGAGGGTGACGGGCAGGGGGCCAGGGGCACCGAGGGCTGGACTGGCAGAATTTGCTGAGCTCTGAGGTGTCCCTTGTGGTTTTGAAAACAGGATCGAGACGCTTTCAGGTTGTGGGAGGAGGGGTGATGTTGGGGGGGCTTTCTGATTTTGGAAAACACTTCCTTGAAAAACCAAGAAAGCAAAATGGCACCTTGTATTGCTCTCTTTACCTTTTGAATCTCAAAGACCCTCAGTTCACATCCTGGCACGGGACCTGCTGCACGGGAAGTGGCACAGTAATGATTTTGAGCTGTCTAGAACATTCGTCCTCCCCTTGCCTCTCCCTCACGTATATTTACATACACGAAAAATCTCTTCTGCACAGAGCGCCCTGACAGGTTCAGGCAGGTGCACCAAAAGTGCACTACAATATGGTCCCATCTTGTAGGTGATGGAGCAGCTGCTGGTGAGGATCTGCCTTCCAAATGTGTTTGGTTTTTGGGGTTTGTTTGTTTGTTTGTTTGTTTGTTTGTTTGTTTGTTTGTTTTGGGGTGTTTTTCTGTTAGTTTTGGTTTTAGTGTTTTGCTTGGTTTTGTTTTGTTTGTTTGTTTTGTTTTTCAGGTTTCTGGAAAACAAGGTGATAATTAAAATGATTTCCTTGCTCCATACTCTGTGGCTAACAAATTTAGGAGACAAGAGAGAAAACAGGAATGAATCCCAGGAGAAGAGGAAACTCCTTCCTATTCAGCTAGTAAATGAATTTCTGTATGTTTTGGTCACCCTAATCAAACATATTCGGTAAGTCCTTTGGTTTTTGTTTTTCTTTTGTTTTAGTCGGTTTGCATTTCGTCCTCTGTCCAGTTTGAGCTTTATTAAGGCCAGGAGGATTTCTTTGTCTCTGGTAGAGGAATGGCTTTTTTCACCCTCAGTTTGTCTGTTGAGTAGTGAATTTGGATGAGATTTCTTTGACAGGAGGCTTTAGGTGTTGAAATACCTGGGGAAAAAAAGTAAAGTGCGATGCACAGTTGCTGTCAAGTCCTACATCCTTCATTCCTGGCCGTTCCCACAGTAAGGATTAAAAACTGTACTCGTTAATTAGCAGGCAGGAAAATACATGGCACTTGTGTTTTCTTTTGACAGGGCTAATGTAGATCTGGCCAAGCTGACTGAGTTCTTCAGCACCCTCAGCTCTGTGCTGGAATACCGTGCTGTTGTTGTTGAGGCTTTTAGGGAGATGAGGCGTTTCTCAGTCAATGACGGCGTCCTCTCCAGCAGGGAGCTGCTGCTGCTGCTGCACAAGTGGAGCCTTGTCAGCAAAGACCTGCAGCTGCAGGAGGACCTGCAGGCCCTGGCTCAGAAGTGCCAAAACAAAGAACTGATCAGTAAGTGTTAAACTACTTCCAGGAGGGCATCTTTTGTTGCAGCTGTTACAGACCAACAGTACAAGTGTGACAAACTTCTCTGGAAATAGTACTGACACCTTCTGCCAGACCGGTGGAGCTTGAGGGAGGAAGAAAGGAAATAGCAAGGCATTTTCCAGGTCCTCCTTGTGGTGAATTCTAACCTTAACACAATTTGGAAGCTTTAGAGAAACACAGTTTAAAAAGGGGAAGAGCTTTAAAATGAATCTTAGTTGTAAATCTTGTGTCAGGCTTTGAAAAATTATATTCTTTAATGAAATCTTAAAAGTAAAAGCTGTGCCTGGAGCCTCTGTGCTCAAAGGTTTGAATCATTCCAAGTGTGGATGGGGATCTGAAAGTGATGTGTAAGTATAAAGCAAGTGAAAATTAAATAGGTGACTTTTCTTGTTGTCATCATTTTTGAAGAAAGGAAAAATATATCAGGACTTGTGTGACTTCTCTGTGAACAAAAAGTGCAAGGAACTTGGGAGCGGGAGGTCTTAAAACAACACTGGTTTCCTGCAGCAGCAACTGCTTCTGGTGCACATTGAAGCTTCTCTAGGTTTGTTTAACTGTTCTGTATCAGTTAAGAAAGTGTCATGTATTTAAGGGATACTGTAAAAGCTTTAGCTTTTCTAGAGTTTTTCTCACCCTTTAAAACTCCTCAGAAAGACCTGAAAGGAGTTTCCGGAGTGATGGCTGTAACGTAACTCTGTGTGTGGGCTGTGTGTGTGC
>JANPWX010019909.1:0-35785 GCA_024734555.1 Trochalopteron elliotii
TGGGTGGTTTGCGGGGTGCCGCACCCCGCTGCCTCCTCCCCACGCCACCCCAGCCCCTCCCAGGGCATTTTTCCCTTCTGCCAGCCTGCAAACCCGAAGCATGCCAAAACCAAAGGGAGAAAAAAGAAAAAAAAGACGGGTACGTTTGTGGATGGGAATTTTTTTAGCACTCGAAGCCCTGGACAGAGAGATTCAATAACCCAGGACCGCGGCTTGTCCTGCTCCAGGTTTTTTAATTTTTTTTTTCTCTGGCCATGTGTTTCTTATGGTTATCAGCCATAAAGAGCGAGTAGCGTTTGCAGGTCGGGAGAGTGGGGAGAGGACGGTGGGGCTGTCACCCCTGGGAGGGATTTCTGTGCCCCACACATCTCTGCTGCTGAGCTCGGGGTGACGTGACACCCGCAGAGCCGAGCAGGGACCGTGCCTGACCCTGCCGAGGGTATTTTAATGAGCCCACTGTCTTAATTGGTATTTTAGGAAATGCCCAGAAACGCTCCAGCGATCTACCAGCTGCACATGGGCTTCTGGGGGTCTGCTCCCCAAAACGAGCCGCGGCGCTGCTGCCAGACGTGTCTGCAGGGACCTCCAGCCCTCCCTCCCTCCCCGTGCCGTGCCCGGTGCCCGGTGCCCGGAGCGCTGTCACCGCCGGGGATTTGTCACGTCTGGCTCGTCATTAATCCCCGCGGTGATAATGGCCCGTCCGAGCCAGCAGAGATAATGGCAATAAACAGCCATCCCCAACGCCAATCGTCCCCGCTTGTTTTCCCCCGAAAATTGCTCGTTTGCCTCTTGCCGAGGGGTGGGAATGCGGCTGAGCCTTGATTGAAAATTTCCGGGGAAACTGCCTTATCTCAGTGCTTTGCCAGATTTAAAAAAAAAAACAAGCTTCGTGCATAAAAATAGACCGAGTGAATGAAGAATTTACAAACATCTATATTTTGTGTTAGGAATTGTGTTAAAATTAGGAAAACAGCTGAAGACACTGATTTATACAACTGTGACTATTTCAGGCAATGAAGGTTTACATATCACAGTTTAACAAGATAAAAGATCTCCCACGAAATACATAGATGACAGACACCTCATCTGAATTTGACATAACACAGCATCAAGTACACATGTAATGTGATGAACAGTGCCAGGTCATTCCCCAGTTAGGTAACATACAACCTCTTGAATAAGGCAATTCAAATGTAACTCTTAATTCAAATCACAACATACCCAGGCAGCATGCAGGGAAGAGTCGTTTATTTTGTATATTGAAATGACACAACTTGCAACATGTTTCCATTTCATGTAGTTAGAGCAACAGGATATAAACCATTCAAATAATATATATATATATATATATATTTATATATATCTCAAGTCAACAGTTGTCTTTACTGGAATAAAGATTATCTGTTTTATTTTTTTTTATATTTTTTTTTTTGGTAAAAATAAAACTATCTGAATTCACTAATTAACAAAATGCACAGTGATCAGAAACCCAATTCTTCTCACCATTGTCTTCCCTGGCTCGCCTGCGTTTCCCTGCGATGCAGCAGCTGCACAGCCCCGGCTCCAGAGAGCCCAGGGGAGCAAAGATTCCCTGGCAGTGGCTCCCGGGGCTGCAGTGTGCCACCCACGGCCCAGGGACAGCACTTCTCCCGTCACACCCACCACATCCTATGGCTTGGAAACTGCTTTTCCCACCCCCTGTTCCCAACAAAACACTGCACGCACGTGCCTGACCTTGGGGGAGTCAAAAGTTGTGGAAACACATTCACTGCAACAGGGCTTTTAGTTCTATTTTTATTTTTTTTTTTAACCAATTAATTCCTCCAGACCTTTATGACCAAGACATCTCAGAAACTGTGGCTCTGCTCAGAAGGCGGGGGGGGGGAAAAAAGAAAAAATCTGAGCCAAAAATCTCTTTGAAGTGGTGGAGCCTAACAGGCGTGGCTGAGGGGTTTATTTCCACTGCAGCAGACCTGGGGATCACGGCAGATAATCAAGGCTTTCCCTAGTGTGGAAAAGTTCTTTCAAAAGGGAGAAACGAAGAAGGGAAAGATAAAAATTAAAAAAAAAAAATAAAAATAGTGATTTCTAAAAGGATCATCTAGGCAGCTTCTCCGTGGTGAAAGGCTGTGCTTCCCCCTGGTTTGACTGGAGACCTGCAGGGATGGATCCTCTTGCTCTGCCATCGTGTCCCCTGGTGGCCGGGTGTCCCCTGCCCTGTCCCCAGTGAGGAGGGGACAGGTCTGGATGGCAGCAGGATTCCCTGTGCCTTCGGGGCTGCCGGCAGGACACTGCACTGAGGGTTCCCCGTGTGCCACAGGGGCCTGTTGATCATAAATAAACCATGCCCATAAATAATGAGGAGCCTAGGAGTGCATGCAAGGGGATCCAAATGCCCCAGGCCTGGGGATGGGATTCTCAGGAGATTTCTCTACTTTGGGTAAAGCTGCAGCAGCAGCCAAGGTCTTCCTGCTGGACAGCTGTCCCAGGCTCCAAACCCTACAGGAGAAACTGCATTTTCAGAGTGATTGGTACTGCATCCTGCTTATCACCTTGGCAAAGTTGTCTCGTGCCTCCCTACTACTCTAATAATAATAAAAAAAAATCATCAGAATATTTATTTGCCCTTAAAGATTAAAAAAAAAGAGTAAAATTCTTCAAAAGATACAGGGAGAAAGGTCCTTTCACAACGACATTCAGAGCAAAAAAGAGAGAAACGACATCTTACAGATCATTAGAGAGCTATCTTTGGCAGAATATTTCAAATAAATTATTTTTTTCTTTTTACAAATATTTTCTGCAGTCATATATTTATTTCGAATAGTTCACTTCTCAGCTATAAGGGTTCACTACTCTCTATCGATAGGAAAACACCACGAATATAAAAATATATGAGCTCAGCACAACTTTTAGGCTACCACGACCGCGTCCAATAATTTCAAAAGTTTGTAGATCGATACCACGGAAAATATGAAAACAGGTTTGTTTGTTTGTTTTTTTCTAACAGCGTGTGTCGGGCTAGAAGGTCACAGCTGGTGGCTGCTGTCACACACACCAGGGAGGAGGAGGAGGAGGAGGAGGAGGGATGGGCGCGGGAAGGAGCTGGAGGATGCTCGGAGCCAGTCTCGGCCGCCTTCCCGCGGGGAATCGTCTCTCTCGGACCCCCAAGGCTTGGAGATGTCGCGCTGGGTGCTGGCTGTCCCCTCTGGGAGGGAGGGATGGAGAGCAGGAGGGGACCCCGGGCTTGCCGTGCTGTGCCCCGGGGGGAGCGAGCTCAGGTGCGGCCGCTCCGGCTCGCAAAGCCGCCCCTTTTCCACCTCCGTGCGGGGAAAAGCACCGAGGGAGCCGCACCTCGCACCGTGTCCGGTCCTGCCCCAGCACGGTGACACTGCTGGCACCCCCCGAGCCCCCCAAAAAGAGTCCCGACCTCCCCCTGCAGCACCGAGCCCACCGAACGTTCAGATTTACATCTTTTCGCTTTTGTTTATACAGCATGTACAGAATATACAGCATCGGGCAGTTTCTTTCCCAGCAGAGCTGGGAGTGGTCTCCCAAGATTGACCTCTTTGATCAACAAATATATATATATAGAAATCGACAGTAATAAAAGAGTCGTACCAACAAGTATTATTATGGCTTTTTCAAATAGTGTAGCTGCATTTTGTGCCATCGGAGCTGTGAGGAACTGTGACAGAGACAGAGAGGGCTGAGGGGGGCTGCTGAGCCCGGGGGGGACCCTCAGCTCGGGGCACAAGCTGGGCCAGTGCCAGCTCGTGGTGCCAAGCAGGTGGCAGAGGGAAGGTGGAGCTGAATTTGTCACCTGGTTCCAGTTCTCCTGCAAACTCTCAGCCCAGCTCTGGGGTGATTTGGGCTCTGCCTGCCCTGTCCCTGTGGGGGGACCAGGGGGGTCAGGGACCTCTCTCTCCCTCTCTCTGTCAAGGTTTACAGAAGGTATAAAGGCCCTAGGGGGGGCTGGTGGTTGTGGAGGGGACACACACAGGGTGAAGGGTGACAGGATGAGGGTGGCAGGTGGCTTTGGGTGCGTCAGGAAGGGTGGTGGGTGGCAGCCTCCTCCTCCCCTCCTGCTGCCCCGTGCTGCCGTGGGGCTGCAGAGCAGGGACACCTTGGTGGCTGTCAGAGATCACCAGGGGAGGGCAGGGAGGTGAGAGCCATTCCTTCTGGAGCACATCCACAATCCCAGAGGCCAAGCTGCCTTGGCAGGGCTGTCCCCAGCCGCCACCCTGGCGTGGGGTGCCCGTGAGGAGACACCAAACACCCCCGTGGCTGCCTCCCCTCCTGGGCTGGGGACAGCCACCAGCTGTCCCCATCCCTTCTCAGGCCCAGAGAGCCCCGTGGAGCTCTGTCCCTGCTGCATCCTGCTGCTCCCTGTGTCCAGCAAACCTGGGACAGGCTGTGGAGTCACTCCCTGCCCGAGTGTCCCTCTGCTCCTGACAGGAGCTGCTGGCATGGATGACATCTCTGCCAAGGAGGATGTGTTTCTCTCTGAGAGGGTCGCTCTGGAAGGAGGAGCAGTTGTTCAAGTGTGTGGAAATGACTTTGGAGAGCTGGAGTGGTCACTCAAGCGTCGAGATAATTGGGCCACTTCATTAGAGAGGAAAATAAGTGACGGATCTAAATTACCCCTGCCGTGGGCTTTTTTTACTAATTCCCACCTCATTTCTCTCTCCTTTGAAGGATTTTGGCCACTCCTTCTGGCAGGCTTCTCTGGCTGATGCTCCCATGAGCAAGCCCAGGGGTCTCCTTGGATGCTGAGCTGTGAGCAGCCCCTCCCTCAGGGCAGAGATGTGGGGAGTGAGCACCACGGGGAACCTGCTGCCTTGGAGGTGGGTGAGGTGAGCCTGGCAGCCTGGCTGCTTTTTGCTGGCAATATCCTGTGGGCTTGTGTTTGGGGTGGGAGGTAGAGCGTGGTGTGTCTGCTCCGTGTCCTCTTCTGGCTTCATTTATGGGGCTGTTCCCACGTGGTGAGCTCCAGGTGTGCCACAGACCTCTGTGGAGACAGCCTGGAGACAGCAGGAGGGGCAAAGACGCCTCACCACTGCTGAGAGGTCTTCAGCAAGTTCATGATTTGGATTTTACAGCCTCGTGCCAGGTCTTCTTGGCACACAGAGCCTGGATAGAAAGGGCTGCATTTGACAAACCCCTGTGTTCTGTGGGTTTTGCCAGCGTGGCTGTGTGCCTTCCAGCAGGAGCTAGGAGTTGTAGGAGAATTCTCCACCTTCTGCCCTTCATCCACAAATAAAGCTGCTGGATTGCTGAGCAATGTCCTCAACAGGTAGCCTTGAGAGCTGGACTGTGTGCAGAGCTGTGCCTCCCAATGCTTAATGCATGATGGAAAAAAAGAACCAGGACAAGAATTGTCAGGGAAAAAAAAATAAAATAACATTTTTTTTTTTCCTTGCTAACACAGTGCCTGTAATGTAAGAGGTATTATTGCCATCTTTTGCTCTCTCAAGCTGCAGGGAGAAGTGTGTGTTTCCTGATTAAGAGCAAGACAAGCAGGGCTCCTGCAAGGCTCCCTGCATGGGCACACTTTGCTCAAGAGCTTGCAGGATGAAGGAGGCAACATGGGGCAAGGGAATGAAGACACAAACAGGCAATGAGCTCGTTTTCAGTTGAACAGGGGGAGCTCAGCCAAGGGGCAGCTCATCACAGCTCCCACTGCAAGGAAAGGAAAGGCCAGGGCAGGGCACAGGGCTGGGGCTGAAGGCAGGGCAGGCATCTCAGAGTTACAGAAAACAAGGAGGAATCCACGCGTGCACCTCCCTACAAAGCTGCTGGTCTGCAAAACCTTTCATGAAATGTTCCCAAAACACAAGATCCAACCTCACTGCTGCCAGCACAGCAACTTCCCAGGGACTGAGAATTTCCCTGTGTTTCTAAGTACCTCTGCAGAGAAGCTCATCTGCCAGAATCTCACACTTCTGTGCGTGAGGAGCCTGCCAGGGCTGGGGCACACCCTCCTGGGGGTGGCACTGCCACAGGACATGGCAATTCCCATCAGGAAACCAGAGCAAGGCTGTGCTGCATGCAGCTCTCATCCTCCTGTCTGGAAAGAGACTCCTCTGAGCTGAAAGCAATGGAGGAGAAATGGAGGAAGAAATAAATGGAGGAGAAAAAAGAAAAGAATGGAGGAGAAATAAATCCCTCCCTCAACAAAGAGGCCAGGGAGAGAGCCCTGTGCCCATCTCCCACATGGCCACAAGGGTTTAGGAGCTCTAAGTGTGGACAAGCATCCCAAGCTTGCTCTGCTCAAACTGCCCCTTTCCAGCAAGGGCAGGAAAGCCTTGAACCCCCAGGTGAAGCAGATTAGTTTGTTTTGGGAGCAGAGAGGCACCTTTGGATTGAGGAGTGGAGCTGGAGCATCTGTGGGACTTGATAATAGTGGAAATTCTGCAAAACATTTTCCACAGGCTGATGAGTGAGGGACAGTGGCACAATAAAACCTGTGCCTGGGTGATGAGCAGGAGGGGTTTGTGGGGAAATTTGCCTGCTGCTTGGTTTGTAGGGGCCCAGGCCCACGATGTGGGGTGGTTCAGCTTTGCCTGGAGACAAGGCTGAGCTGACAAGGGTCGTTGCTCAGTGCAGGGAGAAAGGAAACCTGCCCCACACGGGAATCTCCCCCCAGCTGTGGGGCAGGAGGGAGGGACAGGGAATGCTCCTCTGCAGGGAGCCTGGGAGAAGGTGGAATGTGGAAAAGCAAGCACAGAGCAAGCACAGGCTGGGCTGTCACTGAGCACAGACAGTGATTTTGGGACCTTGAGGTGGCTGGAGGCACAGCGTGGGGGACATCAGGTGGGGTCACTAATGGTGGGTCACTGCTGGCCCTTCCCGTTGCCACCCGAGCTGGGGCTGCAGGCTGGGAGGGGCAGGAAGCTTTCCTGGGGCAGCACAAGAGCCCAAGGGCTGTTTGGGATCCAAGAGATAAAAATGCTGCCTGGGGCTGGTGCCCAGGGGCAGCCAGAGGAGCTGGAGGCTGTGCTGTGTCTGTGCATGCCCCTGCCCACGGCAGCCAGGGCAGGGGACGTGCTGGTGGCAGTGCTTGAACAAGGTCTCCAGCCCTGCCTGGGACCCCTTGGCACTCATCCCTCGCCCATCCCGGGCATCCCACTGGAACACCCAGCCCCAGCAGTGCCCCACAGCACCTGCTCTGGGGACAGGGGGTGCCCCAGTGCCCTCTGCCACACCCCTGGTGAGGGCAGCCCCAGGCTGGCATTCCCTCTGGGACAGGGGAAAGAGCCAAGGGAGGATGCAGAGCCTGCAGGAGAGGGGCAGTGAACCACCCTGGGCTCCCAGGCTGCTCTCAAGATGCTCCAGAGAGAGAGCAAGACCCTGTGGAGAGTCCTTGGATGCTCTCAGTGGCATCCCACAGGGAGAAAATCCTGCTGGCAGCAGCAAGCTCCTGCCCATCTTTGCTGATAACAGCTCCTGCTTGGCCAGGCAGGCCCCTTGCCCTGGCAGTGTCCCTTCCCTCTGTGTGAGGGGTGCTGCTGGCTGCCAGGAGGCTCTTGGCACCTCCAGATCCAGCAGCAGAAAAGCTCAAGTCCTTAAAAGGTGAGGAATCTCTCTGTATTTACTGTCCCTCGGTGCTTTTTTGCAAGAATACAGGACGCCTCTGGACGTTTTCCTGTGCAAGTCAAGTTCTTTACAAGACAAACAGGCTTCTCCACAGCTGTGCTGAGCAGTGTACAGGTGTCAGTAGCTGGCCACTGCATGCTCAGAGAGGCCAGAGAGGCTCCTGGTGCTCTGCAAACACCTTTCCCCAGGTGGGCTTGTGTGCCAAAGGCTAGAGAAAACAATGCAAGGCTCTGTCCTGGAATGACTCCATCCATCCAGCATTTTCCATCACTTTCTGGCTATGCTCAGCTCTGTCCCTCCAGGAATGCAGCTGAACTTCCTCCTGAGTTATGTACATGGCCACCAATGCTGATCCTTGCCCGAGGATTTAAAAATAGCTGTAACAATAACACAGGGGCTCTGCTTCCCCTGTCCCTGCCCACAGCAGAACAGTGCACTGAGCTCACAGCCAGGTTTGTGACCATGGCAGGCTCCAGGCCTCCCTTCTCCCCTCTGTCCTTCCAGGGAGCAGGGATGAGGATGTACAAATGAGCCTTGTGACCACCCCAGAGGCACCACAGCCTGCCTGGCACGGGGTGACACAGGGGCAGGAGCCTCCTTTGGTTGGAGCTGAGGGGTTCCCACCTCGGGATTGAGCAGTTTCTCTGCTGCCCTGGCTCAGTTTGGGTGGGCTCAGCCTCGAGGCACTGCAGATCTGCAGCTCTTTTCCCTTTTTTTGGTGCTTTTTCCGGGTGTTCAGGTTGGGACTGGGATTTGCCTCCGTCCCTGCTGAGCCCTGGAGATGGTTTTGGCACGGTGGCTTGTCACAAAACCTGGCATGATGGTTTGTCAGAGATGGTCAGGGCTGCTCCTGCTGCTGGTCCCCACGTGCTTGGCAGTGGCCTGTGGAGTTATTTGTGTGTCTGTCTCTGGATGTCCTTTGTCCTTGTCCATGGGAAGGTTTGGCTGGTGGCTTGGGTGAGGAGAGGGGCTGAGAGCAAACAGGGCAGGCAGAGGGATGGAGGGAAAAGGTTCCAACTGCTGCTTCTGGCAACATCCAAAAACCTTTATCAGAGATGCTCCATCCTCTCCCTGTGCAGAGCAGGATGAGGAGGAGACAGGAGAGTTCTGGCATGAGATGGGATCCACGGAGCTGAGCTGTGACTGTGCCAGGAACGTGCATCCTCCTGCTGCCTCCCAGCACTGCCAGCCAGTGCTGGTGCCTTCCTGGGGAGGGCAGCTCTCCCCTGCCTTTGGAGAGGGTGGTTAAAGAGGACACAGTGCAGCAGAGCAGGCCTGGCACCCTTGGGAGCTTGGGGCATCCTCACACCACACAGTGCACAGCCCAAAAGATGCCCCAAAGCTGGCAGGGAGCAGCTGCACCCAGAGCTGCTGCTCAGCCTGTGATTCAGGCCCTGTCCTAGGCAAGCAGTGCTCCATCACTCCCTGTGGAAAGCTCTGTGAGCATTCACTGCCTGCTAGCCCAACACAAGCCCCCTCTGACTTGTTAATTACTCCAGCCAAGGCAACTCATTCCGGAGAAAGCAAACGATGGGGGGGAAAACACCAACATCAGCTCTCAGCAGATGCAGTTAGTGGGTCAGAGGAGCTGCTTTGCTCTCACAATCCACTGCCTGGGGACAGCACAGGGACATGTCTGGCCCTGCTCTCTGCTGGGGAGTGTTGAAGGCAGAGCTTGCCCCGGGCCCGTCTCCAGGGCTGGTGTTTGAGCTCAGCTGTCACTGCAGGACCTCCCAGGCACTGCAGGGAGGCTTTATCTGGGGACAGCTCCAGTGAAACACAGGGAGGAGCAGCATCCCTGGCCACAGGGGAGACTTTTCTCCTCCTCAGTGCTGGCTGAGCTGTGTCGAGGCACAGGGGGCTGAAACGGCCCAGGGCACCCCCTGAGAGCAGCCCAGCCTCGTGGGGTGTCCCAGATCTGCTCTGGCACCCACACACCCTGCCCTGATGATGCAGCTCTTGCATTCTCCCTCATTGTTAGCTCCTGGCTTCACCCAGCACAGGTCACTGTGAGGCTGCAGCAAGAGCAGGAGCAGTTCTACAGAGGACACAGGAAAGAAGAGCTGCTTGGTACCTTTGGGGCACACCCACGGCTGTCCCCATGCCCAGGGCAAGGCAGAGATGCAGCTCCTGGCCCTGGGAGGGTGGGCTGCCCTGCAGCTTTGTCCCTGGGTGGTTTCCTGCAGCCCCCTGGGAGTGGAGAGGGCTGTGAACCCCAGCACACACCTAGCCTGAGGCACCATGGAGATGGAGAGGGAGGAAGGGCATGAGATGGGGCGAGGCAAACCAATGAGTCAAGGAGAGATGGGGACAAAAAAGGGGGAACAGCTGGAGGGGAAGGGTTTTCCATAGAGAATATGCAGGAGCAGTACTGGATCCGTCAGGAATCATTACAAACTTTATTTCTCTGTGCATTGTGTACCATTGATAAGGATCATCACAATTAGTGGACTCACTGCCTATAGTGGTGGGCAATACACACAAAGAAAAAAAAAAAAATGAAGCCAAACAGATGAGAATGAAATCGTTGTACATAAAGGTAACCATAAACCTGAACAACCTGCACCTGTGTTTGATTTTCCCCCCAAAACAATGAGAAACAAAAAAAAAAAAAAAAGAAAAAACCCCCAAACAAATCAAAAGTGAAAAAAGGCTTGAGAAGAAAAGAAAAAAAAAAAAAGACAAGAACAAACAACCCACAACTTCATATTCCTAGAGAAAACCTTACAGCAGGTTAATCAAAATTTCCACAGATAGTTCAAGATGAGTACAAATACCCCCAGCCAGCTGGTTATGGTACAAGCATCAAACACAGATTTCAGCTGGGTGGGAGCAGCTCACCACGGAGCTGCAGGCTGGGAGTTTTCCTGGCTGGAATGTCAGGGAGCCTGGCAGAGGGCACGGGGTCAGAAAACACCTCTCAACACCAGTGCCCTGGGGAGCTCCACACCCACATTATTCCCTGGCTCAGCTCTCTACCCCAGCCTGCACTCCTGGCATCGGGGGGGTGATGCTGATTACACCTCCCTGTCCCACCCTGCCCGGGGATTTTGGGGTTAGGAGAGTGCAGAACACCACCTTTCCCTGGTGGGATGCTTCACTGGCCCTTCAGCCCTCAGGCTGGATGGTTCTGCCTCCGAATGGCTGTGGGGGAGGGCCAGCTTTGGGGGCTGGCCCTGATGGCTTCACACTCACAAACAGGGGCTGTCACCACACCTCTGGGGACAAAGGGGATGGCAAGGGGATGGCAAGGGCTTTGGGGCAGCTCAAAAGGCAGAAAGAAGCATGTCAGGTGCTGGGAGCCAGCCAGGCTCATTCATCTCAGATTGCTCACCCCACTCCCTGTTTTACACCTTGTGTAAATCCTCCTGCGGGCAGAGGAGGCCTCCACACTGCCTCCAGCACATCACAGCACCCGGGGAGTGGGGTTTTACCTCCACTGGAAACCTACAACTGCGTGGCTGTTATTGCTTCTCACGGAGCCACGCCAGCAGCAGCAAAGTGGGGACAGCTTTCCATCCTCTCCGCCCCCGCTAATAGGAAACAAACAAACAAACGAGCAAAAAAAAAAACCCCAAAACACCCCATGGCAAAAAAAAAAACCCAACCAAAAAAACAACCAGCCCCAAACTAACTAAAAATAAATAGAACCTAGTGAAAAGAAAAGGCTTGCAATCTGCAACGCTCAACCCACATGGTTTGGGAGGACTACCTCTATAAGGATGCTATATACAGATAGATTTCATTTCATTCATGCAAAAATGTTACAAGTACCACGACAGCATGCCCGAGGAGGAGGAGGAGGAGGGGGAGGAAGGCTCCCTCCGCTCCGCCCAGCCTCGGCTTGGGACACGGGACACGAGGCTGTGCACCCCCAAAAAAGCACGGACAGGGAGAGGTGAGGGGCATGTGGGTGGGAAATGCTAGTTGTACACACGCCAGAAGGAAACGGAAAAAAAAAAAAAAGAAAACAAAACAAACCCAAAAAACCAACCCCAAATCAACGACGAGAACGGTTTGTGTTTTATCCTTAGAAAGCTCCCGGCTCCCCCTTGTCTCCAGGCCGGTCTCCGGCGGGGCCAGAGGGGCTGTTCCCCACGGCGAAGGCAGCTGGATGGCGGTGGGACGTCAGAACCCTCCCTTTCCTCTCCTTCCCTCGCCCACTGCTCTGTCTCTCGGCAGCTACTCTGGTTTTCCTCGTGCCGAGGTGGCCCGGCCGCCTGCACGTCCGTCTGTCCGTCTGTCCGTCCTCCCGGGAGTCAGCGGTGGGGAGGGGCTCGGCGCCCACCGGCCGCTCCTGTTGGTCGAGTTGCAGAAAGGGCCCTGCTGCCCCTGGCTCCTGGGGAGGGGGGTCCTGCTGGCTTTGGGGTCCTGCCTAGTTCAAAAGGATGCTCCAAAGCCGCTTTTCCATCAGCAGGTGTGTGAACATGGCGAAAAAAAATTTCTCTTTTTTTTTTTTTATTATTCTTTCTCTGTTCGTTATACACGGCTTTATATCTATATCTATACCTATATACCGCTCTATATAGATATATATAGATATACACATATTTACTACCTCCGGCTGTCCCTTTTTTTTAGAAGCCCTTTATGTGGCAGTAGGCTTCCAGAGATGAGAAGAATATGTACAAGAGCCAGAGGAGGATGAAGAGGGAGGACGTGAGCAGCTTGGAAGTCCGCGGCCCGCCCAGCTCACCTCCGATCTCGGGCCTCCGCCGGTAGAGCAGCACTCCCACGCTGATGAAAGCAAAGATGGTGAAGAGGGTGACAGAGAAGGCCAGCGTGCCAGGGGACACCTGGAAGGCCTGCCCGTGGGCCGCGTGGTAGATGGCTGCGATGGACCAGGCCACGCCGATGCCCAGGAAAACGTTCACCGCGTTGCTGCCCGTCACGTTCCCGATGGACGCGTCCGCGTACTGGTCCTGCGTGGCCGCCACCTTGCTGGCAAAGGTGTCTGCAGGGGGAACAGGGGGAGAAATGCTCTCAGGAAACAGCCAGGGGAAGGTGGAAACCCTCAGGAAACAGCCAGGGGAAGGTGGAAACCCTCAGGAAACACCCAAGGGAAGAGGGTGGCTTGGGGATGCCTGGGGAAAGAACCTGATGGAAACCCTCAGGTGTAGGAACATCTGAGGTCCAACACTCAGGAAACACCCAGGGGAAGAGGGTGGCTTGTGGACATTTGGGGAAAGAAAGTGATGGAAACCCTCAGGAAACACCCAGGGAAAGGGGGCAGCTTGGGGATGCCTGGGGAAAAAAAGTGATGGGTAAAGGGATAGGGTACAGCCCCTTCATATGGGAATTCCATTAGAAATTCCATTAGAAATCCCATTCCCTAAGGAATCAGGGAATCTGGTTCTTGTGGACCATCAGGGTCTGGAAATGCACTCTGGGGAAATCTAAATGGTCAGAAATACGGGGCTTCTGCCTTCCCTGAAGTCCAGTGCCTTGTGCAGGCCCTGGCACTTTGGTAAACCAGGCTGTTCTCCATCTCTTGGGAAGAAAAAAACCCAGGTGGGTGGGTGGGTGCTTGCTCAGGTGCTCTGCCAGCTTCAGTACCAGTGACAAAACTTGGCTGGCCATTTTAAGGCAAAACCCTGTGTCAGGCAGAGCAGAATGACACTGCTCTGCACCACAGGGAAGTGCTGATTTTACATCCAAACCCACTCTGGATCTGCAGGGGGGAGGAGGAGCAGGAGGGATTTTAGCCCCTGGGTTTGTTCGGGTGAATACTCTCAGCTGACAGTGAGAAGGTGAGTCCTGAACATATCTGCACTCCCAGCTCACCTCGGGTACAGGCAGCCCAGTGTGGCTCAGGAAATGGATGGAAATGGATTCCAAAGAAGAACTTGTTAAATTCCACCTTATGTCAGCAAAAGCACGAGGGAAGATTTTCACTGACAACCATGTGAAGAAGCCCTGCAAACCCTCTGCCTAAAGCCTCTACTGCCAGAGGTCTAAAAAAATGCTCCTTCTTCTGTTCCTTGCTCCAAATCTGTTCTTTCTTTTTGTTCTGCTGCTTCTTCTCTTTGCCTTTGGTAGCATTAGGACAATTTCAGGGTCTTGGAGCATCTGGGTGCTGGGAACTGGAAGTTTGAAGGTGGCGAGGGAAGGTGTGACCGATGCAAGGGATGGTTGGGGTGGGTCAGAGCCAAAAATCAGAAATTTGTCCAGAAATCAGGCCCTGCCAGCCCAGCACAGCCCGTGGGAGAAGGTGAGTGAAAGGCACAGGCTCTCCTACACCAGCTGATATGGGAATCCCCAGAGCTTCGTAAATTGTATTTCAAGCAGCTCCCCCAGGTCAGCAACCTCACCTTGATCCACCTGAACCTGGTCTCACACAAAGGTGTCCATGCTGGAAAGTGTGCCCTGAGTGCAGACTCACACTTGATTCACCCAGGAGCAAGGTGAAAGCAGCAGATGCTCAAAATGCAGGACTGCCAACACAGCATTTCAGCCAAAGACCAATTCCCACTCTGAAAGTGGATACCACAGAGGCTGCCCACAAAAATAGATACTTCACAGTATTTGCAGTGGGATAGTCCTTGAATTAACTCCCATGGGGCTGAATTCACATCCTGGTTCTATCCTTCCAGCCCATCTGAGACTGGAAACTGATTTCTACATATATCTCAAACCTGTGCTTGGGGGGCCTGCAGAGCACAGCTGTCCCCAAAGACAAAGCCAGAGACAAAGGCAAAACCAGAGCCAAAGACAAAGGCAAAGTTAAAGCCAAAGCCAAAACCAAAACCAAAGCCAAAATCAAAATCAAAGTCAAAGGTAAAGCCCAAGCCAAAGCCAAAGCTAAAGCCAAAGCCAAAGCTAAAGCTAAAGCCAAAGCCAAAGCTAAAGCTAAAGCCAAAGCCAAAATCAAAGCCAAAATCAAAGGCAAAGGCAAAGCCAAAATCAAACCCAAAGCTGAAGCCAAAGCCAAAGCCAAAACCAAAGCTGAAGGCAAAGGCAAAGGCAAAGGCAAAGGCAAAGGCAAAGCCAAAGCCAAAGCCAAAACCAAATCAAAGCCAAAGCCAAAGCTGAAGCCAAATCAAAGCCAAAGCCAAAACCAAATCAAAGCCAAAGCTGAAGCCAAATCAAAGCCAAAGCCAAAACCAAATCAAAGCCAAAGCTGAAGCCAAATCAAAGCCAAAGCCAAAGCCAAAACCAAATCAAAGCCGAAGCCGAAGCCAAAGCCGAAGCTGAAGCCAAAATCAAAGGCAAAGGCAAAGGCAAAGGCAAAGGCAAAGGCAAAGGCAAAGGCAACCCAAAGCCAACCCCAAGCCCAGCCTGACAGAGCTGGACCTTCCCCACACCCCCGTGGCTGTGCTCACCTGGCACCGACGTCCCCAGGGCCACGAAGACGACGGCAGTGACCGAGTCCTTGAGGCCAATGGTGCAGCCAAAGTGGGAAGCCAGGTCTCCAATGAAGGCTGTCAGCAGCCCAATCATGAGGATGGACACCACGAAGCAGGCCCAGCCGTTCCAGTAGTCTGTGGGGGGCACGAAGGCAAAAAGGACCTTCCAGAAGACGGTCAGAAAGTGCATCACGTAGTCAAAGCAGGAGGGCAGCTTCTCCTCCCCACATTCGTCGTCGTCATCATCTTCCCCTGGAGGAAAACCAGCAGTGCCTGATCAGATTTGCCTGTCCTGTGTCGCCCTGATCTTCTTCAGCCTTCTGATGAATTTTTGTAGTGGAGTTTCTCATGGACTTCCAGGTAAATCACGGAATGTGCGGGTTGGAAGAGACCTTCAAGATCATCGAGTCCAACCCAGCCCCAACACCTCAACTAGATCGTGGTATCAAGTGCCACATCCAGTCTCTTTCTAAACACATCCAGGGATGGTGACTCCACCACCTCCCTGGGCAAACCATTCCAGCATTTAATCACTCTTTCAGTGCAAAACTTCCTCCTAATATCTAACCTCTATTTCCCCTGACGCAGCTTAAGACTGTGTGATTGTTTATCATTCCTCTCTTAGTAAACTTCTAGTTTGACCAGTGTAGTTGGAAAGGTGGCAACCTTTATCCTCCAATCGCTACTCACTGCCCAAAATCTATATAAGTAAAAAAGAAATCACCCTCTCATTTTGCCCTGACAACTGACTGCGTGCCTGTCCTTCATTTCGTGTCCTATTGAGACAGTCCTAGGGGAGGTTGGGCAAAGCTCCAGTGCAAACTGCAGCCCCCAAAATGTTGTGTCTGCTGATTTGGGCCCTGGAAAGCCTTGGCTTCCAAGTATTTTGTTTTCTGAGCAATCATCAGAGCAGCTGGATGGCCTTTCCTTGCCCCTTTCCACAGCACAGAGAGACAACCCAGAGCCAATGGTTTAAAACAACATCCTGCACTTCATAACATGTAGAGCCAGCACCTCTGCCTAAGTTTAACCACTGGATGCTTCCTGGGACCTGCCCCAGAGCCCTTCCCCCAGAAGATGTGGGAAATCACCAACCTCGTGCTGGCCAGAGCTGACTGGGGCAGGCAAACCCACCCAGAGCAGCTCCTGCCTCATGGGGACTCCCCCAGGGAAGCCCCTTTTGAGCTGCTCTGAGCTGCTCTCCACAAGTGCCTGCAACTGCTCCCAGCTCTCTGGGAAGGCAGCAGGCTTTGATGCTGCTGAGCTGCACTTCACCTTACCTTTGCTGCAAACTGGGATCAAGAAATGGATTCCTGCCTGCCCTAAAGCCTCCCAGCTCAATCACTGCTGGCTGTCCTTCCCTGCTGCATTTCCCTGCCCCTTCACATGCTTCCCAACAAGCTCTGGTTGCCTGTTCCTTGATGTCTGGTCCCTCCTAGGTCAGTGGGAACTCCCTTTCCTGCTCCAAGCATTGGCACCTCTCCTGTCTCTGCAAAACCTCTTGGCATCCAGCCCCCAGGGAGTCCCCCCAGTGTGGGGCTGACCCCACCAGGGAGCCCACTGGGGCTGGTGACCCCTTTCCTGACCCCTGCAGCTCTGAGGAGCTGTGTGGAGAGCCTGCTGGCCAGCCTGTGCCCTGGGCAGGCTGCGTGGCAAACGTGGGGCATCCCCAGCCTGGCACAGTGCACAACATCTCTGCTGGGGCACAGTCAGAAACTCCTCCTGCTCGCACTGGAACCACTCCCAGACTTGAAGGGGAGGTGACACTTTTCCAACTCAGTCAGTGGGAGCTTTCCTGCTGCCCTTAACAAACGAGGATGAGTTTCTAAGCCATGAACATTTGGGATTCCAACTGTAAGTTTTGTTAAGGACATCCCTTGCATTTTGTCTGGTGATTTTCCACGTCTTTGATGCTTTTTTTTTTTTATCCCCCCACCAAGGATGTGGACCACCAGGTCTCCCTGCATGGCTGTTGGAAGAAGCTTTTTATGGGAAGATGCAAGCTTTGGAGCTTCAAACTCACTATGGCAGAAACAGTAGCTAATCAGCTTTATTAATTTGGCAGATATAAATACCCATTCCTGTGCACTGTTGTGAAGACAAGGAACAGTGATCCAGCCTGTGTTGGCCTGTGTTTGTCCTCAGTGTGCAAAGGCTGCTAATGGCAGGAGACACCACGCTGTGCCCCAAGCTCGGGGTGGCATCAGGACTGCTGTGCACCTAAATCTTTACAGAGCTGATGAAACAGACTGAAAGATGAACACGAGTGCCACTGTCCTAACTCTCATCCAGATCTGTCCATCATTTTGCTGAGCAGCCACCATGTCTGTTCTTTGAAGAGCTGCCCACATCTTGTGGAAGTGACTGAAAACACAGAGTGGTGTTGGATGGTGACCCAGGGGTGTGCTCAGAAACAGGCCTGCAAGCCCCAGAGTGCTTTCTGCCAAATATCTTTTGGGTGCAGACTAAGACAGCCCAGAATGGCACAGTACAGCGTGGCACAGCCTGGTCTGCACCTGCACTGCCCTTTCACAGACCTCACCCTCTGCTGCTCCATCCCCCTGCAAACACTGCCCTGAGTTGATTGTTGGGTGGGAAACGGGGGGTTAAAGTTTCTTTTCTCAGCTGGGATGTTACATTTTGAAGTGGTGACAGGTGACTTTCATCCAGGGTGAGCTGTGGGGGGAAAAACCTCAAACCCAACCCCCAGTGTTTTAACTTATTTAACTTATTTAACATTTTAACTTCTCTGGCTTGAGGAGCTAAAGCCTGGGCACCTCCAGAGCTCAGGGGCAAACTACTGATCCACAACTGCAAGGGACAGCTCCTGTCTGCCTAAATAAATCTCATTTATTAAATACTTGTTAATCATCTGTTAGCTCTGATCATGGCTGTATTTTCAAGACATGGGGGCAACTGGGTTTCCACATAACTGCAGCCTTTACGTGTGTCACAGAGATGGGACCCAGCCATCAGTGACTGTCTTTGCTTCGACGTGGGATGTAATCACATAATTGGCTCTGGCATAGATTAGTTTAGCCATATTAGCTACAAAACCTGCAGCAAGGGTTGCCTTGCATGATAAGTTCATGCTGAATCCAAACTAATGGGAGGCTCTTGCCTGGAGGCTCTGAGGAGAACTGTGCTGTGAGAGGAGGGATCACAATCTGAGGAGAAAGCTGCTGCACTGAGTCCTGCCCTTGCTTTCCAGAGGCAGAGGGCAAATGGCACTGCCATCATTTTTAATTACCTGCTGCTGGGCAGGGGTTACCTTGTACAGCAGAGTTAGAGGGAGGAAGCTGAGTGCTCCCCCGTGCATTTCAGTGCACAGTTAGAGCCAGATGAGAGGCAATTGCCTTCCCCAGGGATTTAATTTCAGCTGGGTGATTTTGCCCTGATGTGTGCACACACAGCCCGGGCTGGGCTGTGAGGTTGTAACATCCAGCCAGCAAGTAGTAAGTGTTTCCAGCTGTTAAAACAACATCTGGAGGATGCCTCCTTTCTTTCTTCTTCCACATATATGGGAACAATAATATATCCTGTACTGGGCATGCTGGTAAACATGGCACTGGCACCTCTGACAACAGTACAACAGGGCATTTGAGGGAAAGGCAATTCCCCAAGAGAGGGAAGGTAAGATCACACAGCGTCTGCTTCAACCACAGATACCATGTGCTGCTGCAGCTACTGGGCTGCTGAGCCATAATCCTCCAGCCACAGCTGGCTGGGGCAGCAGGAATTCCAGAAAGAAGGGCAAATTTTGGCTCACAGAGGGTGACTGCCTTCAGAGTTTGTCCCCTCACTATTGCCTTGTCCTCACCACAGAGGCACAGGGAGAAGCAGGGAAAGGGGAGCACTGTTGCTTCACACCAGCACCATTTATGCCACTCTGAATTTCCTCCCCTCCCAGCTCTCTTCTCCCACTGAGCTGACTTTTCCCCCTGCACCGTCTGCTGCCAGCCAAGGCGTTGCTCTGCCTGGTGCTGCAGACACACTCCACGCACAAGGTTTCCTACACACGAGACAAGGTGCCCTCACAAAAGGCTTCAATCAGCTGCCTTATTTATGCAGAGGCTGTAAATAACTCTGCCACCTGCTCTGCCTCCTGCTGCTCCACTCCAGGCTGTGTTGGTGATGCAGCCAAGGCGAGCTGGGAGTGAGGGTGGTGGTAATTCACCTGGAGCCGTGGCCCAAACTCACCCGCGCTGACAGTAATGGCCTCAATGAACTGCTCCCTCCAGCTGTTTGTGCCAACCACCAGGGCCAGGTTTGTCTTCTTAATGAGCTTGTCCACCGTGTTCTGTGGATGGAGAGGCAGAGAATTAGGGGCTGGAGACACTGGGCTCAAACCCAGCAGTGCCAGTGCTTACGGCCGTGTGCTTGTGGGACGAGCTCAGCAGATTTTAAGCTCCAGAGAGCCAGCAGCAAACCCAAATGGAAAGCTCTTGCAATTCCCTTTGCTGCTGCTAAAAAAGACCTTTGGAAACCTGCTCATGGATGGGAGTTTGAACCACCACGTTCTGTGGAGGGAGATGCAGAGAATTAGGGGCTGGAGACACTGGGCTCAAACCCAGCCGTGTCAAGTGCTTACGGCCGTGTGTTTGTGGAATGAGCTCAGCAGATTTTAAGCTCCAGAGAGCCAGCAGCAAACCCAAATGAAAGCTCTTGTAGCCCTGGTTCGTGCCTGAGGTGTTTTGATTTCTGTAATTCCTTTCCCAAGTAATTTTCTGTAAATGAGACATGTTTTGGTAACTGTAAACTTGGTCTACACTTTTTTCCTAGGAGGGATTTCCTCTTGATGTCCCTCTGGTCTGACCAATGTGATTGAAGTTTGTCTTCTTGTAACCAATCAAATTGGTCTGTGTAGAATAGTATAAAAAGGAAGACACATCCCAAAAATAAAGGACTCATTTTCAGCCTCCTGAAGTCAGAGTCTTTGTGTCATTGTGGTGTAAAACAGCATCAAGCTCTTGCAATTCCCTTTGCTGCTGCTAAAAAAGACCTTTGGAAACCTGCTCACGGATGGGAGTTTGAACCATCTCAGAGCCACTGTAAGAGTGGCCTGTTATATTTTATACTACAGAGAAATGGAAAAGATAATGCAGTGGCCAGTTTTCAGCTCTTGGCTTGGCACATGCATTCAAGGCAGCTGAGCTGCCCAAGCATCACTTGCATTTGGGGTTATTTGCACTGGGAGTGCTGGGCCTGGGGCTCACTCAAGGCTGCTTGTAAGCAGGACCAGCGTGCAGAACTCACTGTGAGAACAGGGTCATGTTTTAAGGCAGCATTTAAACATGGTTTAAAATGCAGCATTTGGGATCCCAGCCCCTGTTCTGTATGTGATTCCATGCCCAGCCTCGCTTTGCTCCAGTACCATCAGCACGTGCCTCCCAGGGCTGTGCAAACCCAAAAGGAGGGTCCCCAGCCAGGGGGGAGGAAGAAGAGGGATGCAGGATGTGAGCAGTACCTTGAACTCATAGGATTCCTCGATGATGATCTCCAGTTTGGTGTGCTCCCCCAGCACTGGGCGCCCCATCTCTGCGATCCGACGCTCCTCCTCCTCCTTGCTGGTCAGGGGCTGCTTTTCTTCATTCTCCTCTGCAAAGCAAAGAGCCCCGGGGTGAACCAGGCCCAGCTGGTCACTCTGCATCTGGATTCCTGGCAGAGGGGGAGGGCAGGAGGCCTCCAGGTGGGAGCACGAGCGACAGAACAGTGGAGAAGGAGCAACAGACAGGATAGTTTTATGGAATGCTACCAAGAAGTCTGCAGCTCATCCAGCCTCAGGAGGAGTCCTGCTCTTCCTGGGGCTGGGGAATAGATCGTTGCTTGGGAATTGCTGCCTCTCCCTCAGGGAAGCTGGGAAGGGGAGAGATCAGCACTGAACTGAGGCTGCTCCATTCCCCAGCACTCCACATCTGCACTGAGGTAGGGTCAGGGCAATTCCGCCAGCCTGTTCCAACAGGAGAGCACCATCAGCAGCCCCAGGGCTGAGACACACATGAGATTTGGGCTCTGCCTCTTTCTGAGCAGGGCTCTGCCTGGGAGAGGGGGCTGGCAGCCAACGCCTGTTGTGGTGGCCAGGCTGGAGGAAATAGCCCAGATGTAAGAAGCCATCCACAGGCCAATGCCTGGCTGCAAACCCTGGAACAGGAGGCAGCAGAGGGACTCTGAGATCAGTGAAGCAGGTCTGCACCTCCACTGTCAACTTTTGTCACTGTCCCTTGTGCAGACCTCACTGCCCTCCCTTCCAGCCCACCTGAGGGAATGGGCAGAAGAACATCAGAGCTAAAAAGGACTGGGGTTAATCTGTCAGGAGGCAAAGACCCCAGTCAGTCCACGTGAGACTGACACGGTGCCACACCACAGGTACCTTGGATGGAGACGACGGTGCAAGGAAGAGGATGATCTCTAGCCTGGACCTTCCTGAAGACAGGTTTGCCTATCAAAGTGATCATCAGGAGATGAGCAGGGGGCACTGCAGACCCTGTATGAGCCATCCCCGTGCTGTTAGTGAACTCCACTCTCATGTCACACGGGGTTAGTGCTGCTCCCTGGCTGCCTGCCCCTGGCCTGACAAAAGCCCTTCTCCTGCTGCAGGCCAGAGAGACCAACCTTGGAGCCAGAGCCTTCCAAACCTCAATTACATTCCCAGGGCTCCTGAGGGCCAGCTCTGCAACATGTGGGAGCCAGGACCTTTTGTCCTCTGTTGTTTCCTGAACAAGGGAAGCTTGGCTGGCCCATGGCAGATGAACCAGGGCTGCACATCTGAAGCAGCCATGGGCTCCTGCACCTCCTGCAGTGCTCAAACACCCAGCTCAGGGCTGGGGAGGGAGGGAAGAGCCTTCTGTGCATCAGATGGAGAAGCCCACCCTGCTCCAAGACATGGGGTGGGGTGGCAGGTCACCCTCCCTGAGGTGGGGTTAAATGTGTGTGGCAGGCAGAGCACTCTGTGAGGGGACATGTGTTAACAGGGCCGGCTCAGCGCCTGCTTACCATTCCAGAGTTTCCCTCCAGGACAGAACAAAAGCAAAGAGGAAACCAAGAGGAAAGAGTGGGGTGAGCATATGGCCATTAAGAGAAAGGAACAGGGGGACAGGGGAAGAGTAGAAATCCATACCTGTGATGGTGAAGCCACCTAGACGAAACCAAAAATGAGAAAAAAGGGAGAGAGAGAGAGAGAGAGAGAGAATAAACGAGGATTAGTGTTTGCACATCAACACAGACATGGTGGTCCTTCCCTGCCCCAGTGTGGACACAGGGCCCCAGGGATGGTGTGGGGAGACCTGAACACAGGCTTTTCAACCCACATCTGCAAGCTGCCACCCCTTGGTGTCCCATATGGGCTGTGGAGGGGGTAAAGTCTGCCCTGGGGCTGTGGGGGCTTTGGTGAACGAGGGTGGCTTTGCTTCCCTCCCCAGCTGCCCTCTCCTGGAGGTGGCCAGCAAGGAAATTCAAAAGCTGCTTCGGCTCTAAGTCTCCCCAAGACAGGAGGCAAAGTTTGTACTGTCTCTTCAAAAAGGACTGGCCAACTTTCCTGTCCAGCCACAAGCATCCCTAAAGGGGATCCCTAAACCAGGACAGCCAGGAAATCCTGTTTGTGCCAGGCCAGTTTAGAGGTGATGGGTTAATTTGTGTGGCACGGGTTTGTACCTCAGGGCACTGGCAGGTTCACTCTGGCTGTAACAGCACCACCCTCCCAAAAATTCTCCTTGCACCACCTCTTAATATCAGTGATTTTGGGGCTCTACTCTCAGGAAAGATGGAGCATCAGGTACCTGAGCTTACTTAGTACTGACCACCCTAAAAGAGAATGCTATGAGCAAAGGAAAACATCAAGCAGAATCGACTGTTTTCCAAAAAAATACACAAACCAGGAAAATGGAAAGGAGAAATGAATGCGCGCTTACCAAGCTCATTCAACAACAGGGCTGTGGAGGAGACAGAGACAAACACAGAAGAAGAAAAGTAAATGAATAATGAAATCAAAAGGGGTATCCACAGAAAGACACCAGATCCCAGGGCAGAGGTTTCAGATCTGTAAAGCTGCAGGATACCATTAGTGTTAAGGGCAAGACACTAAACAGAAATGTTTCATGGGATTGTGGATTTAAAATAAAAACCATTGCAGACACGGGGTGGATATGGGATTAAAAGACACACTCCAAAAAATTCATTTTTTCCCTCTTTGAATTGTTATGTGCAAGATCTTCCATTGGCCTGGGAGGCAGTTCTGCCCTGAGGGGGACACAAGATGTCCCATGTGCAGCAGCTTCTGGCTTTGACCTCCTCCAGCTGCTTGATGGGGAGCAATGGCTCCGGTGGCAGCTGCACTTTTGGCACAGACAGTGAGAGGAGAAAAGTCTGTGGCAAGGCTTGGCTCAAGTTGCTCATCGTTTTAGATCTCCAAAATGAAAGAAAAAGCTTCTCCCTCAGTGGCCTGGTGGATCTTGAGCCCCACCACAGCCCAGGGGTGAAGTTTCAGAGCTGCCCTCGTCTCTCTGAGTGCACTGCTCCTCCTGCCTCGCTGCTTCTGGTACCAAACCAAGGACAAAGAAACAAGTCTAAAAGAAAAAAAAAAAAAAAAAAAAATCCCAAATAAAACTTGCATGGCCAAAGCAGCAAATAGCAGCTTTAAATAGTCCTTCAAAGTTTTGTCTTGTCTTCCACCCAGTGAGCTGGCAAGCCTGAGCTTCTCTCAGGTTTCCCCAGTTATCTTTGTGACCAGGAAGATGAGATTTTTTTTTTTTTTCCCCTTTTCCTTTTATTTTTAGATAAAAAATTTCAGCTGGGATCTCCAGAGCTGGGACCACAGTTTTTAAACCTTAGATCTGGGAAGCTTTTTTGCTCCTGCTGGGCTTGCAAGGCTGAGCCCACACTGGCCCCTGTGGGCAAGGATGGAGCTGCTGAGCCGAGTCGTCCACGTGTAACTTCACCCTGGCAGTGCTGTCCGTGCTCCACAGATGCCACCAGCACCATTTAATGACACAGACCCCACCTGCAGTGCCTGACTCGTGCCAGTGTCTGATTTTTCAGCCCAGCTTTCGTTAGGTAGTCAGGTAAACCAGCAGGGAAGCTGATGGAGGGGATGATGCAGCTGAGCTGAGCTGAGCTGAAGGGGAGTGTGGCATGTCCCCACTCAGTGTGGGGACCACTGAGGGCCCTCCCTGTTCTGATCAAATAAATATTACAGTCCAATGCCTGCTGCAGGGAGAGCTGATGTCCCAGAAACTAGAAAGCAGCTCCAAGGCAGACAGACCAAATCTCCTGCAAAGGCTTTAATAATGGTCCATCTCTCAAGAAACAATAAAACTGCTTCTTGCTCAGCCACCAGCAGTGTGCAGAACCAGCTGCTGCCATTAATCCTCACTTAATTTTCTAGCAGAAAAAAAAAATGCATGGGGAAAATAGGTGAACTCTGTCTTTTTTGGGAAGTTTGGCATTCGGTTTAGAAATGTGATGAAAGAGGAAATTGTTTTTATTATTCCTGCGAGAAGCTATTATCCAATGCAGAGCCATGAAACTTCATTTGAGCATAACCTGATTTACCTAAACTGATTGCATCTCATGGCATTACCTACTTGGGCTGTGATTTTGGTCTATTTTGGGATCCTAGTGCCAGTATAAAAAAGGCTAAAATTACTGCTCTGGCCACGCATTTTATTCCAAGTGAAAGCTGCTTTATCTTCTGATAAAAATGATGCAGTGCTGCCCTTTTCACTCGTCGAGGCTGGATGCTCTCTTTGATTAAATGAAGGGAAATCAGCAGGGCAGCATCCCCAAAATGTCTCTGAGGGCTGGGGATGCTCCTGCCTGGGTGCTCCGGGGTGGTCCCAGGATCACTCCTGGTTAATTGAGTGGGGTGCAGTCCTCTCCAAAGAAAGAGGAAAGGGAACAGAGCAAAAAAGGTGCAGCGGCCAAGCTTCAGAGGAGGGAGGGCAGAGGGGCCAGGAGGCAAAGAGCGAGGAGAAAGGAGTGTGAGAGTCGGGAGACACAGAGAAAAGCGGCAGCGTCTCGAGAGCTTGGCCCGGTTTTTACTCTCACACCTTTCACTCCTCGTCGTAGCCACACCGGGTCCCCAAGCACAAGGAAGAAACTGCACTCTTTCTCATACTCCTCACGGTCAAGCACTCTAAGGGTAATGAATTTCCTGTGGGAACACAAGACAAAGGCAAACACATGATTTTGGCACGCACACACGCATGCAGGTCACGTCCGCCCGTGGTGCTGACAGAGATGGTTTGGGTGGGGGGAAAAAAGGGGCTGCACATCCCCCCTGGGGCCTGTGGGGAAGGGCAGGAGCATCCTCACCACCTGACCTTGCCTCGGGGGGCCTGGGGGACAGGCTGTGTCCAGGGGTGGCCCTTGCTCCTGCCCTTTTCCATAGGCAAGGGGGGATGTGAGCTCGGTGTTGCAGGTGCCAGACATGAGTGAGCCAGACAGGGACACACAGGGCTGGGCTGGGCCCCCAGAGCACATCCCCCACCTTTCTTCTCACTCATCTCCACCAGCCGGGGCTCCCCGATCTCTAGGTAGAAGGTCTTGTTTTTCTCATACTCCTCATCATCTATCACCTTGATTGATATCGTTTTGCTGGAACAGAGAAGAAGAAATAGAGGTTCAAGAGTAAGGGGGGAAAAGGGAGGAGGAGGAGGAGGAGGAGCAGAACAGGAGGAGGAGAGGAAGGTAGAGGAGGAGGGTGGGAAGAGCAGGAAGAGGGAGCTGTGGACAGAAAACAGTGGCTTTAGTGGCAGAGGCTGGAGGGACAGCACAGTCAAAAAAGCAAAGGGCAGGAGCTGATGGGCCAAGCTTGTCTCCCTCAGGATGGGCACGGAGCACCAGCAGGTGCCATGTCACAGAAACACCCAGCTGTAGCCCTGGTTTTGTGCCTGAGGTGTTTCGGTTTTCTGAAATTCTTTTCCCAGGGGATTTTCTGTAAACAAGGGAAGCGTTTTTGTAACTGTAACTTTGCTTACATTCTTCCCCTAGGAGGGACTTCTTCTTGATGTCCCCCTGGTCTGACCAATGTGAGTGAAGAGGTTTGTCTGTGTCACCAATCAAACCGGTCTGTGTAGAATAGTAAAAAAGGGAGACACATCCCAAAAATAAAAGAGTCATTTTCAGCCTCCTGAGGTTGGAGTCTGTGTCATTGTGGTGTACAACAGCATCACCCAACACTGGCCATGACACAGCCTGGCCCCCTGGTAATGCCCCCCACACCCCCAGCAGGTGATTCCAAACAGGGAAAGAGCTTCAGTTTACCTTCAGACATTTTAAGGGGTTTAACAAGAAAGTCCTGTGCCCTTCTCATTGTAACTGGCTCAGGGCCAAGAGAGAAGCATAAACTGGACCTTGTCACCATTCCTCAAATCCTGTATCTCCCTCTATTGGCTGCAAGTCAGGTTGTCCCTCCTAAACCATTCAGTATTTAGGAAGGAGCACAAAAGAAGGAGAGGCTTTTTGGGATGTCTCCAGCAGGGTGTCAGAGGTTTTCTCAGACACCTGTGTGCAGCTTATCTTTTGTTTTCTGTAACGTTTGTTATTTTGTTATTTTTCCTTATTGAACCTATAAATAAAGCTTATTAAACCTTTTGCTTTACAAAACACCTCCGAAGAGCAGCCTGGCTAGTTCATGTCAGCCACTTCTCTGCAAAGGCTGGACCCTCAGAGATTGATACCTGCTTTATAAGACTCTGACCACGTGTTAACCTGTACCACGGGCCAACCTCCCCCTGAGGTGTTTTGGCAAGTCTCTTTCCAAACCCCTGTGGGTACAGAACAGCCCCTGGCAGCCTGCACACCTTGCATGGGCACCAGCACTGGGAACCAGCACAGCCCAAGCCCCTGGAAGCATGATGCACTGCTCAGGCTTGGCCATGGGAGAGGCTCTGTGTCCCCAGGCTCAGCAGATTCATGAACAACATCATGATTAACTGCTCTGTTTGGGCTTGGAGGCTCTGATTTACAAGCTTGAAAGGGATGCTGGAGTTAGGACTTTTCCTGTGGAGGGAATGCAAAGGAAAAATGGCCTTTCTGCTCAGGGCAGGCACGTGGAAAGGTTCACTGATGGTGGGATTTTACTTCTTAAATTTTGCTTTACGAGCAGCACATCCTTTCCCAAGCCCTCAAGGTTTAGTCCTCTCCCATTAGAGAGAAATTCCCTCACATGACCCAGGGGTTGCTGAATTTGCCCCAAAACATCACCAGGACAGGTCCAAAGTCTCTGCTCAGAGCACAGCCACAAACACACACCACAGAGCTGAAAGCCTGACAGGAGGCTCTGGCCACCAGGAGAAAGATTTGCTTCTTGAGCCACCCAATAAAGTAAAAATTGCTCTTCCAGGGAAAAAAAATAAATGAGCACAGAAGTTTTTCAGCTCTTTTCAGGGACTCACAGGAAGGCCCAGCTGAAAGCTGCTGACCAGGAGGTGACCAAAGCTGGGACACAAACATGGCCTGGTGGACCTGTGCTGGTCCTTCCTCCAGTGCAAAGTCATTGCAAAGATGTTATAAACCCACATTGTATTGTTGGCTTTTCACAGGTATTAAAATAAATATTATATGTATAATGGTAAAATAGGACTGCTGTATGGATATAGTTTTTATTTCTGCAATTAACAAAATTAAGCATAGTAGTAATAGTTAATATAACATACTTAAACTGTCTGCTTAGCTAAATAACATCCAGTAAACATATAATAAAGACCCTACTACTAACAGGCCAACTATCAAACACCTACCATCTATAAAAAGTAGAGACCAAAGCCCAAACTAAAAGTAATAAAAAAAACCCCCAAATTAAATCCACAGCCAAAAAACACTCATACTCTAAAAAAAAACAAACCCAAAGAGCAGCCATGCAAAACAGTCCCTAAAATATAAAAAATTAGTTGGTAGGAAAGTATAAATATGCATAATAGTCTATAAATATGCAACAGACTAATATGATAGAAAAAAAACATTTAAAAAATATTTATTTCCAAGAATAGCAAGTGTGCTCTTGGCTAAATGCCAAGCACCCAGCTGTTTTAACCCTTTACTTTATTTCTGTCTCCTACTATATATGTATTTATATATATATATATATTAACGAAACTTTTTAAATTTTACCAAAAAAATAAACCTTATTTTTCACAAAAGACAACAGGGACAGAAACTCCCTGAGTGGCCTCTGCTCCTCCCTGGGGGCTCTGCTCACTGCCATGGCACTGCCCTGGGGACAGGACCTGCTCTGGTCTCTCTCGTGATCCAGACAAGAAATAAGAAGGAGCAAAACAAAGCGAAACAAGAAGCACAAAACAAAAAGCCAAGCAGTGCTTGTAGTCCTGGGTTTGCTTTGCCCCCACAGCCACCTGACAGCCCTGTGAATGTTTTCCCCCAAACCAGCTTTTTGCTCCCTCCCTGCCCAAGCCTGAATTCTGTGTCTCTCCAGGAAATGTCTCCCATCCCACCCCTGGCTGCTCTGTGTTTCCCACCAGCACCCGGCAGCAGCCGAGGCTGCCCCAAGGCTGCTCCAAGAGATGATGAAGGAGGTTCTGCTGCTCCTGGCAGGTCTGAAACAGCACAACTGAAACCCCCATAAAGATGGGAGGAAGCCAGGCTCTAGGGGAGTGGGACTGAGGCCACCCTGCCCTCATTTCTGGCTTTCTCCTGGCCCTGCACACCTGCACTGGCCACCCAAAACCCCTCTGACAAATATTTGGCAGCAGAGGCAGCATTTTCTACATGAGGGCAAACACCTCCAGCACAGGGAGGGAACAGCCAGGGTGATTTCTTGTGCTGTTTGCTGTGAGTCAGAAGTGTATTAAGTTTGCCCTTCATGCTTTTAATGAAAGCATTTACTCAAGAGCAAGTGATGGCTGTGGAAAGTGTAACAATGCAGCACAAGCTCGCAGCCTAATTGTATTTCATAATGAATATCTGTAATAATTTGTTCAGTTTGTAATTATTGCTGCAAAAAGGTTTGTACATAGGAAAAATGGTTTACCAGGCAGGCAGCTGAGCTTGCTTTGCCTTGATGAGTTAGGGGAAATTATCATGTATTAAAAAACTAATGAAGGATATAAAAATGCTCTCAGTTAAGCTTTCAAAGAGAACCTGATGGAATTACCAGAATGGCACGATTTCAGAAACATTACTAACAAAATCAATAATTTTCCTGACAGCTCCTATTAAAATGTACACGGCATCCTGGCCTCGTGCAGGAAAAGTCCCCTCAGGAAAGTTAATTAAAGAGAGATGCCTTCTCAAATTCTGAGGGCAGCAGAGACATCAAGACACAAGCTTCCTGTGGGTGTACTCTGGCTTGCCATGTGTGGCACGCCTCAAAGCCCCACAGAACAGTTCTCCCTCACAGAAAGAAATCTGTGTGCCAGTTAAAAAAAAAATAAATTTCTGCTGCTTAGGTACAACACCAACTGAATGAAGCAGAATAATGGGGCTTTAAGTGCCACTGCCAGGAGGTGGTGGTGTTCTGCAGTTTTCCAAGGGATCATTCCAGGCTGTGAAGCAGTGCCCTGTGTTGGGTAGATTTGTGCACTGCTGCTGTTTTCTGCTGCTGTTTTCTGCTGGGAAAACAGGGAGGCAGAACAAATGGCAATTCTGCTCTCTGGGTGGATTTCCCACCAGCAAAATTTGTCCCTGGGATGAGGCTGCAGTCCTGGAGGAAAGGATTACCTCCCTAATGGTGTTTGAGGAACAGCAAGGATGTGAAAATAACACAGGCTGTTCTGAGCTCCATCACAGCCTCCTGCCTGCTCCAAAAAACCCCCTTCCCCAGGGTCCTGCACACACCTGGCAGGGCTTGGGCAGTGCAAAGGAGGAGGGCAACTGCAAAATTTATCCTGCAGTAGAGTAAGCAGGCACTGATGTCCCCCTGCTCCTGCTGGACCCTGCCATGTGTCACCTGCTTGTCACTCCTCTCCCAGGCTGTGCTGTGGCTGTGGGGATGTGTGAGGGTGTGTGCAGCATTCCCCCACGGGCTTTCCCTGCACTCCAGGACTGAGGTGGGAATGAGGAGGAGCATGGGCAGGGCCAGGATGGCTGCCTGGGGCTCACAGAGCTGATGCCTTAAGTTTGAGCTTTCATATTTTCAGGTTCTGTGCTGCCCAGGGGTGCAGCTCTGAGCTCACACTCAGTGTCACCCAGCTCTGCACACAGCAGGGACACAAAACAAATCCTTCTCCTGCTGCACACCAAGGACAACTTTCAGCCCCAAAAGCACAAACAAGGGTGGGCTGGAGGGAGGAACAAGAAGGATGGGACCTCACAACCTGCAGCTGGAACTGGACAATTAAACCCCAAGATGCAAATGGACCAAAACTTATAAAAATGTAAGACTTTGTGACCACTCAGCCATTTTGTGACCATTTTGGGTCCACCTTGGGTGTAGCCCTGTTCAGGCCCTGTCCTGCCCAAGGTGGATCCTGGAGGCCTTTCAATAAATCCCTCCTTTATTCTCCAGCTCTGCCCAGTCTCTGTTCCAGCTCAGCCTTCCCAAGGCATCAGCTGTACCACGTGCCCATCTCTCATGACAAGCTCTAATTTCACTAATGAAGTGACTGGCTGACAGGCAGACGTGTGAGAAATCAGCGTGGCAGGGTTCTGGGGGACTCTGGGAGCATGTGCTGGGACAGGCAGTGGCTTTGCAATGTCACCTCCAGAACGTGTGTCCCTCCTGGCTGTCCCCTCACTGTCACTGATGGCCCCCTGGGTGGGAAGTGCTGCTCTGTTGGGACATCAGAGCTGGCAGCACCAGGCTCAGGCAGCACAGCCCACCCCTGACTGCCCAGGCTGGGTGTTACAGCTGTGAATCTGCAGCTGGACATGCCCCAAGCTGCTCCTGTGGCTCTGCTGGGTGAGCAGTGGGTCAGCTGGAGGGGTGACAAGCTGCAGGAGTGCATCATTCCCTCTGTTGATTCAGGAACAAGTGTCTGCTCAGACAGCAGACATGCTGTCTGCTCTCATGGGCAAGCCTGTCACTGACTGCTCTAACAGCTGGTTTAGAGGTTATTATTTTCCTGGTCCACTGCAGACACTATCACTGACTATGTGCAGAACTTCTTGGCTGTTCCAGCTCTGGCAGGACTGTGGTTCTGAAAGGGAGCTGAGGAAATGAGCTCTGGGCTTGGGACATCTCTGCTCCTGGAGATCTGGCCCTGCCAAGAGGTGTCCTGGATGATGAATCATCTGAATGTGAGGCTCAGAACTGCACCCCTGGGCAGCACAAAATCTGAAATACACGAAAGCTGAAACTTTCATCATTGTGGCACCATGGGAAGCTCCCAGCCTCACACAGCTCGTGTGGTCAGCGGGATCTGGGCAGTGCCTGTGCACTTTGGGGGAAGAAAACTCCCAAATCATCATCATCATCATCATCATCACAGCCAGGCACCACCTGAGCCAGAGGGCAGGGCCACAGAAATGGGCCCCAGTCACAGTGAGGAGCCTGGACCAGACCCCATGGCTGGAACCAACCACCAAGAGTATTTTTCCTGCTCAAATTCCTGACAGACACCCGAGGAAGGAAGGTGCTTGCTGCTGGGAAGGAAAAGGAGGTGATGGGGCTTTTCTTCCACCAGCTGACAGCAAAATTGCCCCTTATGGTGAAGAGGTGGCAGCCTCACATCCAGAGAGACACCCAGGCCTGTGGTGGAAGTGTTTGTCCCAGCCACAGGGCGTGTGTGATGACACCTGCACAGCCAGCACAGGGACAAACCCTCCTGAGGGACAGAGGAAGGGCAAAAACTGGTCAGATTATGTGAAAGACCTTGTGCCACACGTGCACTCAGCTGTTCAGCAGTGGTCTTTGACAGAGGAGAGGGTTCATCAGGGTTCCTGTCCCTGTGATGGGCTCCCATCGGTGTAACATGTCCCATGAGTCACCCACTCATGGGTTCAGCAGGATCCTTTGCTGAACCAAGCCTTGCTGACATGAAATGTCTGTACTTAATGAAAACTTTGCCTGCAGCAGGCTGCAAACACGACAGGGAGGGAGAAGGAAAACCTGCCTGAGACGAAGCATGACGCATGCTTTGGGAAGGATGGATGTGAGCTGATGTGATGTGGCAGCTTGCTTTGCTGGTCCAGCAGCACAGGTCTGCACAGCCCAGTGCTTCCCAAAACTGATGGAGCACACCAGCCTGGACACTGCCAACAAGGGGAGGGGGAGGTGGAAATGCTCCCTCTGTACCTCCCCCCCACCTCAGGAGCCAAAATTCACCTGGCTGCTCTCATTTTCCTGTGTGCCCTCCACCTCCTTCCCCCAAGGCCTTCTGAATCAGTCAGACCACAGGGCTGTGTTGTCATTCCCATGTCTGCACAAACCAACTGCTGCCCTGGCCTGGGGGTGTGCTGGCTTTAAATGACAACATAAGGCTCAAACGCATAACACCAGAGCCCCCAGAGCATCAGCACCAGGAAAAGCCTGGAAAAAGATCCAGCCTGCTCCTCTCCACGAGGCAGGAGAGGTGGTCTGCAGAGACAGGAAGACTGAGGGCTGCTGCTGCTGGAATGGCTGGCAGATGACAGGCACAGCTGATGCTCAGTGTCTCAGAAAATACATTTTTAGGAGCAGCGATTGCCAGGTGAGATGATTTCACATGCCAGACTGAATGCTGCTTGCCTCTCCTCCTAGGAGAAGACCATATTGAGAAGGATTTGTCAGATCAGGAATGTTTTTCTGGCCAATCCTCAACGTTTGCTCTGATGTGACTGTGAATTCTGTGCTCTGACTAATGCACTTCTCCATCCATCTGCCAGTGTCACATCCTGCAAGGCACCAGCTGGGCAAAGATGAATGGAACCCTCTTGATCTGCCCCAAACCAGTGCCTGAGCCTCTGGCCACCCTTAAATGTCCCCACAGCTCCAGCTTCCATGGCTCTGGGTGTGGTGACACCAGGACTAAACTGTTTTTCCTGCTTTTTCCCAATCTCATTGCCTGTCTAGTGATTATGATCCACAACTCCTAAAGCTCTCAGAATTCCTGCTTGGAGGCAGGATGCCTGAGGGATCAGACAGGAGAGACCCATCTCCATCAGTGTCTGCAGCCCCAAGGACAGCCTGCACGAAGAGTGACTGGCAGGGAAAACACACTGGGTGTGGATTTGATCAAAAACACCCCCAGCAGCAATTTCTTAAGGTACCTAGGAGAGCTGACAGAGTGGAAATAACTTCTCCCCTGGCTGTGCACAGCCCTGCCCATGCCAGCTGAAAACTGCATTAGTCCTGAAAAATCCAGCCTGTGCTGCAAGCCAAGGATTCACTGCCCAGGGCTCAGCCCAGCCCAACATCCTTGCTCAGTATAAAACCCTGCAAATCCCATTTCTAAACCTTCAGGGCCAAAATCTGGCATTTCCCCCCAGCCTGCTCTTCTGGGATCTTCTCTGCACTGACCTGGCTGGGCAGGTAAATAAGGGGACAGAAACTTGGCACACCACTGCTTCTTGCACCCAAATACACATCCAGCTTTTCTTTGCAGCCAGGTTCCCCCCTCATGACAATAATTGCTGTCACCTTTGAAATAAATACGAGTTTCTCTTCTTCCCCCCCTGTGCACCTGGATGGTTGCCATGACAATGCTCCTCAAACAAAAGACATCACTCTTATTTAAATGGCTTTTGGCCTCCACAAAATGAATTTCAACGAGCAACTGCCAGCAAAAAAAAAAAAAAAAAAAAAAGAAAGAAAAAAAAAAAAAAGGAGTTTCTGCAGTTCTGTAAATCATTTAGCAAACTTTGCTGAGTTAAACCTGACTAAACAAAACAGTGGGACCAGCAGAATTAACAGGTCAATGTCTAACAGCATGGCTTCAGCCTCAGGATTCAGGATTCAAGGAACCCAAAACACATGTGCTGGGCATGAAGTGCCCCAGCCCTGCCACTACAGCGAGGCTTTGTATCAATCCTGGCAGAGATTCCCTCTCAGGGAAGGCACATTTCAATTCCTGCTGGCCTGGCTTTCAGGGAGATGGAGAATCTCCCTTCTTATTTGGGGAGACACTTGTCAAGGAGCCTTGATTGTGCCCTGCCACTCTGCCAGGGCTGCTGACAGCCAGCCCTGCTGCTGGAAAAGCAGCTGTACATGGGGAAAGGAGGAGAAAACAAGGGATGCTCAGTGACAGCAGAGGGCACGCCACAAAAATTCAAAGGGCAAACATCAATGCTGAACGAGCAGGTCAGCTTTCAGGAGCAGCATCCGTGGTCATTTTAGCTCCATGCTCAGCCAGGCATGTGCCTGACTCCTCTGATTTGATGGCTGGCCCCAAAGATCAGCCCTGCTCTTGCAGACACTCCTCTGAAATTCCTGGCGTGGTGAGCCAGCAGCAGGATCAAAGCCTCCTGGTGCTGTGGCAGGAATGAACACTTGGCCATCACCACATTTCTCATCCCTTGCCCAGTGAAGGGTGTGAGGGACTGATTTCAAGCCTTGGGCAGCAGACTCACACTGAACTTTTATTAAAAGGAGTTGTAAGTTCTCCTCTGGCAGGGTTCCAGTGGGATGCTCACTTTTTAAGGATTTAAGTGACTGGATGCAGCCTTCACTCCTGACTCCTTTTGGCAAGTCCCCTGTGCTGGGACAGTATCAGAGGTTACCTGATGGCACAAAAGAAGTGTCTGGGTACCAGCACATGAAATGCTGTCATTATATGGGCTCGAAACATCAGGAATGCTCATTTCTGAAGACCATCAGCCAAGCTCAGAGCTCCAGCCCAGTGCCTTGCCATGCTGCCACCATGCCACAGGGCAAGCCCTGCCAGGGAGGTGATGCAGATCCTGAATTCTTCTCCTTTCTATCCAGGGATAAGGCCAGCAAGCTCAGACAATGCCCCATAAAGTGTTCAGGCACCCCCAGGGAGGGGCTGCTGCTGGGACAGTGCTGCCTTAACCAGGGACACATTTAAGTCAACAGATGACCCAAAAATCCCAAGTCTGCTCATAAATCCACCACTTTATGGACTCACAGCTGCTGTTTTAATCCTTTGGGGATGCCTCTGGCCAAGGAAAAACATGAGTTGCCAGCAGTGGGGCTCTTTGTGTCCAGCCCAGCCAACCTTCACACAGCTTGGTACTTGTTTGGTTTGTTGGTTTTTTCCCTCCTCTTCCTTTTCAATGACTTCCATCTCCAGATGAAAAAACTGTCAGCTGAGATGGGATTTTTCCCCTGCCTCTTCAAACACCTCCAGGTCTTTAGGAATTGTCAGGGACTAATGCCCTTACCCCCACAGAAACTGCCCCAAAAAGACCAAAAGACCCCAAGGAGCCATTCCCTGCTCCTGCTGAAGGGTTTTGCCACTCTGGTGGCTGCAGCATCCTGAGAAGGGACATCCCAGTGGAGTTTCCCTGCTGCTGGACACTCCAGGGGTCAGGAGCATGCAGGCAGCTCCAAGGGTCAGCACTCACACTGTGACTGACACACTGCAACAATTCATTTGGTGCAAACCAAACAATTTCTTTGGTTGACTGCCAAATAAATGAAGTCGTGAAATACATCCCTCTCAGCTGAAACTCTGTGCATAAAAACCCTTTGAAAGAGACACCAGGCATCCTGAAGCCCCCAGTGATCCATGGGGTTAAAGCCTGTGGTGGGAGCACAAAAGCAAACCCAGGTTTGCCAAGGATCCCTCCCAGTGCTGAGATAGGCAGGAAACCAATCCGGGGAGGAGCAGGAAAAAAATCCTGCTCCTGTCTCCAGTTACCAAGGAGATTGTTCAAACAAAGCTAAAATAAGAGGAACCAAGTGGCCAAGAGAGACATGGGAGTGGAGGAGCACTTGAATGCTTTGTGATGGCTTTTGCTGGGCTCAGCCTGGGCCAGCAGCTCTTCCCCTCTTCCCAGGGGAAAATCTC
>JANPWX010019909.1:35791-47066 GCA_024734555.1 Trochalopteron elliotii
TTCCGTGGAAGTGGCAATTCCCACTCAAACCCCAGAGCCTGAAAGCTGCTTTCCATCCCCTCTGCCATGCTCAGCTCAGAGGCAAGGAGAAGGGAAAACTTCCCAGCTGCTGTTTCTCCAGCAGATCCTCAGCTCTTACACATGCTCCTCCGGATGCCTGATGCAGTCAGGGCTGTGAGTTAAAGGCAGTGCCTGTTGTTAAGCCTGCCCACGACTTTCCACTATTTTAGAGTCTGTCTCAGCTGCCTGGGGCTTTGCCAGACTTTAGCCATTCAGAAGGAAACTTTCCATGTAGAGTGGCCACTGCTGAGGGAGTAATGAAAAGCTCCAACGTCTCAGCTTTGGGAAAAAAAAAAAAAAATAAAAATAAAATGCTGCTCTGCCCATGCAAACATTTTTTCTTCCCCAAACACTATATTGAGTAATTCTCTCTTCCTTATGCTTTGCTGCAGAGGACAAAACTTAGCAGAAGGATCTCTCTCTAGTGCTCAGGATGTGCCAACTTGCTTAAATTAGACCAAGTCCTAAGACTCTAAAAACTTGCAAAACGCGTAGGCTTCTTCAAACTGGCAGCTCAAAGTCTTGGAAGATTTAATCTGCTCTGGAAATGCTCCATCCCTGCCCAGTGCCAAACCTGCTTTTGCACAGGCTGTGCCCTCCTCAGCAGGGCTTTTCCTGTGCCTGGGAGCTGCTGGGGAGCTGTGGCAGCCACAGGAAGGATGGCTTGGCCTGGGGACCCCTGGCAGGGGCTGAGAAATTCCCCAGCCATTCCTCCCCTCCTCCTCATCCTCATTCCTCCTCCTTTCCTGCTGGCCTCTCAGCTGAATGTCTCCAGGCACATGGACCCTGCACCACAGACCTCACACCTTGCTGCAAGCATGACAGGCTCTCTGCAGTATTTTTGGTACCCTCCTGACCAGCCTGTGGAGCTACAGGATGAAACTTGCTGGGACACAGACACTTCTCCCCTCACACTCAGCCCGGCATCTGCAGGGGATGATTCTCCTTTTTCTGTCTATCCCCATCCTGAGCTTGACTTAGTGAGCCAGGGCTGCTGGGGAAAGCTGGAGTTTAACCCTGGTCTGGGCTGGCTGGGTAGAAGCTGCTCCTTGTGCTGCGTTCTCTGGCTGCAGGTGGAGTGATGCTACCAAAAAAAACCCAAAACCTTGCAGCTCCTGGGAAAGGGCAATTTAAATACCAAAAGACAGAAGTATTGAAAGCACAAAGAAGTGGAAATGCACCTCAGTGCTGTGCTCGGGAGTTTCTCCCTGGTGTGGGCTTGGTGGGAGCCACTGGGATGGTTTAGGAAAAATGGTTTTTTAAGGAATCCTCCCAACGCGGAGCAGGGGATAGGAAAAGACAGAGATAAAAGCAAAGAAAAAAAAAGAGAGATAAAAGCAAAGCCAGCATGAGTTGCCTTTGGCTCCAGGAAGATGCAGTATTAAAAAAGCAGCTTTTAAGAAGTGCTCTGAAGACACATTCAAGGAAACCATAGCGAAGTGCAGTAAGAAAAAACCGAATTGACCAAAACAACCAGCCAGGAAATCCAAGCTGCCTTTCTGTGTCTCACCCCTCTTCCTCTCTGACACTCATTTGCTCTCCCTTCAAGCATGGACAAGTGCTGTTGTGGGGCTATTAACGCTCTCAAAGAGGAGAATGAAATCCCAGCTGGAGACTCCATTCAAAGGCAGGCTGAGGTGCCCTTCCAAAGGCTCTGCAGTGCAGCCCCCCTGCTGTCCCTCATCACATCAATTCACATCATCTCCTCATGATACCTCCTTTTCCCACTGAATATCGGGATACAGAACTGGCCACGAGCTTATTCATTTACTGTACTCAGGGAGGGTGTTCATTTACTGCACTCAGGTACCACTTGGATGGGCTGGGCTTTTCCCAGGCCAGCCAAGGCAGCCTGAAGACACCAGGACACTCTGCTCTGGTTCCCTCTTCCTTGCAGTTGAGAATTTCTTCCAGGAAAAGAGGCACAGGACTCATGCCAGTGCTTCTGATGTTTATTAATTCTTATCTAGAGCACAGCCTCACGAGCTGTGAGCTCTAACTGGCAAGGCAGAAACTGGAGGGGCCTCTGACTCTTTCCAAGGTAGGGATCCTCGAGCAGCCACACACAGTTAAGTTTTATTTTTCCCACCAGTGCTCACATTTTAAAGCCGTTTAGGTTAAATTAAACCCTGACCTCAGCAGGGCTCCAGCACGGTGAGTGAGTGAGGGCTGCTGGCCATGTGCTGGAGCGTGATGGGCCAGAAGCTGCCAGAGCACCCAAAAAAGGCTCAGCCTGCTGGAACCCAGTCAGATTTCCCCCTGCTTCAATCTGCTGCGTTTCAAAACGATAAAGGGAAAAATTCATCAGCAATCAGGAGCAAGCAGGAGCACCAGGAGGGCCGGGGTGAGCAGCCCTGGAGCCCTCCCTGGATGTGGACATTTGTTCACGGCTGCTGTTTCTCCCCAGAGGAGCCTTTGCAGCAGCAAAAGCCTCTAATTTTATTGGCATTACTCAGGGAAGATGTCAGGGCATGGAAAAAAAAAAAAAAAATAAGCAAACCCCCCAAACCTCTAAGAATTTGTAATGGTGCTGCGTGCATTTTCTGAGAGAGGTTTTCAATCTGCTGCCTTCTTTTCTGAGAGCTAGACAATGTATCAAGGAACAAATTTGGGTTTTTTTGTTTTGGTTTGGTTTATTTTTTTAATTTTTTTTTTTTTTAAAGAACCCTCTAGCACTGGTCTTTATTGTTTTCCAATTGACAGCTGCCAGGGAGCCTGGAGGATTACTCTGCACAGAGCTCTAAAGGATGCCCCATATTAATGATTGCTTTCACTGATCTTCGGAGGAAAATTCCAGAGCCACTCGTCAGGATGAGATTTCCATTTCCCACATCTCAAATAAACAGCTGCACGTCAAAAAAAAAAAAAAAAAAAAAAAAATCCTAGAAACAGGCAGAAAAAACGTGTTTCCCAGCTCCCAGAAACCCAGATAAAAATGCCCAAGGCATATCCCAAGTGGACAACGATTTGGGTGCAAAAAGAAAAGCAGTGAACAAAAACGATTTCCAGCTGAAGAGCAGAGAACCCTGCACCACATATCTGGGCAAAAGGGGGACACCACAGCTTTTCCACACCAGGAAATGCCATTATTTCCCACCTGAACCAGCTGTGCCACGAAAAATCAGAGGGAGGCTGGCTTGGATGCTGAGATTTATGCCTGATTTGTAGAAAATTTGGGTACAGGCAGTGATCCCTCTGTGTTTGCCCCCAGGCAGAGCTTTTAAGGGCAAATATATCTATATAACAAATATATATATATATAAAAATATATATATTTATATATATATATATTATATATATATATTTAAGGGCAAATTTAATATTTGCCCTTGTGTGGAGAAGGGCAGTGCCACCAGCAGCACAAACCTCTTTGCTGACCTGATGGGACTCACACACACCACGAGTTTTGTCCTTTCTTAAGCCTCCCTCTACCCACTCTATTATTCATGATCCCAGCCTGGTTTTCTCAAACTGCAGGGAAAGCCAAGAGCTAATGAGGATGAGTAATTTTTGGGGCTGGCACCCTTCACCCTCCAGCCCAGCATGGAGATGCACTGGGTGCCAGGGGAGCCAGGATTTCCATTCCAGGGCTGTTACAAACTGGAGAAAAATGAGCATTATCCAGGCAAACCAGGACCAGCTGTGAAAGCTGCAGCCGTTGGGGGAAAAAAAAAAAAATAAAATTTGACAAGCCTGTAGGGTTTCCCCTTTTCCAGCATGTTGATAGCTACAGGAAACAGGCACTTTTTAAAGTTTTCACAACCAGGTTTCAGGAGGAACCCATCAGCCTCACGAAATAGAGTATTTCACTCTGTGAGCCGTTATTTATTTATTTCTCTTGGCCCTGCTGTCCCCACAAAGCTGCCTGGAAGTGAGGAAACTTGGCCTCAGGCTGAAGCAATGCTCTGGATATGCAAGCCAAAGGAAAACCGAAGTCAGGTTAAAAATATGCACATATTTCTGTGCATATATTTATTTATTTATTTATTTATTTATTTATTTATTTATTTATTTATTTATTTATTTATTTGTGATTGCTCTTTGTGGCAAGGGTTTGGGAATTTATTTTTTTTTTTTCTTTCCACAGAACTGCAGGAAGGCCCTGGCAAACAAGAGAAAGAAGGCTGGGAAGTGAGGGATGTGCAAGGCCTGTTTTGAGCTGTTTGTAGCTGTTAATGAAATAAAAATCTTTGCACAAAATCCATGTATTGATGCTCCCAAACCAGGTGCCACCCAAATTTGGTGGGTGCCAGCTGATTTCCCACTCTCTCCACGCTGTTTGTTTCAGCTACATGCTTGGATCACAAGTGGGCTTGTCCAGCTCCTCCACGTGAACATTAAAATTGCCCAAATGCCTCAGAGGGAAGGAAAATGACTGACTCTGGAGCTGGCTGTGCACACCAGCCATTTGCACCAATTTGCATGAAATTTGCATTTCATCACTAATCCCTACTCAAACGTGTGGAAAATACGGTTTTAATCAGCTGACTGTGGGCAAACAAAGTAATCTCTCTCCCAGTTTTGAGCCAGTGACCCCTGCAGTGACCCAGCATCAGGAATGACAGAAATTGCCACTTGGATGGGCTGGGCTTTTCCCAGGCAAGCCAAGGCAGCCTGAAGACACCAGGACACTCTGCTCTGGTTCCCTCTCCCTTGCAGTTGAGAATTTCTTCTAGGAAATGAGGCACAGGACTCACCCCAGTGCTTCTGATGTTTATTAATTCTTATCTGCAGTACAGTCTCACAAACTGTGAGCTCTAACTGGCAAGGTAGAAAAGGGAGGTGCCTCTAAGCCTTTCCAAGGTTATGTAAGTGATAATCCCCCAATAATGAGGTGACACCTGTATTATTTATACTTTTGACCCAATAATGACCAACCAAGGTCTGCAATGTGGGCCTTTTTCACCCAATTACAGAAAACCACCCAAAACCCAGAAGAAGAAGAAGAAGGTGAAGGAGAAGGACTCAGACAATGCCTCAAATCCTAGAACAGGTGGATTTGCTCTCAGCAGCCCCATCCACCACTGGAGAGTTCAGAATGTCCAGGGAACAACACCCAGGCTGTTATGAAGCCAAACCCCGTGGGGATCACCAATGCACACTCATTTTCCTGCCTTGCCTCCCTCCCTCCCCTCAGCTTGGGACATCCTGGACTTCTTAGCCACGTTCCAAAATGCATTTTGGCATGGTGTTCTTGTCAGATATTTGAAAGCTGTGGCCTGCCAGCAGAGATCTGGGGACAGGAGTGGATGTCCGTGAGCCTGGGGCCGAGACATCCAGCACAGAGAAATCCCAGCTCTGACTGTGTGAGGTCTCAGGAGAAGGAGCCAGGCCAACATTTCGTCACAGCCTTTGGAGGAGTCACCCAGTCAGGCTGGCCCAGTGCCCAGTGGCCAGTGTCACCCTAATGGGCAAGGGGCCAGCCCAGCAATGCTGCAAATGCAGCCTTTTTTAACAAAACTATTGGACTGGATCAGGAGGTCTGGCCTTAACAAGCCTGGATTAACCAAGGACTGACTCCACTCTGCTGCTGTTTTTAGCCTCCAAAAAAACAGCCTGGCCATGTGAAGGCTCTCAGCCTGACTGGACTCAGAAAGGGGTTTGACATGAGTGTCCCTGTCCCTGCTGCTCATCCCCAGTGTCCCCATGGTGCTGCTGATCTACCCTCTCTCCCCACGTCGTGTCCACTTGTGTTTGTGTTTATTTGTGTTGTGGGTGTCTCCAAACGTTGGTGGTTCCCCAGGATCTCCCTTGGAGCAGCCAGGCTCAGTGGGATGCTTCCCAGCAAAACCATCCCAACACTCCACCAAGCCTCAGTGTGGGAAATAGTGAAGGTAAGAATGTTGGCACCCTGGGCACTGAGAATTTCAGGCTTTCTGTGCTAAAAGGCCTTGGAACAGGCTTCTGAAATTGAGTGAATAGCACTGGGATTGTGGGTGTGGAGTTTGAATAGTGTTGTGTGAGCTCACAGGGTGAAAAGCTTAGAATTTAAGGTTTTAGTATATAGTAATATATATAAAGCAAGATGGAGGACTTCAGGCATTGTCTAAGTCCTTCTTCTTCACCTTTTTCTTCTTGGTTTCAGGTGGTTTTCGCTAATTGGGTGAAAAAATCCACATTGTGGACCTTGGCTTGTCAATTACTGGGTCAAAAGTATAAATAATATAGGTGTCACCTCCTTATTGGATAGTTTATGCTTAAATAACCTTGGGAAGAGTTAGAGGCAGCTCCATTTCCTGCCTTACCTAGAACTCACAGCTTGTGAGACTGTACTATAGATAAGGATTAATAAACATCTGAGTACAAACACAAAACTGTGACTCCCGTGCTTTAATCCCAGCTCTAACACAGAGAAAAGAAGATAAACCAACATAAGAAGACTTTCAGAAGCTGTGAAAGCAGCCTCAGAAACAGGAAGAGCAGAGAACTTAGAGCTAGCTGCAGCTGCAAAGCCTGAAAGCAGAGAAGATGCAATGGTACAGCAAGCAAGGACATGAAACAAGAGTTTGAGTTTTTAGGTTTGGCCAGGATAGACCTGAAGACTGCAGAAAAATATGCCCCACAAGATAGCAGAAGGTTTTATGCTTAATAATGCTTAAATATTGTTTACTGCTAATAGAAAGCATCCAAGCAAGCACTGTTTGAAGCAGGTGTACGTGTGCTTTTAGTGATTGCTAGAACAATTGTCTGTACGCTTCAGCAATGTGCTCTTGGCTAGAAAGCTTTTTAAAATGCCCTGTAACAACGAGATCTTGGGCTGCTGCTGGCAAGAGGTGAGCCTTTGCCATGTCTCAGTTGTCTCACCCTGTTATCAGGCTGATGTCACAATAAAGCTCAAGGAACATCCCAGCAGTCCCATCCCTTTTGTGCCAACTCCAGCACACCTCGGGTGCTTTGCTGATCTAACAAACTGCTGCACCCACTGCCTCTCGGGGTCCTTTTGCTGGAAAGGTCACAAGACACACCTCTGCAAGCAGCAGCAGCTGTTTGGGCTCCTGCACCAAAACACCTCAGCAGACAGGAGAGCCCATGGGGCTGAAGTGAGGCAGGAATGGCTTGGCCACGTTGGATTTGACTGAGCAGCCTTGGCAGGTGCCAAGTGAGATGTCCCAGCCAGCTGGTGGCATGGGAAGGGCTGCTGGCACATCAAGATGCCCATATCTGCCTGGAACACACTGGAAAAGTGATGTCCTGCTGGGTCCAAGCCAAACAGCTCCAGCTCCAGCTGCCTTTTCCTCTCAACACCTCCAGGGCTGAGTGCTGGCACACCAGGCAGGGATGCCAGGGATCTCTTCCCAAAGAGGTAAGGCACTGCACGGGCAGAAAGTCTCTGATAGCCAGGTGTGAAATCCAGCACTGAGCCCATGTTTAAAAAGCAAAGGTCCTGCAGGGCTCCTTATCTCTCCTGCTCCATGAAATGCAGTCAAGGTGAAGATGTGAAAAAGAGGCTGTGTGGTTTTTTCCTTTCCACTTGTAATTCTCAGAGGAAGGCAGGGTTTTTAAAAGCATAGGCAGTTACTAGTGGTCCACTTCTATTTTTTCCCCCAAATCTTTTCCATGAGAAAAGGACAACTAAGTTTGGATCTAGATGTCAAAGTCTACTTGAAAAAAACCACGCTCAACCCAACCCTGAAACTCTTCAGTGTGAATTTAAATTCCTGCTGGACTGGGAGCTGCTCTAGCTGCTGGATTTTATAAGTGGAAGGAGAAAGTTTCTTTCACTTGAATTCAGCAGGGTTGTGTTGTGTGTTTGGTGGGTTTTTTTGTTTGGTTGTTTTTTTTTTTTTCTTAATCAGAAGGTAAAAGATGTTAATTTTATTAATTTATTACAAGTATGTATTTCCTGCAGAACAGAGGAAAAAGATGCTGAAGGATCACAGGAGCCTCATCCTCTCAAACACTGCATTTATGACCCAAAATACCTCGATGCCTCTTTTATTAAAAATGACGCATTTCCCCAAGTCTTAGGCTCCATTTAATGTACCTCATGCTATTGGCATTGCATAAGCTGAATGCAATATTTATATTGCATTTGCATTAATATCGAGCTTATGCAATATTGGTATTGCATAAGCTGAATGCTTATGCATTGAGTTGATTCATTTACAATCTTACTTTCCGTGTTTATAATCACACAGGGGCCACAACGCTCCTGTGAACACGCTCACAAGATCCTCACAATGACTGAAACTCTCACTGGTGTGAAAGCAACCTCCCAGCTCTCCTTATATCCTTATATCCTTATATCCTTATATCCTTATATCCTTATATCCTTATATCCTTATATCCTTATATTTGTAGCATTAAACCACACAGCAGTCCAACAGATCACAAAGGCTGTTTGGCCCTCTGGCCCAAATAACAGAACTCTGATGCTTTTCCTCACATCCAAGGCAAACTCTGGGACTCCCATTTGTGCTGCACCACTCATCCTGGTGGTTTCCAGCTCCACCCCTTTCACATCCCTTACTAATCACAGGTGGACTCAGCAATCCCAGCCAACAGACACGAGGTGAACTCCCTAATATGACCAATCCTCTAAAAATACTGCTTTTTCACAAGGGGGAGGGTGGGAGAGTGCCAGCAGTTCTGCTCTGGCACATTTTGGTCTGGGCCCTGCTTGGTTCCAGCCTGTTTAGCAGTGTGGAATCCCACAATTAAACAGGATAAAATATCCCACAATTAAATAGGTACCACTCCTTCTGTCGTATGTGAGATGGATCCCCTCCACACTTGCCACCTCCAGGGCACCTGCAAAAACCACTCAGCAAATCCCCTTTTTCTCCCCTGCTCCTGTCTGCTGACAGCCTGGCTTTCAGGTGGGAATTGTGTGTGGGAGGTTTGGAGGCACCAGGCAGGAATTTCGTGCCCCTGTGAAACAGGAGGGGAATGAAATGTGCTGCCAGTGCTGGGTGTGGCAGCACTTCCAGGCCCTTCCTCACAGCCTGTCCCTGCCAAACACACCCATGACATTTGGCTCTTCACTCCACGTCAAAAACAGGCAGGCAAAGGCACCCATGGGTGCCTCAGACCTTGACAAAAGCATGATTTCCCCTGGAGTGAGGAAGATCACTCGTCTCACAGAGTGCTCATCCCCTTGAGCAAAGCCTTGGGTTGTTATCCCTGAAATCCATGCCCAGAGCAGTGCCACTTGCCAGGTGTCATTCCCTAAGGAGCAGGGATGACAGGGGAGGGGGAGTTTGTTCTCCCTTCCCCAGCATGTTCACCCCGAGCTGAGGTCACCTCTGCCCCCAGGAACTCCTCCTGCCCTCCCTGGTCACTCCCTGTGTCACTGCAGGGGCTGCAGGGACATTTCTCCTGTCCCCTCTGGTCACTCCCTGTGTCACTGCAGGGGCTGCAGGGACATGTCTCCTGTCCCCTCTGGTCACTCCCTGTGTCACTGCAGGGGCTGCAGGGACATTTCTCCTGTCCCCTCTGGTCACTCCCTGTGTCACAGCAGGGGCTGCAGGGACATTTCTCCTGCCCCCCTGGTCACTCCCTGTGTCACAGCAGGGGCTGCAGGGACATTTCTCCTGCCCTCCCTGGTCACTCCCTGTGTCACAGCAGGGGCTGCAGGGACATCCCTGGTCACTCCCCGTGTCACAGGAGCTTCAGGGGCTGCAGGGACATGTCTCCTGTCCCCTCTGGTCACTCCCTGGGTCACAGCAGGGGCTGCAGGGACATTTCTCCTGCCCCCCTGGTCACTCCCCATGTCATAGCAGGGACATTTACATTTCTGCTCCCCTCCCAGGGGAGCTTCAGGGGCTGCAGGGACATTTCTCCTGTGTCACAGCAGGGGCTGCAGGGACATTTCTCCTGTGTCACTCCCTGTGTCACAGCAGGGGCTGCAGGGACATCCCTGGTCACTCCCCGTGTCACAGGAGCTTCAGGGGCTGCAGGGACATTTCTCCTGTGTCACTCCCTGTGTCCCAGCAGGGGCTGCAGGGACATTTCTCCTGCCCCCCTTGTCACTCCCCCTGTCACAGGAGTTTCAGGGGCTGCAGGGACATTTCTCCTGCCCTCCCTGGTCACTCCCTGTGTCACACACAGCAGGAGCTGCAGGGACATTTCTCCTGGTCACTCCCTGTGTCACAGCAGGGGCTGCAGGGCAGCCCTGACTCCTCTCCCGGGAGGAGATGCTGAATTATGCCACAGGTCAGCAGTGAGTGCTGCCTCCTTGGCTCATCCCTGAGCCTTCACCTGCCAAGACAAACCCAGGCTGGTCACAGAGGGCTCCTGGAAAGGTGCCCAGGTGCTCCTCTGGCTGAAGTTTTATTTCCTCTGAGCGCACACACCTGATGGAAGCAAAATTACAGAAGCCATACCCTCTCTCCAGGTACATCCCACGTGCTGGCCCTCCCCACAGGAAGAATAATGAAATGTAATTAACACCTGGCCCTTCTTCCAGGGCTGGCTTTTCCTTCTTGGGAAAAAAGGGAAGGGGAGGGGTGTGATAACACCAGCCCTGCCAGCTATTCTGCCTTCCCTCCCTGTTTTCCCCATATTCCTCCAATGTGTTTTTTTTGTTTTTTTTGTTTTTTGTTTTTTTTTTTTTTTTTGGGTGGATTTTTTTTTTTTTTTTTTTAGTGAGGAAAACCTTTCCTCCACCTGCAGAGGTTGTGAGCTGCCCCAGGAGCAGAAGGAGGCCAGGGTGGGGTATGTGTGGCTGGAGGTTTTGGCACAGCAAACATGGGAGGGAACAAGCAGGGCAGCCCCAAGGAGGGGATTACAGAGCTCCTGTTGCACGTGGGACTTGACGTCCAACATAGTTAATGCCTTCTTAATCACTCATAAGCCATTCTGCTCTGAAAGAACAATAATAATGATCAAAAACCCCCCAACCCTCTTTAGTCTCTTTGCTTTTTTATTTTCCTGTTTGTAAATCCCAAGGCCATCGAAAGTCTGTCCCTGCTGAGTGAACTTAACCATTAACCTACAAAGAGCCAGGGATGATTATGCCTCTGAAAATAGATTCTATCCATTCCCTCCACTCGTCTCAACTGATCTAGGCACAAATACTTAGTGATTGTTACTTGGCAACCATGGTAAAAATGTACTGAGCCACACGTGGCTACAAAGGATGAAATCACTGTCATGAAATTTCCAAAATAAGTGCTGTAACACCAGAACACCTCTTCCTAAGAGGAACAAACAAACTCTGCCTTATATATTGTTGTTGCTGGTGATGGGTTTTTTCCTTTCTTTAAATAATTCG
>JANPWX010019911.1:0-119175 GCA_024734555.1 Trochalopteron elliotii
TAGGAGACGGGGGCAGGGCGGGGGTGAGATAGCCAGGCCGAGTAGAGCGATGTAGGAGTCTTACGTTGCCATGGAAGCGTCATTCTTGCTTGACAGGTCACAATATATTACAAAAATGAGTACAAAGAGTTTCTAACATTTAATTTTACATTTCTATAACTAATATAACTAATACTTTCTAACTTTATATTTAACTTTTAGGAGTTGTTTTAAACCTCATTTTTCACATAGGGGTGGTGGTAACAGTAATTCTTGACTCTTGATAGGTGGAGAGGTGGGTGGGTTTGGGATGTGTGTTTAAAATGCTGTGAAAATGCAATAAGATTCATATTTCAAATTCAAATAACTTCTATTATTGCAAATGATGAGTAATTGGATATCTTTGCTCTAGCTGAAATTAAGGCTATAATTTGGCAGTTCTCTAAGGAAAAAAACAGGTCAAGCATTTAATTGTCTGATAGTGATAAAATTGCCCAAGTCATGTGTATGTTCTATCTTGGAATTGTGTGGATTGTAAATGATGGTTTAATGTACATACAGCATGTAGGATAATTTAGACTGAGGTGCAATATGATCTCTAAAGCTGATACTTGTAATATTTTAATACTGTTGCTAGAATTGAACACCACAGTTAGCAAAGCATACATTCCAGATGCAGTCTCAGAATTCTAAGGGTGAGATGCTGCAATTAATATAAATAAGTTGAGATGTGAGGAGTACAAGTCCCTTTTCTTTCAAAATTAATAACTTGATCTTGCAGCAGAGTGCTTGGTCTTATAGATTGATGGTGAAATAGGTGACTCATCTTGGCATGTTTTAGAAAACAGGCTTTCTACTCAGGCATTTTAATGTTGCATTGCACAGCATATAAAGTCAGCATATGTCTGTGGGGTCAAGGGCTGTTAGTTTAGTACAGCATGGTAATGAATGATCCTGTAGAATACAAAAATATACTTAAAAGGAGATATAAGCTTTAAAAAAAAAGAGTGAATAAATTCCTGTGAAAAAAGTTTCTTAATGGTCTATCAATAGGAAGGAAGTTTTTAAGAAAAATTATTTGTTAATTAAGATTTTTCAAACTAAAAAAAAGATTCTTTGCACATTCTTAAGTTTTATTATAAGCTAGTCTGGCTTTGAAAGAAATGGTAGAGGAGAGTGAGAACCTCCTTTCAGAGACAGAAAACACATGGCAGCCAAACAACATATAACCCCAGACATGCAGAAAAAGCATGGGGAGCTGGAGCAGTGACTGTGGGTCTAGGAGAAGTCTAAGGGTGGTTCACCCCCACTTCTGTTGGAAAGAAAATAAATACTGAATTAAGTGCGATAAGAATTTCAACAATTTGACATCATACGTAACTTGTCTCTTTGGTATCTTTAAAAAAGCAAAATGAAATTTGTCTCCCGCTTCCGAGTTAGTTTCTTAATTTTTTTTGTGTTAAACACACAAGAACAGCTTGGATGACTTTTTGATAAAATTGTGTGGAGGGCACTTGATTTATCTGCTCCTTTCTAGCGTGTAGTATGTTTGAAGTTGTAAAGATTGTTAATCCTTCATCTCTTTTGGATAGTTTGGTATCATTTTGGTGTAGATTAGATAGACCTGGCCTCATGGAAAATTCTAGGGAAACATAATAAGTGAATTTACACGTGACACCAAGTTGAGAAGTTGTGATCATGAGAAAAATAATGCTCAAAATAAAGTAGGAAAACCTGGGGGTAAAATCAAGTTTTCTGACTGAAGCAGGTCAAGATGAGGTTTAGTATCAAAAGAAATTAATAAACCCCACCTTGTTTTAAGCTAGACAAAATGCTAACGATGCTTGTGACAACAGAAGGAGCAGTCCAGAGTTGGCAGATAAATAAAAATGATCTCTTACACCTTTCACTTCTCAGTACTGTTTATGTGGTGACAGCTTGCAGTTGTGCTGTATTAGATATGAGCTGAAACTTGATTTTAACAGAATAAACTGCTTGGGTTCTACCTGCACTATGGATTGGACTTTGAATGAATATACAACCAAGTCTCAAACATGAACTAAAACTCTTGTCACGATATTTTCTCCCAAACTCTGCTCAGCCATCATTCACTTGTGTGTGACTTCAGGAAGGATGTTTTCTGGTTGCAGAGGGTAATTATTTTCATCTCTGAAAAACCTGGAGGGTTTTTTTTCCCTCAGCTAGAAAAACCTTTCCTTTTGTGAAGAACTAGTTAATTTTTTTATAAGCCTCCTAGTTAATGCAGTGTATAATTCAGTCTGAATATTTGTTGCAGGGGGTGACCAGGCTGTAGTTCTGCTAGCTGCTTCTTTGTTGGAAGTTGTAGATAATGTAGTGCCCTTTCACTGAATGCTACTAAGGAAACCCTAGGAGGGAAAATACCAAGGGCTTTACCTTTTCTGGTTTTCTTTGTTGAGAAACAGGTATGAAGAAATTTGCAATACTGATGGTTCTTCACCACTGAATGTAGCAGTGATGGAATAAACAGCAATTATACTGTGTATCAACTTGGCTATTATTTTCTTTTATCTCCTTAGGCTAAAAAATAAGAGAGCAGAGGACTTGGAAATGGAGGTGTTCCTTTTGTCCTGTAGCAAGAGGAAGTAGTGTGTGTATGGCTGTGCAAGCATCAGGGCTCACCTCTGAGCCACTGTGGTTTCTCTGTTTCCTGACACAAGATACTGAGTCAGTTCAGGACAGCATATGGTGTGCTGAATGATGGGAATACATTCTTCTACTTTGGTAGTTTTTCACAGAATCAACTAGGATGATAAAGACCTTTGAGATCATAGAGTCCGACCTATGGCCTAACACCACCTTGTCAACTAGACCATGGCACTAAATGCCATATCTAGTCTTCTCTTAAACACCTCCAGGGATGGTGACTCCACCACCTCCCTGGGCAGCCCATTCCAATGCCCAGTCACTCTTTCTGTGAAGAACTTCTTCCTACTGTCCAGCCTAAACCTCCCCTGGTGCACCTTAAGACAGTGTCCTCTTGTGTCACTGGTCACCTGGGAGAAGAGACTGACCCTCACCTGGCTACAACCTCCTTTCAAAGAGGGTTTGCATAAGAAAAGCCTTTTCTATGGCAGAGAACAAGAAATTATGTCCTTCTATCAAAGATGACAGGAACATGTATTTAATTTTTCCTTCAGGTCTTAGAATATCAGACAGGCAAGTTTTCTTCAATTATTACTCAGCAAAGAAACATACCTTAAAAATGAACTTGCTGTTGCCCCTTCCTCATATGCTCCCCATGATGGCTGCCTCTCAAAGAGAATTCCTGTTTTCTATATATTATATTTCTATGTGGAGCAGTTCAGTTTGTTTTTTTTTTTCCCCTTTTTTCCCCCTCTCTATCTCATGGCAATAGCTGTGGTCTGGTCTGTGTTATGGTCTAGTAAGATCCTCTAGTTCTGATGGTGCTTAGAGTGATGCTTAGATATATAGGCTAACTGCATGTTATTTTCTGTGTTACTTAAAGTTCCATTACAGTCAATGGTAAGTGCTGTTAACTAGTGCATCTTGCAGGTCCTTGCAAACATGAGGCTTATAATTAGGACAGGGATCAGGATTTTATTCTTTTTGCATGTGGAACTTCAGCTGGTTGCTGTCTAAAATGGTGGTGTTCTTGCAGAAAGGCATCAAAAGATGACAATAGTGACTTTGTAGATATTGATGTTTGAGACATAAGGTTGAGCCCTCTGAATCTTCTAGGACATTCACTCTTGATTTTCCAGAATCAGGACAAATCAGGAATGTTGTCTTCTGACATGAGCAGAGCTAGGTGGGTTTTGCTAACCAGGTTTTTAGTAGTCTGAAGATTGCCTTGGTTGTGTGAAAGATAAAGCCCTAGGTGGAAGTTAGTCTTCTCCAATTTTGGTGCAATTGTCCTTTGTTATTTTTTTTTAAATACCAGTGAAAGTTGATTTTGGGGAAATTTAGATTCCTCCTTCAGAAATTTCTGTATGAATAAGGGTACTTGTTGCATCTGAAGTTTGAATGTTTATGAAGAAATTGAGGGCAAGTCTGGATGTTTATTGGGTGTAGCTGGCAGATTTTGATTAAAACAAGGATAATCATCAGCAGTATATACTAAAATGTAAAGCATCTGTTAGGCAGAGACACTGGGATAATAGCAAAGACAGATATTGTGAGATTAGAAAATTTTATTTTTTTAAATAATGCTAATCATATTGCTTGACTTTCGTGATTGAAACGTGCTCTACTAGTGGAAAACATGCCCTGTTTAGTCCCCCTTCCACATCATGCTTTTGAGAGGGGGTCTGGATGTGTAACCAGCCTTTGTCTAACTCCAGTTTTTTGATGGTGAACATTTTCTCTTACAAAACAATGCTGTCTTTTCTTTATTTGCAAGACCTATTTGTATATTTCTGTCTTCCTCTGTATAACATTTGTTTAGGAATAGTAATCCTTGAAATGAACTTTTTTTTGCTGGTAGTGAAAAAGTATTGATTTCTGTAGATTGGGGGTGTTCTAAGGTCATTATAGATTGAATTGACAGAATAATAATTTTGACTAACAACTCAGTGGGTTTTAAGAGTGTTCACTTGTTTATTCAGTATGCTTTGCTAACACAAGTGGAAGTGTATATGTTAGTTTATATGTTTGTGTTGGTACTCCGGCCACTCCCAGCAATCTTCTTTTATTGGTAAAACATGAAAGCGTACCGATAATACGTTTTCTCTCTCCTGTGATGTTCTGCCAGTGATGCAGGTCTTCTCATGGCCATCAATATTCTTCCTATTTACCACAGAAAACTAAGATGAGACAAATCCTCCCAGGATCCATAAGCTCAGGTTTGGTGTTGTTGGCTTGGGACATTACAGAGACTGAGTAATCATCACCACTCCTGAGGAACATCTGACTCTTGGAAACTTTTTCCTTTTCAAGCAGTAATAAAGGTGGTGAAATGCTTTAGACAACAGCTACAGACATGTTTGTTTTCCTCCACTCTTTTTTTCTCATGCTTATATCATGCTACTGCATAGCAATAAAATCTACACTCATTGTACATGTACAGTAGTCATGCCATCATGAAGCAGTATCCTGCAGCCTTTTCCCAGCCCTGTCATTGTGAGAAATCCTGAGTAACTTTGTGATTAGAGTATTGTGGTTTAGGAATGGTATTCTCCAATTTAGTACTCCCACTAAAACCATGCTGCTGCTTGCTCCCCCCTCCCTTTCCCCCTCCCCCTTGTGGGTTACTGGAGAGGAGAATTGGAGGCAGGAAAGGTAAAGATCAAGGGTTGAGATAAGAACAATTTACTGGATACAGCAATGAGATAAGAAAATGAACAGTAACAGCAACAATATTAATAACAAAAGTGTACAAAAGAGAGAGAGTGATTCACATGCAAAATGCTCACCCTGACCACTCCCTCTGGCTTGGAACCTGTGCTACCCAAGGGGTAAGGATAAAAAGGAATAAGGAAGACTCTCCTGTTGAGTTGCAAAGTTGAGAGTAGACCCCCTTGCTAAACTGAGCTCCAGACTTGACCGACAGTTTAGGCCCAAAGGTTTTAACAGCACTTAATTGATAGCTTAAGTTAAACAATTTAAGTAAGGATTAATGTAGAATTTACTATAGCAAAACAGTAACTCATCAGCCAATTTACCTACAAATCTAAAGTACTTGAGAATATATGAGAGCAACATCCCTAGTCCATTTGCTATAGCATATTCACACTTGCACACACACAGACCTAAAGAATATGTACAAGGTATATACCTGTGGAAAAATTCCCTTTGAAATCAGTGACATACTCATGTTGGATGTCTTTGCATCTTCTCAGTGGATGAAGGGTTGAGCCTTGAGGAGTGGGGGTATCGGCCTGGGATCTGTCATTGGCATTCAGTCATCCTCCAAGTATAGCAAACGTGAGAGTTCGCTGGCTCTGAGAGGCTCCACTCAGAGAGAGGTTGCTGGTCACAGCCTGCTGTGGTCCAGGAGAGCTCAAAGGGTCTCACTTTGGACTGCTGTTTATAGTGATGCCTTGGTAAGGCTGACCTGGAAGAGACTAGACAGAGCTAAGAGAATAAAATAGGTATATATTAAAAGGCCTTTAGGGATACACCTTGGGCAGTACAAGAGCCTGGCCAGAGTTACACCCAAGATGGACCCAAAATGGTCACAAAATGGACGACCAGTCACGAGGTCTCACACTTTTATAAGTTTTGGTCCATTTGCATATTTGGTTTAATTCTCCAATTACAGCTTCAGGTTGTGAAGTCTCATCCTTCTTGTTTTCCTTCTTCAGTCCACCATTGTTTATGCTTTTGGGCCTGAAAGTTGTACTCATTGTCCTTGGTCTTCAGCAGGAAAAGGATTTGTTTTGTCTACCTACTCTGTGAATAGAGCTTACTAGCACTTAATATGAGGCTCAGAACTACATCCCTAGGCAGCACAGAATCTGAAAAACATGAAAGCTAAAACTTAAGGCATCATTTGGGTTTCAAGAGTGGACTTTAGTCATAGTAATTTTCCATCCTGGCCACAATTTGGAATGGTAACTTTCTTTGAAAGTTCAATAACAAATGTTAGTCCACTTGGTTGCTTATTCAGGTAGGATAAATAAGTTTCCAAGGCTGTTTGTTAAAAAGCAGGAGCTCATTAAACAGCACCAGTTTCTGGGAGCAGACAGTGTTTCTGATAAGCTCAAGAGGAGCTCAGCCCAGGTGCTGCTGTCAAGGCCGAGGCCTAATGAGCATTTCTCAGATCATAGTGTGGCCCGAGGGTGGAGAGGGGATGCCCCACCACACTATAACCAATATAGTGCACTCTTTGAAGCAATTATATTAAAGCTAGAAAAAAACAATTATTAAGTAGAGATTGATATTACCCATACCAATGACTGTGAGCAAATCTCTTGCTCAGCCTCAAGGAAAAACCTTGGGGGGCATCCCCACTCAAGGAAGGAATCTCCACATGTACTCCAAGAAAGGATATGTTAGAAAATCCTGCCATTAAAAAGCAGGACTGGGCTTTTATACTAATGTTTGACTGTCAGTCCTGTTTCTGGGCCAGCTGTGTCAGCTCAGCAACTTTAGATAAGTTATCAGTACTATCACTTGTTGGTTCCTTTATCTCAGGTACTTTGCCAGGTCTGCCACATTTTCACCTCACTATTAGGATGTTTGTTTAACTTTGAGGCTGATGAGTCAGGCTGATTTCAGCATTTCTTCAACACCAAAAGCTGCATGTCCCCCGATGTTGGGGAAGATGAATCAGGGAAACCTTATAAATATGATTGCTTAGCAAAAGATTCTGAAAATATGAAACCTATAATCAAAATAGAAATGAAAGCTTGCTTTGAGTTGTAGGATACTGAGCCTTAGTTACTATATAACCTGAAAACAATAGTCTAGCCAGCTGAAGGAGAATCCCTCTTGATTGAACAATACCCTTCTGCTGGCTAAGGAATCCAAAGGTCAATGTAGCAAAAGAGAATAGTCTAAAGAGTAGTTTTTAGAGTTTAAAATATAACACAGTATGGTAATGTAGTAGTTCTTATAGGCTATATGTAGATTCTATAGGGTTTTGTGTCATGTACTGGTTGGTTAGTGTAAATTAGAATATTCAACACAAAAGGAGATATAATGTATTGTAACAAGGACCTCGCTCTCTTGCCCCTGCGCTCCGACCCCTGCCACCTCTCTCTGGCTCTCTTGCTCTCTCCTCTCTTACCTCTTACCCTCTTGTTCTCTCTCTCCCTCACTTTTTGGGACTTCCCTTCAGCCGAGGCTGGTGGCTGAAGGCAAGGCCCTTCTTACTCACAACCCTTGCAATAAAACCACGTGTTCTAGAATGTCTCAGGTCTGCAGAGTTCCCTCTCCCTGCCGTCCACGGATGATCCTACACCCCCCCTTCTCCATTCACCAGCAATACCTTTGCAAATAGGGTATTGTTCAAGTTGTTTTACCCCCACTCCAGGCAGAGCATCCTGCTACATCCCCATCTTATTAGTAATATCCCACTTAATGCTCAAAATTGTAGTTACTATGGTAATTTGAAGGCAGTTGGTAACTTCCCTCCTTCCTGTTGCTTTGATACTTTAAAGTAGGTGTGGTAAGGTGTGAAACCTCAGCCCGATGTGGTGAAGGTATGCCCATCCCAGGGAGGTGCAATGTTGCCCTGGTCAGTGCACTGTTGATGGTGGAGTAGGGCCCTTCAGCTGTTTCTTGTGCTGGGGCTGGGCTGGTTGTTGTGTCTACTGCCAATCGTGCTTTAAGATGACTGTATTACATCTGAAATGGATTATAACATGCCCGTGTTGGCTTGATGGAGACTGTCAAATTGGGGGTGTGTTTCCACAGTTGTCTGAAGCAAGTGCAAGTTCATACTGCTGCCAGGAAGAGGCTCTTACCATCACTGGTTTTCTGCTTCAGACCTGTTGCCAAATTGTGTTGCTCATGAGTTGCAGTCAGCAACTGTTATATTCAGGTTGTTTGGGCTGTTTTCACAGGAGACTGATCTTCCTGTGCTGCTTCATCCCCCCAGGAGTGTTTCAAATATTTGTGTGCATGCCTTTTTCCTTAAAGTACCCTTTCATAATGAAAAACAAATGGATTAAACAACAAATTGAGACCCAGTGGAGTTAACATATCTTAAATCACAGTGGGCTAATTCCAGACTATCATAGGTGAAGTTATTAGCTTTTCTTTCAGAGAGGTTAGTGCTCTCCCTACACGTTCTCTATTATGTGATGGTTGTAAATTGGAGACAGAAAACATGACTCGAGTCCTCTTGATCATAGGACAAACAGCCTGTTTTATTGTTCATAACTATCTTATAGACAGAGTTCAAAACTCCTGGGCTTAGACAACTGATTGGTCTGGGTCTTAGCCCTGCCCAGCTCCTTGACCAGTAATATGTCTGCTCTCTGGACTGACTATGATTGGCTGAGGTCTCTGTATGAGTTCTCTTATTCACCTAGGGACTTGTAGAACAAGCCAGGTGTCCTAGGGTGACTTTATGATGCTTGTACCCCCAATCGTGTGTTCTGTTTGTGNCGGGACCCTATTCAGGGGCGTTTCTCCCAAATTTGCCCTAAACCAGGACACCAGGTTGGCCAAATTGGATTTGTTATGACCAGATTTATCTTGTCTAGCTAATGGATTTGCTGCAATAAATCACCCTTTTTGGTTATAATTAAAAAAAATGCAAAAGTATTCTTTGTTATCCTTCTTGCAGGTGCCTTGCAGATAGAATGACAAAGACAGTATGAATTTAATTTGAATGAGGGTTTTTAATCAATTTGATACACTTACTTCCCCTAGCCAGTGATGTGTTCCATGTACCACTGGAGCTGCAACATTCATGTCTAGGAGCTGTTTGGGAAAATTCACTAATATCACAATCTTTCAGGCTAGCATGTCACAGGTTAATTGCTTAGAAGTTTCAAGTTACAACTTAACACTAGAAAACAATAAACAATTTAACTTAAAGCAATTTCAATTAAAACACACGTTTCTGCCTCTGATGTCTCCCAAATGTTTGAGTCTTGGAGTTCAAGTAAGGTGCTGGGTTCTGCTTCTGACAAGCTGTTGGCTTGCTAGGTTATGTTGTGAATTGATTTAAAAGCATGAGAAAAACATGAGAACATGAGAACACTGAAGACTCTTGAGGGGGTGTACATCCACTCCTCCCCTTTTCTTGTTTTAGCCACTATAATAGGAACAAAATATGTATTTTTGAAAAAAAATATGTATTTTTGAACAAAATTAATAAGGTGAAACTTATAACTGCTTATATGCTTTGCTATTACTCAGGGTCTGCTATTGCTGAAGGGCCTTCTTTTCACAATGAGGACTTGAAGAACCTCTTTCGGACAAGGCTTTTCGTGTTTATCTCCAAGGAAAAAAGGTTCAGCTTCTGTAAGGCTAAATCAGCTAGTCAAAGTGACTTGCTTTCATTTTTTAGCACAGAATCACCTGGGTTTGATACTTTTCCTGCCAGTCAAGGCCATAGCCTGGCCAGAACTAAAACCTAGACTGGGAGGGCTTGATGGCATACTTTTCCCACCAGTTAAAGCTTGGCCAGAGCTGAGGCTTAGACTGGGTAGGCTTCCCTATCATATCTTTAAAAGAAATCTTTTAGCAATAATTCACAAAACCGCTGGCTTTGTCATCCATCCTTAACTAAATCAATGATATTATAAAGAACTTACAAATATCTATAACTATGTACATATATATACAACTCCTTTGAAAGTACTATTCACTTTTTTATCACAAACAAACTAATTTAAAACCATCAAAAGAAACATCTCTTTGTTTTCTGTATAAATCAAATTATACTTTAAAGGAATGAGCATTTTAGGAGCTATGTATAAAAGAAACCAATAAGCATTATTGAAATGAAATGCAAAATGTTTTGCTAATCCTGTTGTCTAAAATACCATTGAAATAAAGTTAACAAGATGTCAAAGAAAACAACATGAAGTAGTGAAAGGTATATGCACTTTTTCCCTATAACCCTGGGATTTCACTTCTTAAAAGTTGCTAAGTTTCCATACTAACAGGGTAGATTAAATTTATAATAAGGAGCAGTATCTCTGTAACACAGGATAACTGTTTATAGAAAATGTATAACTGTGAAATATTAGTAATATGGTTGGAATAGAGGTATTACCTTTATTTCTTAGCAAGAAAATATCTTTTAACACTGTAAGATGAGAAAGTCTAGGTGAATATTACTACGAATATTGTATGAATATATTGCACGTAACAGTATGGGATTATCGTGTATGTTTTCTTTAGGAAAGGTATAAAGACATGACCTCTACACTGCAAGGCAAACTGTTTTTGTTAATTAGCAGTTTTTGTTATTACCTTCTCATATATAGGTTTTAACTTTTTTGTAATCTCAAATTACTTTAGTTCTGTGATTAACATCTGCATACTTAATTGCAAAAAACTTAACATTAAAAGTTATGGTTATATTTTGGTTTGAAAATATGAAAACATGCGATAAGTATTCTAGGGATAGTAGTGACAGACTTGCTATATTTAGAAATCCGCTATTGACTTAAACAGGAGTTGGCATAAGTGAAATATAAAAGGTGGTTGTTAGTAGTTTTTAGCATGAAAATGCTTTGTTGAAATCCTATAACTGTAATTTTAGGATTTTTGGAAGAGGAAAATAAATATCTTGGTGCTTCCTTCCTTTTTTCTTTGGAGGGTAAAAAGGGCATGTAAAATTCTCATGAGTTTTATACAGAAGAAATCAAATTAAACCAAAATCCTTAAATATCACTCAGCACTATATTGTAACTTCAATCCACACCTGAAAAGAGTTTAGTATTGTTAGGACTAAACTGGTGAGAGTATTTAAAAACAAATGTTAGAATGGATATCTTTTTCTATGGTAACTTTCTGTTGTGTTCGATTATTGAAAACATAATTTCGTGGTTAGTCTTTTCTGGGTTTTTTTCTGTATGCTGAATACTTGCATCACCATGGGTGAATGGACTGTGGTAGGTGTGGCAGACTGTGATGGGCTGCGATGGGAGCCTACTGCTCCCCGCAGCCATCCTGCCTATGTCTTGCTCCTCAGTCTCAGTGGCGGGAGTGCAGCGCTGCTCAGAGTCCCCCTAGGATGGTGTGCTGCAGCAGCTGTTGGAGGACCCCCTGGTCCTGGGGGTTGGGGGGGGCTACTTGGGACTCCTCCATGATGGTGGTTACTTGTCTAGCCAGGTCTTTTCTCTAGCACAGTATCAGCTTACGAGGGTCCACAGCTGTTCTAGGGTGACTTTATGATGCTTGTATCTCCAATTGTCTGTTCTGTTTGTGCTGTATATTGAGTTCTGTGCCTTTAAGACTGGTTTTGACAGTGAAGCAGGGAAAGAAGAAGCATGGATTTTGTTATGAGAAAACTGCCTGACTCCTCCGCATTCCTTCTCTCCGGACGGTGTTCATCGGAGGCATGGACAGCAGCGGGACAAATCTTTTTTGCTTTTAGTTAGTTTAGCTAGCTGAGGCAGAGAAGCTTCCTGGATAGTTTTTTTCCTTTTTCTTGGGACTGTTTAAACCTGCTCTGGACTGAAAAACCCAGAGGAGCACTGGTAGCTCGCACCTGCGGCCCACCAGGGCCTGGACCCCGGCATTTTATCAGCGCCGGAGGAACTGATAAGAGACCGAGGGAGCTGAGCTACAACCCACAGCAAGGACTTTCTCAATTTGCCATCTCATTTTGGAATAACGAAAGGTTTTATTGTTTCATATTATTCATTCTTTATGCTTGTGGGCACTTTGTTTGTTAAATAAATAGTTTTTTCCACTTTTCTCCGAGGAAGTTCTTTCCTGGACCAGCTGGGCGAAGGGGCCGTTTGGGTTTGCTCCCCAGTGGGACCCTATTCAGGGGGTTTTCTCCCAAATTTGCCGTAAACCAGGACAACAGCAGAACGAGCTCGGGCTGTTGCAGGAGCGGTGGGAGTGGCTTACAGGGTTTTGTTAACCTACAAGATGCTGGCTGTGCTTTACCGTGCAAAGCCTGCCATTTTCAGGGGGCAGGGATGTGGCGCTGCTTCTGCGGTGGCTGCCCCTGCTCGGGCCATGTGCTCGGTACCGCACCCCTGCGGCTCCGCGTGTCCCCCTCCTGCCATCTCTGCCACTGCCTCACTCTGCTCCACCGCTCCCCACTGCTTTGCACACTCCCCCCTTCTGCCGCTTCTGTTGCCGCAGCTCTGCTTTTCACAGAGGGCAGGCTGAGAGGGGGCACGCTCCCAGGAAGGGTCTCCCCAGCCCCAGCCGCTCGCCGCAACTCGGCTCTGACTGAGGCTGCATACCGCTGGGTGGCGCAAATTCTTTTGTGATACTCTCAGGATCCCCTCTAGGGTTATATGGATCGGGGGACCAAGGGCTGTCTTTTGGTTCTCCCTCCCCAGCCCAGGCAGACTTACAGGAGTAGAAGGAGTTGATATGGTTGCTGTGGTTGTTGCTAGGCAACGTGGTTTGTTGGTGGCGATGGGCGGCCATGCACATAGCTCGGGCGGTGCCAGGTTGGCTCTGGCGGTGGGGCTGCTGGCTTCTCTTCTAGCATCTGGCACGCGCGCTCCACCATCTTGAGCAGGAACTTCGCGCGCCATCTTGGGTGAGTGTCTCGTTCCTTGTGCTGTCTGCCATCTTGGGGTTTTTTGGCAGGCTGTCTCTGTGGTGTGTTACGGGGTGCAGAGCCCAAAGATGGTCTCTGCAGCTGGGGTGTAGGCGGACCTGGGCATTCTGAGGATGGACCCGGTGCAGGCGGCAACAGGGGAACTCTGGCAAATAACGGCTGCTTTCCCCTCGGTTTTTCACTCGCCGCTCTGCGCCGCTCTGCCCCGCTCTGCTTCCTTTTTGGCAGGCAGGGTCCGCGGCATCTTTACTGCCGTCTCTGCGTCCTGCTTGGCTTCCAACCACCCCAGCAAGTCTGAAACAGTTTTCCAGGACTTTATAACGTTTAGTCTGTGGTTCTTAGACCATGCCAGCAAGGCTAGCAATTCCTGCTGCATATACTTTCATCCCCATTTAGGTAAAAAGATAATCAATACCTTGACTGATTTGCGGAAAAAAAGACTTCACGACTGTTATAAATGATCAACTAGCCAATCAGATATAAAGAATAAATTTTATTTTTCCATTTTAAATCTATCTGGGACAGCCATAGGGAACAACATTCGAATGTTGGGTGAAACAGCCGACTGACAGCAGGGTTGCTATCTCGCACTGTTCCACGAGTTGCTGGGGTTTGAGTCTGAGTTCTTATACTGTATTTTGTGCCTCTCGGCAGCAGAGGTATTGTGTTTTCAAATTCAAACCCAGTCTTTTCACTTGATGATGAACCCTGAACAGATTTCCCGGTGCTGGGCCGAGTCTGAAAGGACCTTCCAGGAATCCTCTTTTGGGATGATGATGTCGTCAAATGCAGGGTCCACCCTCGAAATGGGTGTCGATGTGTTGATGGTGGGTTGATGGTGGGTTGATGGTGGGTTGATGGTCCGGGTGCCCAAGATCTGATTAGCTCAAGGAGCTACATCCTGGCAAGCCACCCTCCTTTCTGGTGTACATCGAGATGTTAGTTTGTATACAAAGCATGTCTCAGTATTTGGTGAACGCCCGTCCCAGTCCGGGAATCAAGGTTACTTTTTATAATCACAGGGTTATAGAAAATATACATTCTATCATCTGCTATAACTTCCTTCTATGTTTTAATTGCACGAATTTATAATCACATCTATTACACAACTATTAAGAGTTAGTTGAAGGGTAGGTATGTGTTTCTATCTGCGCCAGGTGTGATGCGGGCTCTTTCCCAAAGGCATGCACAACTCCAAAGAGCCACCTTTTTCTACTTACTCTCTAAAATGCTACATATGCATTAAGTTGTCGATACATATTTATCATCTAACCCCGCCTATTCTCGCTTTGTATTAAAATGAGATTATCAGTCTTTTGTGCCTGTGCAATGCCCTCTGGTGGGGTTCAGCGGTCTCCATGATGAAGTAATACAAGTCTTCCTCTCATTTGAACTTTTTACCCTGTCCTCTTGTGCATGCTCACTGGCTTCTTGGTCACAGTTTGAGCCGCAAGGCTAGCCTTGGTCATAACAGCCCTTTTTATCACCACCTCAAGCAGACAGTTTCTTTCTTATCTGCTAGCCTTGCATTCTCTTCATTTTGCTGTTGCAAGCAATGGCCTTGCCTGCTCTTGCAAGCTCAGCAAATGTTGAGCGACATACATTATTCAGACTAATACCCCTAATTGATCACCCTTTGACTTTCAGACCCCTTGTTTCAGAACAGTCCCCCTTTTTCTAGAATATACATAAATTCTTTTACCCAATGTAACAGTTCTTCTTTCCTAATTTCTATGATATGTATCCCTTAATACTTTACTATGTACCTTCGGCAAGGAGGTTAATATTGTCACTCGTTTCAACATCCTCCAGTTCTAAACAAGTATTATACAAGACAATATTAAACTTACACTAATTAAAATAATAAAACAATAATGGGGTGACACAATGTATTCAAAATCCCAGTTGCATTTGGTGACTATCCAAAGAGGGTATCCCATCAGTGATGACTCGTGTCTTGTTTTATTCTCTGCAAAACTCTGCTTATTTCTTTTGTGTCATGATGGACAGTAATTAGAGTTTTCTCTCCTTTTTCCTGGATTTCTTTGAAAATTTTAATCACATCTTTGTGTCTCATTAATTGTTTTACTAATATAAGATTCATTCTGATGGGAGTTGGCAATAACTTTTGATACATTGTGTAATTTGATTTTATCATCTGGTGGGATACAGCGAGTACTTGATATATGAAGTTACAGCCGACAATTTTAACAAAATTATAAATACAAAAATTAGAATAATTCTTAACAGGCAAAGTTACATTGTCATTATTTATTTCTATAAAAGGACAAGCAGTTCTTAAGCATACACAGTCTTGACCAGTATATACAAGCACAGACTTTTGAGTAGTATCTGGATGTATTTCAAAATGACAGGAGCCTTGCTCAGTGTCAAGACATGTCTTGAGCATCAGTTGTATTACTTTCCCAAATAAACCTTTGCTGTTCTCGGGCAATGCAAGATTCTAAATTTACAGTTTGCCATTTCTCATTCACCCTCTGGGCCCATACTCTATGTTCCGAGGGGTAGAGTACTGTCTCTTCATTATATAATCTTAGTGCAATGATGAGATGAATAACAAACTGGCATTACGTATAGTAAGCACAAAGGCGGTAGCCATGTTAACAGTAGGGTCATAGGTAAAATTTACTAGGGTCCACCAAGACTGAAATTTCCTTTCAAAGTTGGTAGCGTTGTCTCAAACAGCATTCCGAATCTCAATTGGAAAAGCGCCTTCACTTCCTTCTCTTATGATTAAGGCAGCTGTTGACGGTAGACATAATTGTGCTTGCATACAACTGAAAGCTAAAGACACATTACTTTGAGCCATACTAAGTATATTTGGTATTAACCTATGGTCTTGGTCTTTCATTTTTTTCTATCTTGGTAATGCTTTTGAAACTTGCTATTGACTAGTTCCTTATGCCAATAAGGATGACTGTAGGGGCTGTTTTAGTTGTGTTAGATTGTTTGTTGCAGTGGTTAGCTTATTCATTAGTATTTTTGAATAGATGCTTTTTAAAACTCCTACTCCTGTTCTTAATATTCTAGTTAAATCTTTTTGCACTCTGCCTCTAAGGTGTGCTTGCTTTTGCAACCATGTTGTCCAGCCCTCAAAGGATGTCTTTAGGAAAGAAGAGCAGGCTGGCTGAATTTTAGAGCTATTAGTTTGCATTAGTAATTCAACACGTTTGAGAGACCATTCTGGGTTAAACAACAGTTGTTTTTGGTCTGTATTTCTTATTACATATGGGCCAACTTCATAAATTTTGAATTTAAGCTTAAATGGAGTGAGTTGGGTTTGGGCTTGAGTGCTGGCGTAGGTTGTAACGGGCCCAGTTATGGCATTTATTTTAAATTCAAATGAGAGCCCAATAGTATCATGGGTCCAAAGACAAACAACCTCAACAGTTTGTACTAATGTAAAATTATACTAACAGTCCAATTAATTCAAATGATTACAAATCTCTTGGTGCTCATCTATAGGAGTTGTTGAGACACTAATTTGGATTGTGTAGTGGTTTCAGGTTTGCTGAATTTCTGTTTTGCTAAATTTAGTGTAGTGGTGCAAGTGTCTACTTTCTTTTCCCTCGGGGAGATAGGATTTTGGGAGAAAAAGGCAAAACAGGCTTAACTTAAAAGGAAACATAAATTTTATTAACACACACACTAAAAGAAGAAAAGGAGAGGGAAAAAAAAAAAAGAAATTTTCAAAACTTTTTTCTTCCCCCCACAAGTGTTCACTTTTTTACAAACAACATAGAGACAAAACTTGTGATTTTCAGTCAGTTTTACTATTTGAATATAGTTTTTTGTTAATTCTTTAGGAAAGGAGTTTCTTTTAGTTTACTATGGAATTTTTTTTCACTGACAACTTAGAACAGTTTTTTTGTGGGTTTGAACTTTCACAGAAACAGCCGCCTGGGGAAATTTGCTTCTATGTGGTCTTCTTTTATTAGCAGTTTTTTAAGCTGCTTATGGGTCATTGGAAACTCAGGCATCTGGGGTGTCACTTTTTAAAGATAAGCAACTTCAAGTGTAAAGAATTCTTCATCTCAAGGAACAGAGATATCTTCTCATTTCTTTCACTGTTGCAGGGGGCTTCTCATCTTTCTCTGTTCAGGCATGTTATGGGACTACAGGAATTACAGATTTTAATGCAATATTACTCAGTCCATCACAAACACTTTTGCTGAAAAATCTACAAATTATTTCTCTAAATGCATATTTTTTCTATGATTTAAAAGATAATCTACTTATAGAATTTATTTTCATATCTCAATAAGAAAATTTAGCTAGCAGGCAACTCTTCTATCTTTTTTCTAATTAGTCTTTTACTCATTCTCTCTATCTGACTGTTATGCTGGGTTTTCTCTATGTTTACTCTGTCTTTTTTCTCTTTTTCTGGGAAGAGCTAGGTCTTAAAAGCTTCATGTGGCCAGGAAAGGGTTAAATCTACCCAGGCCTGCAGTGGTCATGTGATCTCTGCCGGGCAGCAGCTTCTGCGTGAGATTTCAGAGGCGAGCGCTCCCTTTCTTTTTTTTTTTTTTCCCAAGAATCACTAGAGGAAAGGGAAACCTCTGCCCACCCCTCAGTGATAATCGGGCTTATAGCTTTTATCAGGGCCTCAGCCGGCAACTCCCTCCCGGCTCGGCTGGCTTTAAAATTAACTGATGTTAAGCAGCCTCCCCTATCAGGGAGAAGCGGAAGAGGCCCGGCCAGCCTGGGCTTAGAGGCACGGCCAGGCCCCGAGCCGACTTTCCCCCCCGCCCCCGCCCAGGAGTCTGCTGGGGCCGGTTGTTATTTGTCGCTGGCCGAAAGACAAAAGGCCTAGCTTAAACACCCTCAAGATTTATATGGATAGTTTTCTAGAGGCATATTTAACTCTCAATTGGTTAACCAAGCTGTCAACATCTGCTATAACTTCCTTAGAAAAAAAACCCTCACATCCATGCTATACCACTACATATTGCTTTCTTATGGGTAGTCCCATTAATCATCTGGCATCCTATTTTAATTACCTCTCCTATAGTCTCTTGAAGTGACCACAACTTTTGCTTTCGCCATTCTTGCTTTTTATATACTTTGTTTTTGTGCATGAGTACAGTTGATAGGTTTAGATATTTTATATCAGAATACCTTCCCATGGATACAGTGTACTGAATAAAAGCTTGGGACCAAGGCTATTTAGCATTGTTCTGGCTAGAGGTACTTTCTAATTTTTGGATTATAATTATGATTACAAACAAAACAATTTTCTTGATTAAATTTCTACAGGCTGAATTACTTAATATTCCTAGCTGTAATGCATTCATTTTGTTTGAGTATGTTTTAATTTCTGTTTGTCATCCCCTGGTGTAACTTTCCAGGGGGTCTCTGGAGCCTTCTTTACTCGAGTGTGATGGATCCACACACTTTGCTCTTTGATTTTAATTGCAGTGAATGTGGTAAGAAGCATCTGGAATGGTCCTTCCTATTATGGTTCCAGAGTCTTTTCTGTAAGACACTTAACATATACATAATCTCCAGGTTGTATGTCATGCACTGGCCCGTCCAATCCTATACTTTGAGTTCCAGCCGCATGTTTTTCAATTTTTCTGAGTTGTTTACCCAGGGACACCATGTAGGCGGTCAGTGTCACTTCCCCAACCCAGGTGGACATTTCTTTTTGCACCCCATATGGTCTACTATAAAGCATTTTAAAAGGACTTCACTTTTTCTTGGTTCTGGGTTTAGTACAAATTCGTAACAATGCCAGCGGGACAGACTGGGGCCAGGGCAGATTAGCTTCTTGCCCTAGTCTCACAATTTGTTGTTTAATAAATGATTCATTTTCTTCACTTGGTCACTTGACTGAGGGTGGTATGGAATGTGAAGTTCCCAGTCTATACCTAAGTGACAGCTAATTTGTTGCACTAACTTTGAAATAAAATGTGGCCCTCTATCTGAGGATATTGTGCCTGGAACTCCAAAGCGTGGTATGATCTCCTGTAATAGTACTCTGGTCACCTCCCGGGCTTTGGCAGTTCTGGTGGGAAAAGCTTCTGGCCATCCTGAAAAGGTATCTTTTAATACCAATAAATATTGATACCCCCCTTTTCTTGGGAGTTCTGAGAAGAAAATTTGCCACTGCTGCCCAGGCCCATGGCCCCTCCCAATTTGACTAAGCTTTGGTTTGGGGGTATTTTTGGGTTTAGTCTGGAGGCAAAGGTCACACTGCTGAGTCACTTGGGTGATGGTAGCATATAGGTTGTTGGCAGTAATCTTTTCAATTAAATAGTTATGCAGGGTATCAATTCCCCAGTGTGTTTTTTGATGTTCCTCCCTTACTAGTGACCATAGCAGATGGGAGGGGATAACTAGTTTCCCTTCTGTGGTGACGGTCCATCCCTCTTGGTTATATGTTCCCCCTTGGTTCTCATTTAGTTTTCTATCTTGTTTATTATATTCTGGCTTACCTTCAAGGGAGATCTGACCATCCGGAATCAGAGCTCCCGTTACTGTTATCTCACTTTTTGCTGTTTCTTTTGCCTCTCTGTCTGCCAGCTCATTTCCTTCCTCCAGTTCTGAGCTCACCTTCTGGTGTGCCTTAATGTGTATAATTGCTACCTTCTTAGGCAGCTGAACTGCTTCTAATAGTCGCATTATCTCTTGTGTACGTTTGATGTTCTTCCCTTGAGAGTACAGCAGCCCCCTTTCCTTCCAGATGGCTCCATGTGGATGTACAACCCCAAAAGCATATCTTGAGTCTGTGTAAACGTTTATTTTCTTTCTTTCTGCTCTTTCTAAAGCACGAGTTAAGGTAATTATTTCGGCCTTTTGTGAAGAAGTACCTGCTGGCAAGGGTCCAGATTCAACTACCCTCCTGGAGGTGGTAATAGCATAGCTAGCATGTTGTTTTCCCCCAATAATGTAGCTACTTCCATCAGTGAACCAGGTTTCTGCACCATCAAAAGGGGTGTCCTTCAGGTCTGGACAGCTGGAGTAGGTTGCTTTGATAGTCTCGAGGCAATCATGGTATACTGGCTCTCCTTGATTTCCACTGAGAAAAGAAGCTGGGTTGACAATGTTAGTTACCACTATTTCTACATTATCTTGTTCTACCATGATGGTTTGGTATTTTAGGAACCTCTGTGGGGAAAGCCAGTGCCCGCCTTTTACTTGTAACACTGCAGACAGTGTGAGACACTAGCACAGTCATTTTCTGGCCCAGGGTGAATTTGCATGCCTCTTGAATATTCAGCACAACCGCGGCAATGGCTCTGAGGCACCCCGGCTATCCCTTGGTTGCTGCATCTAGTTGCTTGGAAAAGTAAGCAACTGCCCTTCGATATGGGCCCAGGTCTTGTGCCAGTGTTCCCAGGGCCATCCCCTGTTTCTCATGGGAAAACAGAAAAAATGGCCTACTCACATCTGGAAGTCTTTGAGCCGGAGCTGATATGAGAGCTTTCTTTAGCTGGGGAAAGGCTCATGTGGCCTCCTTTGTCCACTGGAGGTCTCTATCTCTATTTGTAATAAGCGCATACAGAGGTTTTACCAGCAACCCATAGTTATATATCCATAATCTACACCATCCGGTCATTTCCAAAAAGGTTCGCAGTTTTTTTATCATCTTGGGTTTCAGGGTTTGACATATTGTTTCTTTACGATCTTGCCCTAGAGTCCGTTGTCCAGCACTGACCTCATAACCCAGGTAGATCACTTTCTGCTTTACTACCTGGGCTTTTTTCTTTGATACTCTGTACCCCTGGAGTCTTAGAAAGTTTAAAAGGCTTACCATCCATGCCACACACGTTTCTTTCATCCTGGTGGTTATGGGGAGGTTATCTACATACTGCAACAACCTTCCTTCTTCTGATGGCACCTCCCAGGATTCTAAGTCTTTTGCAAGTTGTTCTCCGAACAAGGTGTGTGAGTTCTTGAATCCCTGAGGCAGAACTGTCCATGTGAGCTGGGTTTTGTGTCCACTTTTAGGGTTTTCCCATTCAAATGCAAAAATTTTCTGGCTGGCTTCATGGAGAGGGAGGCAAAAGAAGGCATCTTTCAAATCTAAAACGGTAAACCAAATTAGCTCTGGTGTTAGGCATGTTAACAAAGTATATGGGTTTGCTACCACAGGATAGAGATACTCAGTTATCTTGTTGACAGCTCGTAGATCTTGTACTATTCGATATGACCCATCAGGTTTTCGAACAGGTAGAATGGGAGTGTTAAAGTCAGATTGACACTCTTTCAGCAATTCTAATTGTAAAAAAATTTCAATTATTTGGCTAATTCCTTCCCTATCTTCCTTTTTCAAGGGGTATTGTTTAATTCTAACTGGTTGTTTCCTTTCCTTAAGTTTAATTAGTATAGGAGGTGCATTTTTTGCCCTCCCTGGTACATTGGAAGCCCACACTCCAGGAAAAACCTGGTTAATTATTTCTTCACTGATTTCTTCTTTAATCTCTATAGCTGTTAACATTAAGCTCAATGCTTTAACGTATTTTTGATTGTTTACTTCAAGAGTAATTTCCCCATTTTAAAAGGTAATGGTTGCTTGTAATTATTCTAATAGATCTCTGATGCTGTGCCAGTCCTTTAGCTAGCTCAGCCACTGTGGTGCAGCACCTTGAGTGGGACACATCTCCTGAGCGGGCAACGGGAGACGCGTCTTAGAGCGCTTTGCTCTATTGGCATGGAGGTCTTTAGATCGGCACAGGTTGCGGGCAAGGAATGAGAGGGAGGTCTTCTGTATGTGATCCAGAAGGGTTTATTCTTCTGAATAGGCAGTGACAGACCCCGAGCATGGGGCACAGCAGGTTATAAACGGGGGTTGCAAGGGGTAGGTAGCAACTTTTGACCAATGAGGAGAGGGCGTGGGAGGAGAACAAAGGAGAGTTTCATACTTTAGAAACTAATAGGAAACCAGTGGAAAGAAAACAAATTATACGGATGAATGGTGCGTCATGGATTGGGGAATCCCCGAAACAGGTTTTGACAGAGAGTGGTCCAGTGAAAGATTGATTTAGAACATTCAGGAAAAAAGGGGTTGGGGTAGGTATAACTGACAGCTCAGGGGGAGAAAACAACTTTTGGGACAAAACCATTAACTCAGACAAAACAAGGGGACAGTCCAGTAACCATAAAACTCAAACAAACTACAACTGATCTCTAGCTAAAAGTGATTGTGGTGATTTGGGAATATAGAGAAACCTATGAATGCCCCACTGCTTCCCAAGCTTGTATTTTAAGGGTTTACAAAAATATGCCTTTTCAGACTGGCAGTTGCCCCTTGAACCACAATATAATCTTTTCCCACAGGCACTAAATCTTTGTTTAAAACTGAATATGTTGCTCCCGTGTCAACTAAAAATTTCAGCTCTTCCCCTTCTTTCCCCAGCTTCATTTTTATAACCAGTGGATCCGCTGGGGTGGAATCCTCCAGTCCTCCTCATTCTTCTTTCACCTGTGTAATCACCCCCTTTTTCCCCCGCTTTCCTCTTTCCTGTCAGTTATTCTGTCTTCGTTCTGGGCACTGATTTTTCCAGTGACCCATCTTCTTACAAATTGCACACTGATTTCTACCTAACTGGGGTGGGCCTTGTCTGGATGGTCCCTTGCCTGCATCTACCTTTTTCTTGTTCACTCACAACCACCACCAGTTTTTTCATTCCTTGTTTGTATCCCTCTTCGCAATTGCTAAATACTCTCTATGTGTCATCTAATAGGGCTTCTAGGTTCCTCCTGTCTGTTCCCCGAAGCTTCTGATGTTTTTGTCTAATGTCTCCCGTACTGTCCTAAAAATAAACTAACTGTTGTATTCCTACCTCTGATCCAGGATCCAGTGGGGTGTGTCGGCATATTGCGTCTCTCAGACACTCTAGGAATTCAGATGGAGACTTGGAAGGACCCTGTTTGTTTGCATATAAGGCTGACCAGTTTATAGTTATGGGAATGGCTCTTTCCACCCCTTTTGCTATCCATTCCTGATAGCTTTCAATCTTTTCTCTTTCTGCTGTTATATTTGGGTTCCACTTTGGTTTTTGAAGTGGGAAATAGTCCTTTACATCTAACTGCTGAGTTCTGTAATAGTCTTCCACTAAATCCCCTGCTGTTTTTAAAATCAATTGTTTTTCTGTTTCAGTCAGCGCATCTAATAATAATTGCATATCACTCCAATCTGAATTATGTTGTTTTATTATATATTTTAAACATTTGGCAGTGACTATTGGGTTTCTCCGGTAATTTTTAGCAACCTTTTCCCATGCTTCTAGGTCAATTGTGGAAAAAGGCACCTTAACTAACATTCCTTCTCCATCTGGCCCCATTGCCTCCCATAGGGGTGCTTGGAATACCTGCTTTCTAGTCCAAGAAAAAATCGGACTACTAGAAGGGGGTCGGCTGGAGCTACTGGAGCTGATGTCTCCTCTGAATCTTCATCCTCCTCCTGTTTCCCAGAAGACCTAAGCAAGTCATCTAGATCTTGTTCCTGTGTTACTGTCTAGTATACTTTATCTTTTCTTGTACATCTCTGACTAATGCTACAAGCTGAGCAGCACTGCTTAAGCTTCTCTTTTTTTGCTTTGCGGTCTTTTTCAAGGGCTAGTACCAGGGGATCAGAAGGGGCTCTCATTCCACAATCTCTCTGCCATTCAGAGTGGTTACAAAGGGAGAAAAACACATCCGCATATGGAATCTTGTCCCACTTTCCTTCTCGCCTTAACAACATCAATTGTAATAAGGTGCTGTATTCTAAAGTTCCAGTAGGTGACCATCTCACTCCGTCTTTCAATCAATACAAAGGCCACCACTGACTGCAATACTTAATAAGATTCTGTTTTCTCTCCATGCCCCCAGAACCCACAATATCCTTCCAGTGTGCCAGGATGCACCCCAGAGGACTAGCTTTAGAAATTTCCTTGCTCTGGCCAGTCCCCATTATCTCATTCTCTTTGCCTTGTCTCACTTCTACCCAAACCTTGTTTTACAGGCTATCACAGTCCTCTCCCAGTCTTCCTCCTACACTTCCCAAGTTTTAGGAACCAAATGTGATTTCTTCACACAAGTTTTAAAATCACAGGCTCAAGGTCTATTTGGCTAAGATGTTATTCCTTCTCCCACCGGGTGCACACACTCTGCTGCCTGGCAAAGGAGTAATACTAAGCCTTGTACCTTACGCTGTATCAGCACCTAAGCAAGATGTCACCCTCTCAAACCAAAAGCCCTAAATTTGCCACAAAATCTATCCTACTCACTCTCCGGAGAACCGGAGGCAGAAGCAGCTCAGCCTGGGACCCCCTGCTGCCTGCTTGGGAACGGGGAGGAGGAGGTGCAAGTGCGGCTCAGTCCTGGACCCTCTGCTGCCCGCCCAGGAATGGGGAGGAGGAAGCGCAAGCACGGCTCAGCCCGGGACCCCCCTGCTGCCTGGCCGGGAACAGGGAGGAGATGCAAGTGCAGCAGCTCAGCGCAGGACCTCCACCCCTGCTGCCCGCTCAGAACGAGGCGGAACCCCCACTTGCTCCTCCACCCGGGAACACTGGAGAACACGAATAGAGCCCAAACAACTCGGCAAGCAGTCCCGCTCACTCCTCCGCTGGGGACGTGGAAAGACACGAACAGAGCCCAAGTGGCTTGGAGCAGAACCCCTGCTCGCTCCTCTACCTGGGAACACGGAAGGACATGAACAGAGGATTACACAGTCAAAGGTCCAGACTCAAAATCACAATACACAGACAAAAGCCAAGGGTTCACACAAACAAAACAAGGACTCACACAAACAAAAACAAGGATTAACACAATCAAAAACAAGCGTTCATTCAACTCACCCCCAGAGTTGTTCGCAGCTGTGCTATCAGACAGCGAACCCCTTAATCCCTCTGCCAGGCTGCTCTATCAGTCTGCGGAATCCTTCTGCTAATTGCTCTATCGATCAGCACCTGCTTGCAAGCCCAAACTTCACTTACCTAGGGACTATGTTGTGCACTAGATGTTTCCAGTGGCTTACCAACTGCCCTCTGGCCCTGCGTATGACTTGTGGGTTTCTCTAGGATCCATACATACCGTTTGTCTGCAGTGCCAGTGGTCCGTTGTCTGTCCCCACAGTGAGCGAGCTGGGGGACCGGGAGCCCTCCAGGAAATCCCGGAGCGTGCCAAGGGAGCCTGTTCCCCAGTCAGATCCGCAGGGGTAGAAAAGGGGCCCTTCGTGGTCACCAAAATGATTTGCAGAAAAAAAGACTCCACAACTATTAAGAGTTAGTTGAAGAGTAGGTATGTGTTTCTATTGGCACTGGGTGTGATGCGGGCTCTTTCCCAAAGGCATGCACAACTCCAAAGAGTTACCTTTCTCTACTTATTCTCTAAAATGTTACATATGCATTAAGTTGTCTATAAGTATTTATCACGTAACCCTGCCTATTCTTGCTTTGTATTAAAATGAACTTTTCAGTCTTTTGCACCTGCGCAATGCCCTCTAGTGGTCGTGGGTGGTCTTCATGATGAAGTAATACAAGTCTTCCTCTCGTTTGAACTTTTCACCCTGTCCTCTTGCGCGTGCTCACTGGCTTCTTGGTCACAGTTCAAGCCGCAAGGCTAGCCTTGGTCATAACAGTCTTTCTTATCACCACTTCAAGCAGACAGTTTCTTTCTTATCCGCTAGCCTTGCATTCTTTTCATCTTGCTGTTGCAAGCAATGGCCTTGCCTGCTCTTGCAAGCCCAGCAAATGTTGAGTGAGATACATTATTCAGACTAATACCCCTAATTGATCACCCTTTGACTTTTAGCTCCCTTGTTTCGTTGACGATGAGATTTTCTTCCAGTGAAACTCATCTTGCCATGTTTCCCGCAGGGTTTTTTCCTATTTTTTCAGCTTTTTGCTTTTGTTTTTTCCAGTTCTCACGCAGACTCATTTTTCAGCTTTCAGCTTTTCCGGCTCTCAAGCTGCATTGGCAACTCTCTTCGCCATATTTTTTATACAGCCTGATGGGCTGTTCTGTCTCCCTTCGCTCTCTGGTGGGATGGTTGTCATCCTCACATTGGGGGCACCTTGCATTATGTGGACGGTTGTGAGTTGGAGACAGAAAACATGACTCAAGTCCTCTTGATCATAACACAAGCAGCCTGTTTTGTTGTTTAGAACCATCTTATATAGGGAGTTCAAAACTCCCAGATCTAGACACTGATTGGTCTGGGTCTTAGCCCTGCCCAGCTCCTTGACCAGTGATGTCTGCTTTCTGGACTGACTATGATTGGCTGAGGTCTCTGTATGAGTTCTCTTATTCACCCAGGGACTTGTAGAACAAGTCAGATTAGCCAAATTGGATTTGTTATGACCAGGTTTATCTTGTCTAGCTAATAGATTAGCTGTGACAGTTCTCTATTAAGGGTGCTTGGTTTTATTTTTTTCATTGCTTATTGTGATATGCTCAAATTGTGATTAGTTGATTGATACTTTAATTGTTGAGTACCCACTACTTGTGAATGCCAGTGAGCAGTTGTGTATTGAATATGTCCATATGATCACAACAGTGTGCTCAGTTTTCATCTGAGCATTATTGTCCACTGAACTCAGTGCTAACCAACTTTCACCAAAGCTGCTGCCCTGACAAGTCGTGTGCTGAGGCACGTTCATACATCGGGGCTGCAGTAAAAGCACTTTGCTGCTTGTTTGCACATCTCCTCTTGCCTAGGTACACCACTTGTAGGTTGGCCTTAGTTCCCTAAATTTTCAGGTTTTATTTCCCAGTGTCATGGGACAGAAACCAGGCAGTTAACTCTGACCTGACCAGTCAAGAGATCTGTTTCCATTTATCATAGTAATTATAAGCCATACTTGTCAATTAACCTTGTGTCAGATGCTGTAAAAACACAGGGGGAATAATAAATTTCTTGTTTCAAAGTAATTTTAATGGTAGAGAATGAATTAGAATGAAAGCTGACTACCACAAATGGGATAGCACTGGTGGGTGGGTGTGGTTTTTCTTTTGTTTTCTTTTGTTGCCATACAACCAATGTATGTTCAAAGCAGGGTAATAGGTAGTTTTGTAGATAATTTCTTTAAGTGTGAGGGAGAACATAAAAATATTGGCTACAAAGGCTGTATTTAAAGGTAAGGATCATAATTTTTCTGTAAGAGAGAATGAGACAGTGGGAAGTAGATTGGGCATTGTCTATGACTTCATGTATGTGTGCAGGAAAGCAGTTTAAAGATGGGGATGAAAGGAACAGCCTGGTTTGTGAATGTGACTTTTCTGTTAGCATTCTGAGTGGGTATGAGTGGTTGAATTCTAGACATCAGAACAAGACAGCAGATATTAAAGAAATTTAAGGAGTGATCCAGCTGGAGCTGGAATTTCAGCAGAGTAGCAGATAGAAAAGTCTATATGTTAAATAACTGGGAAAAGCTGTGAGATCCAGATGTTGTCTGGAAGTAGAGATCTAGACAGATCCCAGTCAGCTGACAAAAATGCTTTTTATCCACTTCATGTACCCCTTTACTGTAAAGATTCCAATAAATCCAAAAATAGTGTATTGAAGCTGCTTTCTCAGGAGTCTCTCTATAGAGTTTGTGGTAAAGACAGGAAGAGTTCAATCTACTAGATTTGTATATTATTGGGGTATTGAATCAGTACCCTGCCTTAACTCTTTTTTTCCTTTCAGATTTTCTTTTTTGTACATACATTGTTTTGTATATACTGTATATGATGACTTCGGTGGGCAGTGAACGTACCCGGGGCACTAGGGACAAAATGCAAATTTCAACCTCTCAGCCAACACAGCCACAGAAACAAGTAGTACAGGTACGTGCTACTATATAATCTTTGAGTTGAAAGTGAGCATGCAATGATTTGTTTCTTCCCTAAGTCAGTAAAAACTGAGAAAAGATGGGGGGGCTATGGTCTTATTTGGAAAAGTTTGTTTGTTTGATATCTTGCTTTAATTGCTTAGTTATCCAGTACAGCATTAAGTTGTCCCTGTATTCTTGTCTCTGAAGGAGCTTTGTGTTATTTAGCAACATTTCCCATGAGTGAGGAATTCTATGCCTATCCCTGTCAGGATTTCTGTCCTGTTACCTTAGTGTCTTCAGAGCTCAGCTCTTTCATATGCCAGCCTCATGATGCTAGAAAATTTCTGGTCAATAGAGAAATTTGGGTGGGTGGGAAAAGCTTCGTTAGGTCTATGTTGTGTTCTACAGCATGATTCAGCATATTTAGAAGTCACAAAGTCCTAAACTTCTTGTGCAGTGCCTTCACAAAGTGAAATGAAGATGGTTGTCCACTAACAGACTAAAGTTATTTTGAGTATCTGCAAGATTGAAATTAAGCTCTTACCCCATTGTCTTGGTTCTCAGCAGCAGAATAGTTGTGTGCTTGCCTGGGTTAAAGTGCAAAATGTCTTTGTTCCTGGCAACTCATTATTCTTTTGTCACATACTTTTCAAAATTTGATCCAGTTCAAGAATTGCCTCAGTTCTCAGTCTAGAGGTGCTCTCCTGGGAAATTGTCTTATTTTCTAGACTGATCTTTAACATGGAGGGGCTCTTCTGCTTTGTACAGTATTAATTATGTGACCTCAAGCCCTTATCTCCTTGTGTTACAGTGCTTTGCATAGTGGTGATTCATGCTAATGTGTGGGTTTAGAAAGTGACTTTCAACAAATGGAGTTTAATTTGTTTTTGCTTCATAACAAGTAAGTGTGCAGGAGTATAATGAGCAGGTTGACAGAAGTGATGGGTTCCCCTTTTTTGATGTTTGCAAGACAGCAGTGGAGTACTCTGCCCAGTTTTGGGTTCCCTAATGCAAGGCAGACATTGGCAAATGGGAGCAAGTCCAGTGAGGAGCTGTGAAGATGGTTGAGAGGCTGGAGCACAGGATGAATGAGTGGTGACTGAGGGAACTGGATTTGTTCATCCCTAAGAAGGCAAGGACAGATTGTCTTCTATTCAGATACCTCATGAAAGGGTATAGAAAAGGTGAAGCCAGCCTCAGAGACAATGGCACAAGTTGGAACACTGGAAATTCCAGCTGTTAAAAGGAAAAATAATTGTTTACCACACTGTAGTGGATTAGAGAGATTGTGGGATCTCTATCTGGCCTCAAGCAACTACTCTGATGGGACATGCTCTCAGTGGTAGGTTGCACTATCACTAGGGTATATTTGCAACTGATGTGATTCATTGATTTTAAGCATTAAGTCTTAGACCTTTTTCTGCATTTTTTCCACTTATTGTACCTCTTGCATGATAGATATTGGTTTGGTCATTTCAGTGGAAAAGATGATTATTTAATATACACCAGATATGTTTTAGTGCACTGTATATTTTTATTGATTAGATCAGATGAACCTCCCTCCTTATGCTTTACAGATCGACAAAAACGTGGGATGATACTGTTCAATTATCACTGATTCATTTTTTGAATATAGAATAATGTTGCTTTCTCAAATGGAGATTTTGTTGTCATTGTCACATTGAACATCATTTAAGTTATTTCAGAAATTACATCACAGTTCTTTCTCATTGCTTCTCGATAATAAATATGCTATTTTATTTTAAGATCTGAGCCTACTACTGTCACTTTGCGTTTTGCATACTTCTGTTTTCTGGTAGTTCAAAGTTGTTAAAAATTTCCTTCACTGTTATGCTGCAAAGATAATGTATCTTGTAAGTTTGAGTAAAGTTCTAGTTGTCTTAAGATGCTACCATTTTCTTAGTTGCAATTAAAATTTAATTATATTGTTTTATAGGATACTACAATGTAACTTGTAACAATGGTGCCTTAAAATGAAGAAGAAACACTCACTGGGGAAAAAAAAGCAAAATTTTTTGTGACACTAATTTGGTGTTTGTGTAGTAAACACATCTTGTGGGGTCTTGTTGTTTTTGGCTTTTTTCTTCTGAATCTTCAGTTCTATCTGTGTGCAATCCACTGGCATAAATGTTAGTGATATTGTACCTGCTTGTGTTTCTAAGTTTCTCTTTACACAGGAAAACTAAAGGTATTGTTACTCATTTGATAGTGTTATAAAGTTTGTATATTTTTGTCTTCTAACATGGACTTGAAAAAAGTTGGTTTATGGAAGAAATGAATCTCAATGGTTTCCTGTTTCTGGTCAAATATCCCATCATGTCTCTATAGAAATGACACTGAATGTTTGTATTCTGGTTATCTTTAAAGGAAATCTCTTCACTAGCTAAAAAGTTGCCGTGGGCATGAGGAGGCTGAAGTCAGAGCAAGAAGATGGATCATCAGGACTTAATTTCTGAAACCAGCAGACCTTTCTTTTTTGCTCTCTGCTGAGCTCTCAATAGATACCAAGAGCAAGCTCCTTCACACAGAGCACCGCACTGACCCGGGAAGCTTTTGTGGAGGGTGGCACCAGGGCTGGCACAGGGAATTCCAGAGCAGGCTCTCCTCTTGTGTTACTGACTGGCATATGAAGCTGTCAGCATGGCACTTTGAAAATGTGAAGTAGTGCAGAGTACTTAACTCTGTTACTGTCTTAGTTTAAGACAACTATATGGGGTGGAGACTCCACAATGAGTCACCTTCTCGTAGTTTTAATCACTTCCCTTTCACCAATAAGGAGAAATGAATGCGAGAAGATATAAGCAAAAAAATAACAGTTTACTAAAAAGAAAAAACAGCAATAACCACTAGATACAAAGATGCTGAGTCACCTGGACCCCCTGGGAACAAAGAAAACAAGATGGTGGAGAAGCCCCCACCTCCCAAGATGATGGCAGCCATAGTAGCCCACATGGCCTAGAGGACAAAGACAAGATGGCAGAGAAGCCTCCTTCTCTGGACCACTGGCAGAGAAAGAGAACAAAGGAAAATCAACACAGCAACTGAGTCTCTGCAGTTCCACAACTCCCTTCTCCCTCAAACAACAACCAACAGGGGACAGGGACAAACCAAAACCTGGAAAAAACCCTAATTTTGTCCAAAAGGCTTCAATGCTGCTGAAACACTGGAAAAACCTTCCCTCCTTGGCATGGCTAGAACTGGAGCAGCAGCTGGAAAACTTGTGGAGAATGGGTCTAACTCCTCCTTGGCAAATGGCAGGTGGCTGGAACTGGAGTAACAGCTGAAAAACTCATCCCCTCCTCGACATAACAGCAGGCAGCTGTGGCAAAGGTGTTTCAAAATCTGCTCTGAAGTAGCTTCGGATTGCGAAATGCAGCTTTCTGGGTTGTGACTAGGAGACCTGCCCAAGGCAACCCCCTCGGGAGCCCAGAGAGAACAACAGAGCTCACTGGTGTGCATTCCCCGTTTTTAAAAGGACCCAGGTCCCCTCCTTTCCCTGAACTGGGGTAAAACACACAAGTTCCGCTTGCTGGGTTGTCAGGTCTTAAAGAGACTAATAATCTTGGGCAGGTTGCCATGAAGAAGATATGAAATACATCAGGTTTTTTGGGTCATCTAGGTCACCTAGGACAGTTACAAATGCTGATTGTCTTGGAACACTGACTCTGAGCAAAGCAAATATTACTTCCCTCAAGGAACTGGGACAGCTGCAGTAACTTCTCAGCCAATAAGCAGCTGGTGTTTTTTAGTGGAGTAATTTTTTAGACTCAGAATTTACACTTGGTGATTTCCTCTAAAACTTGCATTTGTGGTAAACTCCAAAAGTGAAGCAGTTTGAGACTGATTAAGTCTGAACTCATGAAGTACAGAATTTCATGTGGGTATCCTGTGAAGTGAGAGTTCCTAGGATGAACCCTTTCTGTCAAGAATTTTGGGGGATGATGTGGTCCCCTTCTAAGTAATGAAGTCTTCTGCAGTACATCAGCTTGTATTTTGGGTCCTGGCTCTCTTCAGTATCAGCCCTCTCTAGTATGAGATAGTAGCCTCTTCTGTTTAAGCAGAAATCAAGGTCCAAGTTCATGTAGCATACAGTCATCTTCAGTATTTTCATGGGAGTACAGTTCAAGTAGACTTCAGATGCTGCACTATGAAGAGTGCCCTGTATGATGTGTCATTAATGTTTTTGAGTAGTTTTCTCTTTAGGGTAGCCATAGCCTATTTGGGTTTATGGCTCTTTACTGCATCCATCCATTTTAGTCTTTCAGCTTTTGGAGAAGTTGCCAGCATAGATTTGTTGTCCAGAAGTGTTACAAAAGCACCAAATATTTTGTCAAGAGCAAGATTCTTTAGCAGTTTTCAGAGACTAGTATTCAGTTATAAAAAAAGGAAGGGCAGCTGTTCACAAGCAAAATCTTGAGGCAAGACTCAGTCTCTTAAGTGCTCATAAAACTACAGTCGGGTGGTGTAACAGCTAACAGCTGGCCTGAAAGCCTCACAGGCACAAGTAACCCTGACCTTAACTCAATCAGCCTATACCTGTGAAGGAAAGGAAACATCTTTGGGAGAGAGGGCACTGAGAGGCAGAGGGACTTGGCTGCAGAGAATGGACACCAGCCAATTCCTGACAAGCATGCATGCAGGCAGCTATTGGTCAGTGAACTGAGTGGTACCAAGATTCCAGCCAATCGGGGTCAACCATATAAAAGCAAGTGGTGAACAATAAAGTTTTGCTATTGCCGCATGAAGCTTGAAGTGTTGTGTCGTGTCTGTCTCAACTGCGACAATTGGTGACCCCAACGTGATGGTGATAGCCTAACCGCATGGAGAACGGTGAGATGAAGCCCAACAGGGAGAGAGCAGCCTGGACAGCTGCTGACAGCATGTAGAGCTGTAACAGTCGGGACGTGTCAATAATAGGGTGAGCCGTTGGGAACATGGGGGGACAAGTTTCAACTGAAGATAAAGCTATAGTGAATGTATAGACCCTTATGTTGAGCAAAAGAGGGATTAAATATGATGAACAGGCTCTGCAAACTTTATTGCAGTTTTGTAAGAGCCAGGGTGTAGAAGCCACTACAGAAGCCACTTTCAGTATTAAAAACTGGGAACAAGCTGGTAAATTGATTTTTGAGTCAGCAACCTCTCGAGAAAATGAGACTGCTATGAGTATTTTGACTACCTGGAGGTTGGTGCTGGATACATTAAAACTGATAAAAGACGAGTGGAATGCGAAAGCAGCAGCAGAGGTGCCAGGGGTGCTGCCCACCGAAATATCCCAAAATGGCAGAGTGCACATGTCACAGGCACTGCCCACCAAAACGTCAAAAAATGGCGGAGCACCGGGAGGAGTGGTCAGGGGAATAGGTGCCGCATCGGGTTTGCAAGTGGAGAGGGCAGACGAGAAACCAGAAAGGGAGCAGCTTTCATCCAAGCTCTCTAACCCTGCAGAGCTGCCGCACCACCAGAGCCCCCCCACTGCTGGCATCAGGTGTGCATGTGCAGCACTCAAGTCTGCCTGTGCTGCAGCTGCCAGAGCCAAACGTGCTTAATCCCGTGCCCCATATTACCATAAACCCGCTCAGTCCTCCTCTGCCTGCAGCTGATTCCACAGCCCAGCTTGGCATGCTCACTCAGCCTCGGTGTGCAAACAGAACCCAGAAGCTGAGCGGCACGAAGCGCTGGCAGGGAAATGCCAGCTCCTGGGGCTGTGAGACTGTAGCCCTGGTTCGTGCCCGACATGTTTGATTTTCTGAAATTCCTTTCCCAGGGAATTTTCTGTAAACAAGAGACATGTTTTGGTAATGGCAAAAATGTTTACATTCTTTCTCTAGGAGGGGCTTCTTTTTGATGTCCCTTTGGTCTGACCAATGTGATTGAAGAGGTTTGTCTTCTTGTCACCAATCGAATTGGTCTGTGTAGAATAGTATAAAAAGGGGAGAAATTCCCGATAATAAAGGAGTCACTTTTTCAGCCTTCTGAAGTCGGAGTCTTTGTGTCGTTGTGGTGTACAATAGTGACATGGGATGCCGTATCCTGCTGCATCCACTGCCAGGAGCCGAAAAGCCTGAGGAACACCCCACAGCAGCTGCTGTCTGCAGCCAGAGCCCAACATGGCGCTCTGAGCTAGCCCCGGCTGCGCCAAGAGCTGCCACCCTGGGGGGCCCCAAGCAGATGCCCTCCCGCTGGGACTGAGGAGCGGGGCATGGACAGGCATGCAAAGTGGCGGTGCAAGTGTCCGGCATGCAAAGCAGACCCAGAAGGACTATTTACAAAATTAGGATACATTGAGAAAGGCTCCTTTGGTGAGGTCTTCAAAAGAATTGATAATCAGACACAGCAAGTGATTACCATAAAAATCATAGACCTTGAAAAAGGAAAATTAAATGCCCTTAAATTCCTAGTTCAGGAACAGTTAAATCAAGGACACATTAAGCCATCAACAAGTCCATGGAACACCCCTGTGTTTGTAATTAAAAAGAAATCAGGTAAATGGAGATTACTCCATGACTTAAGGAAAATTAATGCAGTTATGGAAAGTATGGGTTCTTTACAGCCTGGAATGCCATCCCCAACTATGATATCTGCTACCTGGGACATTTTGATTGTCGATTTGAAAGAATGTTTTTTCATTATTCCCTTACATCCTAATGACACCCCAAAGTCTGCATTTACAGTGCCCTCCATCAATCATGCAGCACCAGATGAGTGATATCAATGGGAAGTGCTGCCACAGGGTATGAAATATAGCCCAACAATTTGTCAATAGTATGTTGCACAGGCACTCTCAATAGTGAGAGAACAATTCCCATGAGCATACTGTTATCATTATATGGGAACATCTTGATAGCAACCCCAACCAAAGATCTTCTGCAGATTCGGCCAAGTTTGATGTGAGCACTGCAAGAATTTGCATTGCAAATTGTACCAGAAAAGGTGCAGCAGCAACCCCCATGGAAGTACCTGGGAGTTAAAACATTAGATCAAACAATACAACCACAAACAATTCAATTTTCAAGCAAAGTTCAAACCTTAAATGATGCACAAAAAACTTTGGGTATCATCAACTGGGTAAGACCTTATTTAGGGTTAACCTTCCCACAATTATCACCCTTGTTTAATATTCTCAAAGGTGACCTTGAGTTAACCTCTCCAAGGAAATTAACTCCAGAGGCAAAAACTGTACTTGAAACAGTAGAGCGGGCCATAATGAACAGACAAGTTTATCAGATACATCCTGATGATTGTATTACTGTGTGTGTTGTTATTGTTGATTTACACCCTACAGGTATCATTGGTCAATGGGACACTCAGTGGTCTGACCCACTACACATTTTGGAGTGGTTCTTTTTACCCCATCAACCTAAAAAGACAGCACTTACAATTTTTGAATTGATTGCACAATTGATTATTAAATGCTGTCAAAGGTGCTTGCAGCTGAATGCTAAAGACCCCTCAAAATTTATTATACCTGTACAACAAGAATATTTTGAATGGTGCTTTGCAAATAGCACAGCGCTATAAAGTGCCTTACAAGACTTTACCGGGCAAATTACCTATCACTTACCCAGTCAAACTGCTGCAACTAAGTGGGACCACTGCATTGTCTTTGAAACCGCTGAACCAGCGCACACCCCTGAAAAGTCTCACTGTTTTTACTGATGGATCTGAGAAAACAAGAAAAGACATCATGACCTGGAAAGATGACAATGGATGGCAAACACTAGAGGGTCACGATAGTGGATCACCTCAGTTAGTGGAATCATTTGCTGTAGCCATGGCTTTCCAGCGTTTTCCTCATATTTCCTTAAATATTGTGACCAATTCTGCCAATGTTGCAGACATCACACAAAGATTGGACCAAGCATTACTAAAAGAAATTGATAATGCTGCACTGTTTGAACTGTTAAAAACTTTGTGGCATACAATCCAAGCTAGAATTTGTCCCTATTATATATTGCGTTTTTGGAGTCATACAAATTTGCCAAATTTTACAGCGGAAGGTAATGTCCGAGCTAATTGGTTAGCTAGCCCTGCCTGGACAGCGCCACAACCAGATATGCTGGCACAAGCAAGAGCATCACATGCCTTTTTCAACCAGGATGTTTGAACCCTACAATGACAATTTTTGCTAACAAATAGAGGTATGCAATATTGCTAATACTTGTGCTGGTTGTCAAGGCCACACTGTGCCACTGCAGATGGGTGTCAACCTCCGTGGTCTGCAAGCCTTACAGGTTTGGCAGACAGATGTCACACACGTTTCAGAATTTAGTGGCTTAAAATATGTGCATGTTTCAAGTGATACTTTTTCATCTGCCATATGGGCCTCAGTTCACACTGGAGAAAGAAGCCATGATGCCATTGCACTTTGGTGATTAGGCTTCTCTGCCCTAGGCATTCCCCATACTATGAAAACTGATAATGGCTCTGCATACTTCTCACAAAACACTTGACAATTTCTACAGCTCTGGGATGTGTCGCACCACAGTGGTATTCCTCATTCCCCTACAGGACAAGCCATTGTTGATCATGTTGATGGCACTTTAAAGCATATCCTTAAAAAACAAAAAGGGGAGTATGTGGTGAGATCCCGCAGAGTAGGATGGCCAAAGCTCTGTACACTTTAAATCATCTAATAATACTGACAAATTCCCAAAATCCTGTCATTTTAAATCACTTTTTATTATTACAGTCCTCTAGTGACATCCAGTCTCCCAAGCCTAAGGTATTGGTAGGGGACCTCATTACCAACAAATGGGAAGGTCCTTGGAACCTTGTCACTTGGGGGCGCAGGTATGCCTGTATTTCTACAGATGCCAGCATTCAATGGGTACCTGCTCAGTGCATGCATCCTGCTCTACGCTCTGCTCTGGATCACAACCAACAATGCCTCCCTGACGTCCCCACAGCAGATGCAGAACAGTAACCAGGACAACCTTTTTGCATCCACTGTATGGAAATATGGAACCTTCAGAACGACAATTTACCTATGACTTCACATAAACCTCAAGAGTCAAACAATTTAAAGACATTACTAGGAGATGGACGTGTAACTTTTAATTATACACCTGGACATGATCTGTAAGACCAAACTGGAACAAGAAAGCAAAATGTTTCCTCTGATGGTTTCTGAACTGAATTGTTTGTAACAAAAAGGTAAATGAAACTTCCTTAAGTTTGAGTGATTCAGTTATAGATGTAAATAGCCTGCAGCATGCCACCTGGTGAAATTGTGCTGTTACTGATCTTTTTCATTAGCTCCTGGACATGGTTGTAAAAAAATTGATGTGTGTTGTGGGAGAGATTTTAGATCAATGGCTAGAAAGGTTAGGCTTGTCAAGTCAGGTGAAGAGCCTCATTTGAACTGGGCTCATCACCTTTTTGTTATCATAATTGTTTCACTCATTGTGCCGTGTTTGTCATCCTGTCTGCGAAGGGCCCTGCAGAGGATGACAAAGACTGCCTTTGTAATTGAAAAACAAAAAGGGGGAACTGTGACGGCTAACAGCTGGCCTGAAAGCCTCACAGGCACAAGTAACCCTGACCTTAACTCAATCAGCCTATACCTGTGAAGGAAAGGAAACATCTTTGGGAGAGAGGGCACTGAGAGGCAGAGGGACTTGGCTGCAGAGAACAGACACCAGTCAATCCCTGACAAGCATGCATACAGGCAGCTATTGGTCAGTGAACTGGGTGGCACCAAGATTCTAGCCAATTGGGGTCAACCATACAAAAGCAAGTGGTGAACAATAAAGTTTTCTATTGCCGCATGAAGCTCGGAATGTTGTGTCGTGTCTGTCTCAACTGCGACAAGGTGGTTTTTGGGAGAGGTGTGGAAGGTCATGTAAACAGGGATCATCAGAGATGTGGTTAATTTAGAAATACCATTGTCAGTTTGTTATGATAAAACTATCTCTGAAGTGGTAGATACTAAATAAAAGTAATATCAAAGTGTAAGCTTCTGTGGTAAATTCTATTATATGGTTGTCTTGTCTTTGTGGTGAGCTTTAACTGTGGTTCAAACACATTAGAATATTTTGAAATTGCTTCTGTTCTAGCTAACTTTTTAACTATAAAATGGGCATAGAGGAGATGTTAATGCCTTCCCTGTAGCACCACTGTGCTTGTTGTGTATATTCTTTTTGAGAATTTTGAGAGAAAAAAAATAAAGTGACACTAGTGACCAGTGACAGGTCCTGAGGGAATGGCCTGATGTTGTGTCAGGGGAGGGCTAGGCTGGATATCAGGAAAAGGTTGTTTCCCCAGAGGGTGGTTGAGCACTGAACTGAGTTCCCAGGAAATGGTCACGGCCCAAGGCTGCCAGAGCTCCAGGAGGGTTTGGACAATGCTCTCAGGCACAGGGTGGGAATGTTGGGGTGTCCTGTGGAGGGCCAGGAGTTGGACTTTGATGATCCTTGTGGGTGCCTTCCAACTCTGTATTCTGTGATTGTGATAACTAGGAGATACTTAAAAAAATATATAGTGAAATTTTGTGTACTGTACTGGATGTTTGTTTTTCAGGCAACAGCGGAACAGATTCGCCTTGCTCAGATGATCTACGATAAGAATGACACAGATTTTGAAGATAAAGTGAAACAAGTATGTTTCTTATGATACAGAGTTTTTATGCCCTGCAACAATGTTGGGTTGTGTTTTGGAGCTAGAGCATGTTTCTGGTTTAGATGAAACCTTTTTCCACAAGGATAGAAGTTTAACTAGAAAAAGGTGCTCTTATTGCCCTGTAAAGTCTGTTTTCAAGAAATTGTGTAATATAGACTGTATGGTTACACTGTTGTATTTTCCTTTGGCCTTTAAGCCAAAACTCATCTGTGCTGATCTTTTCCAGACAATATCTCTTTAGTATGGTCCCAATTGAATAATTGTCAGAATAAAGAGTGCATTCAGGATGTTCACGTGTACACACACATGGGAAAAAATGTCACCTATGTAAACTGAGTTTACCAATATATTGGTTGTTTTTCAGGAAAAGTAAAAATCATAGAATCATAGCTTAAAGGTAAATTGAGGTATTATTTTAAAAAATAATTTGACCTCCCAGAGCTGTGTATGCAGCTTTATTGACTTTTCCTTTGTAAAACCTTCTCTGAAGCATTAAGTGCTTTTTGTTGTTGTAAACTTGTTTTGGTGATGTGCCGGAAGTGAAGTTTTGTGCTTCCTGAAGCCAAAGTACTCTCATCAATAATGCCTGTAGCTGTGCTGGTGGGAAGGATAAGAATTAAGTTCTGCATAGGAAATCTCCAAGCGTAAAGTTAAAAGGAAAAAAAAAAGTGAGAGAGTGCTTTCTTGATTATCATTTAATTTGTGTTTACCTTTATTTAGGATTTTAGTTTGCTCTGACACAGTAGCTATGCGTGTTTCTGAATCTGTGGTGTTACTAACTTATTTTCTTACAAAGATAATTTGAATATTTTAACATGTCTGACTCTTACTGCCAGCTTATGGAAGTGACGGGGAAAAACCAGGATGAGTGCATAGTGGCACTACATGATTGTAATGGGGACATGAACAGAGCAATTAACATATTGCTGGAAGGAAGTTCAGACACGGTAAGGTTTTACTTTCCTATTAAGCTGGTTTTTTTGTTTCCACTTCTTAGAAGTGATTGGGAAAGTCACATTTTGGAAGCTTTCACTTTCCATGCCTCCAAATTATTTTGAAGGAAATGGAGACCAGGACAGCTTTTCTGCTGCATGATGAACCTTGAAAATGTTGTGGGTGTTTAGTTGGTTTCTTGCAGAATCTTTTGGTTTTCGTTTATATACAATAATTTTAACGCTGCAGCAGAAATCATTGCTCTGTCAGACACAGGCCTGTTTTTAGCTCCAGTGTTTGTAACACCTCCCAACCATGAGACCTGAGTCTAAGTGTTTGCTTCAAAGGATGACCTTTATAAACCTAAAGCGCAGGTAGATATTTTAAGCTGTGCAATTTATGTAGGTTTGCATTGCCAGTATTGAATTTGGAGGTTTCCACATCTGAAAGTTGGATTGACAGCACTACTAATGGCAAAAGAGGATACAAGTATCCTTTCACTGTTGTTCATTTGCATAACTTCATTGAAAACCAGAAAGAGGAGACTAAACAATGTGTATATAACAACAAATAATGTTGCTTAGAATGTTGCACAGAGCAATTTTCTATCCCAAGAGATACCAGTAAAATGTCTTGCTGCAGCTCAAGCTTTTGCTGGAGGGACTTGTTACAGTTTGTCCAAGACAGTAAGCTAGATCCCATCTCATCTAAATTGGGAAAGAAACCTGGACTTCCTTTCTTAATGCTGAACATTCAGTATTTCCTGTGATTTGTCAGGATGTGTGGTCTGTCTTATTGTTAATGAGGAAACCCACCCCCACTCACCCTAAATCTAGAACACATACTGTTTTGACTGAGAAGACTTTTTTTCCTATTCCCTTTTCATTTATCAGAGTTGAGGTCATCTAAAACACAGAAATATATAATACTGAACAAACTGTCAAGTTGGGAATAGAAAAGAGCATCTCATGATTAAATCTTTGTTGGTAATGTGCTGGTTTTGTGTTCTTTTGTACTTCTCATATTTGTCATTTTCTAGTTGAAAATAGTTTTCTGATAGAGAATTTTAAATGCTTCCTTACTTAGCAAATTTTTAATAAGTGATCATAGCATGGAAGAAACTTTCTGAACTCATTTATCAATTAGAAGCAGAATATCCATATATTGCTCTTTTGACAAGTCCCTCTGAACTCACTGCACTTTGTAGACAAAATGCAACTCAAACAAATACAGATAACTTGAAGGATTCAAGAAGGAAGGAGTATTAATTAGAAAGGATTCTCATCAGGTGTGAATAAACTTATTTATGCAAATTTGTGGGCCTGCAACTTGAAGGCCATTATACTCCAGAACCCTAACTGTGGATTTGATGTAAGGTTGAAAGCAGAGGTGGTACTAGTTCTGAATGCAGATTCCCAAATCTCTCTTTTTTTTTAGTTTCATTCTGCTTTGATGCACTGGAAGGTTTTTTTTCACCGCATTTGGAAGAAGATGTTCCTATCCAAATTGAGGAAATAAAAGAAAGAGTGATAGCTAGAATGTCCATTTATAATTTCTTTGGTACTCTGCCAGTTTTGTCCTTTTTTAATGCTGTAATATTTAAGGCTTTATGCTCTGTGACTGTTAGTCTTTATGAAGACTTCACTTGCAATGGTTGTGTCAGTCTGTCTTTGGATAGACAGAGGCTTGTGGATGAGAGTTGAGAAGGGCATGTTTCTTTGCCCAAGATTTCTATTCATTTAACTTCCTACAGTCATAAGATCCATTTTATATCTGACCACGTGTTACTTCCTATACCTTTTAAGATAGAACAAAGGGGACCTTTCAGATTATTCTTCTTTCCATCTAAGACCAGGCCATCAAGGCAGCTTCTGTTACATATTTTTGAAGGTCAGGCCCACAGCTGTCGTTTGGGTTGCCTCAGGCATCCTTAGCTGAAATTGTAAGGAAGCTAATTGATTACAAAAAGAGACAGCTTCAATAGTTTATGATGGATTCCCATGCCCAGAGGTAGCATCATACTGTATCTCAAAGGACGTGCCTGACTTTTTGAGGCTTTCCTCAAAATTATACTGTGGGAAAGCATGGATCTGATGCTTTCATAGTCATCCTTTTACTGATCCTTCCTAAGTCATGTAAAACCTTACTAAGGAAAGGCTGCTTCCTCTTCAGCTTTGCAGACTCATCCAGTTTTGGGTATTTCTTGCAATGGTTCAAGATTTTTGGCACCATGCCCATCAGTAAAATAGTAGTACATTCTGAAAGTTATAGATTTGGTTCTTCAGTTGTCAGTGCAGGTTTGTATTTTTTCTCCTGTGAAATAACAAAAGTTTTAGGAGTATTTTAGTGCATAATACAGTTACACAGGCTATGGCAGATAAAGCCATGTGATAGTTACTGGGGGAAACAGTTTTCTGCCCCACAAATAATGTGGTGTTGTTCAAACACATTGTTTTGTACTTCTAATCTGTGCTGTCTGTGCTTCACCTAAGCTGGTTTATGGTGATATAGTCTTCTATACTGGGCATGAAACTGAAAAGTGATTTCAGCCATCTTTCTCACCTATATCATGAAAAAAAAAAAAGGGAATAACTATTCTTTTAGTACTTATTGTCTCCAAAGGAGATACTGAAACACTGAGTTTATACTTGTAAACTGCTTTGTTACCTGCTTTCTCAATAGAATTAGTTTCCTCAATTCTAGGCATCTTGGACTATCTGATCATTGCCTACCTTGTGAGAGCTGCTGAGTTGCTGTTGTTTGAGAAGAGATAGGACAGGACCTGAAACTATTGATAGCCAACCTTTTTTGTTGAATGCAGGTGCCTGTCAGAGGTCATGGATTTTTGTAGTGCTTCACAGTTGATGCCATCTCGTTTGCATGTGCAATTTTACCTCTCAAATACCTTACCTAGACTAAAAGCTCCTAGAGATGGGGGCATATATATAAACCTATCTGCCATCTTAATGGTTTGCACGCAATACCTTTCTTCTTTCTTTTGCAGCTAACAGCTCAATAGACTAACTGTGCAATTGCATAATATGAGTTGCTGTGCTATTCTTGATGAGTGTTTTAGCTGTTTTATTTTCAATTTCTATAGAGGTGATATGATCCCTGAATTTATTTTAAAGATGGAATTTAATATTAAAGCTAAAGCTCCAGTTTTCCCAAGTTATTGTTTTGCCATTCTGTCTCTTGGTGCTTGAATTCTAGTACATCTGGATAGTGGTTCCCCCCGGTCACATACTTACTGTCTATTGTTCAATGATACTTATAAGCATTTTTTCATTTCCTTTGGAGAAAAGGATAGCTCTGTACATGCTCCCTTGCTAGATTTATGGAGGTTGTTGAGAGGGAAGCTTGCTTGCTTTGCAGATTTTCTGTGTTGTGGTCATATCTAGGCTTCCTTGAACTAGTAAAAGTCCATTATAGCCAGAAATATTTGAGATTCTCACATTCCATAAGAAAATCCAACTTTTAAAACTTGTTTCTTTTTCATTTTTTTCAAAAAATACAACTTATGTTTCCATTTGTATCAGTGTAATATGTACGTATGGCTGGTTTTTTCCCATGAACTAGAGGGATGTGAGGTAGAAGCATACACTGAGAGCTGCCTCTTCCTTTTTGACTTTTGTATCTAATTCTATTCTATCCAAATAGAATTCTTGGGAGACTGTAGGGGGAAAGAAGAAAAACCTTGGAAAAGAAGGTTTGGAAAACAAAGAGAACAGAGAGAAACGAGGGGACAGAGAAATGAGCCGTGGATGGGGAAGTTCCAACAGATGGGGAAGAGGAGGCAGCCGTGGCCGAGAGTGTATGTATAGGGGTTCATTTTTAAAGATTTAGACACTTTTTTTGCAGCTGAAACTGGTTGAGTTAAGAGCAAATGCTTAATGGAGTAAAGTCTGTCTGAGCTATAGCTCAGTACTGAAGCAATCATAACCTGTTTATGCAACAGGTATGCTCAATCTGTCTGTGACTTGGTTTTGGGATGGTCTGTGTTTATTCAAAGACGCTAAATTTAAATTTCTGTCCTTTTTTGATTAACCGATCTTGTACAAATTGCTATGCATTTTAAGTTTTAGAATTGCCTCTCTGTAAAACTTCTTGAGAAGCAAGTATGTTTCTGGACAGCTGACAAGCTTTTTTTCTTTTAATGAAAAAATTATCCAGCTTTGATTATATCTCCTTTTATGAGCGGGAGAACCTGAAGATGTTCTCATCTTTTTAAAAAGGGGAATGAAAAGACTGAGATCATTATTACTCTCTAGCATATGTTATTCATAAGCCAACCAAAGGTGAGTTTCTACAACACAGAAAGTTCTTTGTGGGTTGAAATGTTTAAAATTTTTCTACAGCCTTTACAGGTGCAAAAATACATTGTACAAAATCAAAGTGATGTTTCCAAGTTAGGTAGCATCACATTAGATCACCATTGGATGCACATTGCTTTTTCCTCTTTAAGTTTTATCATCAGTATCAAAGCTATATAAATTGCCATTAAGGGCCATATGCACTGATAGATGAGCAGAGAAACACCAATGAAAAAATGTTTAACTTTTGACTTAAAAGCAGGAAAAAATTTATAATATTAGCCAATTCTTTTAATTATTGTAATATCTTCAAATATTGTGCCAGTGAAGACATTGAGAATCTTTGTAAAGTAATGTCAAAGTTAGCAAAAATAGTAATAAAACTTGCAGCTTCTCTTGGGTTGCAATGCAAGATGTAACCAAAAGTATGTATTCTATTGCCATCTGTTAAAACCGGTTGAGGAGGTGTTTTTCTTTATCTCTTCTATGACCCATTCCTCATAACTCTGGGGGGGGGAAGAGGGGGCAGGTGTCTTCTGTTAATGGGCCAGCTGTTAAAACCAGGTGGGGCAGTGTTCTTTATCTCTTCCACGACCCATCCTCCCTCCAGGGGGATACCTTCTGTAATGGGCCATTAAGGCTCACTGCATGACAGAAAATTACATCATCCCATTGTGAGATGCTCCACCCAGTGGGAGGAGCCAAGCATTCCTACCTGGATAAAACCTGAGATTCAGAACACCAGGACTGGATTTCCACTGGATTCCCAGAGGAAGACTGGACCCATCTCACCACCACTGGACCTTCAGAGGAAAACGACACCCTTCTACAGGGTCATCTCTGCTCCAACAGAACCCCATCTGTCACTCCAGGAGGACTGCAGCCACGATTTAATTGGACTGCTACCAACACCTTGACCAACAGGGTGTCAGGTTATATTCTGACTCTGTCAGTGTTTTCTTTTTTTGTTTGTTTGCTTTTTTGTGCTACTATATTTTTACTTTTGATATTCCTAATAAAGAACTGCTATTCCTATTCCCATATCTTTGCCTGAAAGCCCCTTAATTTCAAAATTATAATAAATTGGAGGCAGGTGGTTTACATTCTCCATTCCAAGGGAAGCTCCGGCTTTCCCTGGCACACACCTGTCTTTCCAAACCAAGACAGAATTGGTGCCCAACATGGGGCACAAGAGCATTGAGAGAAAAAGTGTGGAAAAAAAAAGAATAACAGTTCCTGAGTGACCTAATTTTTTGTGTGCTGGATATAGAAATCTCGTTAGGTGGCATCATGTGGTCTAGCTTACCCTGGTTCAGGTTGCATGTGGTCATGGCTATATTCCTCCCATCTGCAGGCCCGTATCTAACCATGGGTCCTATAACTAAGACTACTGTGGGTGCTATCCAGTTTGCTTTATGGGTTAATAAGGTGAGGAATTAATGGATTTTTAACTTCCTCTGGAAGGCAGGCACATGGATTCAGAGCTATCACACACTAACTGTATGATTTTGGAATTACTTTAATAATGGTTCCTATTTTGAGGAAATGACACTGGGGGAAATTTTTTCCCAACCCCTCACTCAGCTCTTTGGGTCTACCCCACCCGTTTTCGAAGGGTTCAAATCTTCTCTAAATTCTAATGATATCATACAGTGGCTGGTGTTGCTGATAATGCCTGTTCTGTTTAGCATTCAGAGGTAAGGGGAGATTGACATGGATATCTACCCTGATACCTACCCCACAGAATAGGGATGCTGCCCCAGAGCCTGACCCTGCCCCACAGCCCGCCTTAGAAATGAATCACCCGGATTGGGTGAAGGAGATACACGAGATGGGCCAGATGCTGAAGGAGTACATTTCCCCAGTGGTGGCCTCATTAGCCCCAGCTGGTAGGAAACTCTCCCCCACCTCGAAGAGGGAGAGTCTAATGGTGCAGCAGTGGAACCCACAGACGTTACAACTGTCCAGGTTCCAGCTGAACCACAAGGGCAGTCACAGCCAGCAGCAGTCACCCCTGTGGAAACAAAGAAGTCTAAGATTAAATCAGAACACCCAGTTAATAAGAATAGGAAAGTAGGGCCCTCACAACCTGCAGGGGAGCCACAGGTTGAGGTCATCACTGAGTCCCTGTCGTATGAAAATCTCCATAATCTGCAAAAATATATTGTACGACAGAGGCGTGAGGTTTATACAGCCTGATTACTTTGAGTCTGGGACTTTATGGGTACAGGTGTGCAACTAGATAGTGGTGAGGCAAGGAATTTGGGACCCTTGACCCAGGACTCAGATGTGAATCAGGTATTTGTAAGGGAGCCAGGGCCCCTTTCCCTCTGGGAGCGGCTTATAAAGAGTGGGAGAGAGAGGTTCGTCCACAGAGAAAGAATGCAGGAGTACCATCATAAAATGCGCTGAAAGACCCTTGAGGAAGGGATCCAACAGCTGAGGGAAGTGGCAGTATTGGAGGTACTCTTTGGGAGGAGCAGACAGCATGATAATGACCCTGACAAGGTCAGGTGCACAGGGCACATTTTGTGGAATGTGGCAACTCTAGGGCCATCTCAATACACCACCTTCATCGCAACGATTAATGTTGATAACAACCAAGAGACAGCGGGTTCTGTCACCAATAAGCTTAGAAATTACGAGAGTATGATCAGTGGTCTGATGCAGGCTCATGTCTCTGCTGTGGTTAAGGAACTCAAAGAGGAGATGAGGGAGGTGAGGGAGGAGATGACGAGGAACAGTTCCCATATGGCACCAGTGTGAGTCAGGCCCCAAAGTCAGAGCCCAATGGCCCCAGCTAGAGAGAGAGGGTACACCCCAAGAGCTGAACTGTGGTTTTATCTGTGTGACCATGGGGAAGACATGGGAATGTAGCATGGGAAACCCACTTCTGTCCTGGCAGCACAGGTGTGTCAACTCAAGGAGGGAAACACTAACTGAGGGGGTTCCACTAAAATGAAGGTAGCCTCAGCCTCCCATGATCAAGCTGTCCAGTATTACAGAAGTGAGGATGCTCTGTCAGATCCCCTTGAAGGAACCTCTACTATGTATGCCCAGGAAGGAAACAATAACCAGTGCTAGAGGGGCCCTGCCTCTAGCCAGGAAGAAGCACGGGAAAACTGGGTCTTTTGGACAGTGTGGATCTGATGGCCTGGCACATCAGAGCCACAAAAATATAAAGCTTTGGTTGATACAGGTTCGCAGTGTACTCTAATGCTATTGGGACATGTGAGGGCAGAACCTGTTTCTATTGCCGCAGTGACAGGGGGAATGCAGCAATTGACCTTGTTGGAAGCTGAGGTGAGCCTGACCAGGAAGGAGTGGCAGAAACATCCTATTGTGACTGGCCCAGAGGCCCCATGTATTCTGGGCATAGACTTCCTCCAGAATGGCTATTACGAAGACCCAGAGGGACTCAGGATTTTGGGATAGCTGCTGTGGAGGCAGAGGGCATTAGGCAATTGAACACCTTGCCTGGACTATCAGAAAATCCATCTGCAGCAGGACTCCTGAGGGGGGAAGGGCAACGACTGCCAATTGCCACCTTGACAGTGCATCACTGGCAGTATTGGACGAATCGAGATGCCGTGATCCCCATCCACAAGATAATCTGAGAGCTGGAGAGCCAAGGGATGGTCAGCAAAACCCACTCACCCTTCAACAGCCCCATCTGGCCTGTGCCCAAGTCTGAGAGAGAATGGAGATTGTGGACTATTCTGGCTTAAATAAAGTGAATCCACTGCTGAGCGCTGCTGTGGCAGACATGCTGGAACTACAGTATAAGCTGGAGTCCAAGGCAGCGAAATGGTATACCACAACTGACATTGCTAACGCATTTTCTCCATTCCTCTGGCTGCAGAATGCAGGCCTCAGTTTGTTTTCACCTGGAGGGGCATTCAGTGCACCTGGAACCAACTGCTGCAGGGGTGGAAACACAACCCCACCATCTGCCATGGACTGATCCAGGCTGCACTGGAAAAGGGTGAGGCTCCAGAACATCTACAGTACATCGATGACATCATTGTGTGGGGGAATACAGCAATGGAAGTGTTCGAGAAAGGAGAGAAGATCATGCAGATTCTCCTGGAAGCTGGTTTCGCCATCAAGAAGAGCAAAGTCAAGGGACCTGCCTGAGAGATCCAGTTCCTGGGAGTAAAGTGGCAAGATTCCCACTGAGGTCATCAATAAGATCACCGTAATGTCTCCACTGACCAGCAAGAAGGAAGCACAAGCTTTCCTAGGCATCATAGGTTTTTGGAGAATGCACATTCCCGACTACAGCCAGATTGTGAGCCCTCTCTACCCATTTACCCGCAAGAAGAACACTTTCCAGTGGGGCCCTGAACAGCAACAAGCCTTTGCCAAATCAAGCAGGAGATTGCTCATGCAGTAGCCCCTTGGCTCAGTCAGGACGGGACCAGAGGTGAGGAATGTGCTTTACTCTGCAGCCAGGGAACAATGATTTGTCCTGGAGCCTTTGGCAGAAGGTGCCTGTGGAGACTCGAGGCTGACCACTGGGATTCTGGAGTCAAAGTTACAGAGGGTCTGAAGCCAACTATACTCCTACAGAGAAGGAAATCTTGGCTGCCTATGAAGGAGTTCAAGCCGCCTTGGAGGTGATTGGCACAGAAGCACAGCTCCTCCTGGCACCCCGATTACTGGTGCTGGAGTGGATGTTTAAAGGAAAGGTTCCCTCTACCCACCATGCCACCAATGCCACATGGAGTAAGTGGATTGCTGTCATCACACAGAGCGCCTGTATTGGAAAACTGAATGGCCCTGGTATTTTGGAAATAATTACAAACTGGCCGGAACTTGAAAACTTTGGTCTCACAGACGAAGAGGAGCAGGAACAAGTGACAAGGGCTGAAGAAGCTCCACTGTACAAACAACTACCAGCAGAAGAAACACGCTACACTCTTTTCACTGATGGTTCCTGTCGCATCGTGGCGATGAACTGGAAGTGGAAAGCAGCCATATGGAGCCCCACACAACAGGTTGCAGAAGCTACTGAAGGAGAAGGTGGATCGAGTCAACATGCTGAACTCAAAGCAACAGGGTGTCAGGTTATATTCTGACTCTGTCAGTGTTTTCTTTTTTTGTTTGTTTGCTTTTTTGTGCTACTACATTTTTATTTTTGATATTCCTAATATTTTTTTTCCATATTTTTGCCTGAAAGCCCCTTAATTTCAAAATTATAATAAATTGGAGGCAGGTGGTTTACATTCTCCATTCCAAGGGAAGCTCCGGCTTTCCCTGGCACACACCTGTCTTTCCAAACCAAGACATAGCTATGCTTAGAAAAATTGAAATCAGATCCATCAAAATGAGAGTGAAGGGCAAAATTTTTGACAGAGCTAGATGCTGCTTGTCTCTTTTTGTAAACTGGAACTTAAGATTTTTTTCAAGTTTTTATCAAATCTTGATATCTCCTCCCAGTGCAAGCATTATTGGTTTTGTTGCTTCCATTAGGAAAAGTTGTACCGTACTAAATCTCAACAGTGTTTTAAGTGGTCAGTCTTTTTTTTTTCATCTCTCTCCTTCCTTTGAAGAGTCAGCCATCTTTTGGTGTACTTCCTCAGGAGTTTTCTGTGAAATCGTTAAGGTGCAGTGCTTAGTACTTTTCTAATGCCTCACCATCTTCTGGTTGTTATCCTTCTGATTTAAATACAGAGAGTTAATTTAAGTTTCCCTAGTTGTACAGGTATATGGTATGGACAGACAAAAGAGTTGGTGTTCTTGGTTGTCCCTTATTCTTTCACTGTTGCCACACAGCCTGTTATTGAGGAAGCATAGTATGAGGCAGCTTTATTTCCTACCTCGTTAAAGAGGTGAGGCCATAATTAATAGTGTAGGGTACAAAACACTGCCTTTCTCCCCTCCCCCAAAACCCCAACCCAACAGAAGTGTGTCTGCAGAAGGGCATTTTACTCTTAGATATTTTGCTTCCTAATGGTCTAGTGCAAAGTAAGCATAACTTGCTTGTAGCTAGGCTGCCGAAGAAGAGGGGTGACTGACATCTGTTAAACAGCCCACTTTAAAATCTTGCCCTTTTTTTGAGGTTTAAGTTAAGCAGATGGCTATACTGTCTCATGCGTGAGTCTCTTAAGCTGTCCTCTCTCCACAGTCAGAGCCGAAGAGAATGGAGTGGACAACAATCAAGGAGACAGGCCTTCAGACCGTGGGAAACGTGGCCGTGGGAGAGGTGAGATGTAGTACTGGTGCAGGACTGGCACCAATGATTTCATATCCTGAAATCAAACTCTCCCATTTGCTTCTTTAAACACTTGTTTTTAAGCATTTGTTGGTTATCCTTTGATTCCATAAGCATTTAATCCACCTTTAATTTAGGTACATTCCTTTCCCTTGCCCCTTGTTGTGTCTTGGTCTGAGAACAACTTGAAAGAATTGACATAGATGACTTCTATGGTAATTTCTTGTGTAGCAGGCTTGTGTGCTCTGGCTATGGAGAACTATTTTCCCAGATTGACTCATGTCAGCCTTTTGAGACTGGGAGTATGCTGGGGTCTGCAGGATGTACCTTGGCAGCCAGAGAGCACAAGATTCCATCTGTATGGCTCTCAGGGAAGGATTTGATGTGTACTTGTGTTGTTTCTTTGGGGTAGATCTCGTTGTCAGGATTGCCTTCTGTTTTTTGTAGCCAATCAGAGAAAGTACTGAGTCGTTAAAACTGAAGATCATGGACAGAGACTCTCTAACTAGTTAAAGTTAGAAAGTGGTATGTTTATTAACCACCGGCGGGCAGCACGGGAGTCATCTACAAAAGGTGTGACTGCACCATACAAGGTTCTTCGCCCTCTATTTATTTCCCAAGATCTTACATACAATACATATGCATAACCCCAGCACCTCCCATCCCTGCTCTGTATTAAAATGAGGCTATTAGTCCTTCTCGCGTGCGCAATTCTTCTCTTGAATTGGGTTGGTGGTCTCGAATTGGGTCAGTGGTCTTAAGGGATGAAGTCAGGAATGTCTTCATCAGGTCTCCATGACCCTCTGGCACCATCCAAGGTCCTCTGCTTCATGATTGATTGATATAAAGTCCAGGTGTTGGCCATTGTTCTACTGGTTTCAATCTGTTCTTATAACGGTTCACTTACTCCACTCCCTTCTATAAACAAGCTCGTAATGGCAAACAATACAACAATTAGCTCTAGCTTAAGCATCTAATAATCATTAACCTATCGTTTATCTAACTTACATCCTGATCAATATGAATTGCTTCTAACCCTTAGCTAAAATCTTAACTCTTTAAAATCATGATTCAGTACAAGCCACCTTAGAGGCTTTTTGGTAGGAGAAGGAATTCAGCATAGAGGACTTGAGAAGAACTGTGGAAAAAGAATACCACAGAGTCTTAGGTACAACAGTCTTATCCTGTAGAAGAGATAGGAAAGGTGTTGATAATAGATTAGATGTAGAATCAAGGGATGTGTAGTTGGTTTGATTTTCATGGGTTGAAGTAGAAAGAGGCTTGTTTCTTCTAAGAGCAGGAGGAATGAAAATGAGCAACTTGGGTACAGTGCAGATTGTGTGAGGAAGTGGGTATTAAATGAGTTAAATTGAGAAAGTGCATAGCAGAGCTAATGTACTTAAGTAATGTCTGATTGACCAAAAATTCTGCTTTCAAAAGGCTCTCTTCTTTGAAATATTAAGTAATGAGGCATTCAAAGACAGGCACATATAACTTCATTGTCTCCATATCTGCATCTTGAAGGAATGGAAACATGCAAAGACGTAGCTTCCAAAGGATTGCAAAAATGACTCAGTTGTACCTGTGAATCAGCAAATACCAAATGGTGTGTGTAGAGAGGTAGCCTTGAAGGGAAGGATGTGGTATAGTTCACAGCTACAGTTTTTTTATATGTTAGCACTGTTAATAGATGGAATGTAAGTATTTCAGTTAATTTTATAAAATATTAATTTTATAAAATAATCCTTTATACTCAAATTATAAATATAAAGGTAGGAGTTTTTAAAATTGTTGGCTGAAACTTAGAGGTTAACTTTAAATGCAGTCTGTTTTTTGCTTTGTAACCTTATGAACAATACACTGCTTTTGTTGTCAACGCTGTAGCTCTCTAGATGAATATCATGTCTTAAGCCAAAACACTGACCTATCTGACTGAAGAAATAGGAACAACTTGAACCAATTTTCATTCACTGGCTTAGTGTACAAAGTATTACTGTATCTCTACCGAGTATTTTAGACTGTGCATTCATGTGAGAAAAATATTTTAATAAAATGTTTTCAACTGTCTGGGATAAACTGGTTGACTTCAGTATTACTATATTACAAGTGTGTGTATTCTGTGGCAGGAAATACCTAATGAAATTTTAATGCAAACCTCCTGTGGGTTTTGGCCAGGGAAGTTATTTCTTTTTGCAGTAGCCATGAGGGAGAAGAGCCTGGAGCCATCTGAGCATGCCTAAGTTGTTATTCTATACTACTCATCACTTCCAGGGTGTGGAAGTAAGGGATTCTCACTTCTGAGAAGGGGGGGGGCATGGTTTATGGTCGGGAAGAAAAAGATGGCACATGGAGTATCCCCCCACCATTTTGTTCATCATCTTGGGAGTTCTGAAGTGCCGGTTGGTTGATGAATGTGGGAACTTTTTGGGGTTTTTTGCATGATCACCCTCTTTTTGTACACTTTTGTTATTAGTATTGTTGCTGTTACTGTTCATTTTCTTATCTCATTGCTTTTTCCAGTAAATAGTTTTATCTCAACCCTTAATCTCTGCCATTCTTATCTCCCACTGAAGGGGAAGAGCGAGGGGGGGGGAAGAATGGGACACTAAATTAAGGAGTGCTGCTCCTAAACAGCCTTTAATTGGCACCCAGTGTGAGGCATGAAGGGTTGAGATAACAGACTTGCCCAGAGTCGGTGGGAAGCCATTTTGATCTAAGAATTTGTTATATTAGGTATGGAGCCACTGGGCACAATGTTGCTTGGTCTGTTCACATGGTTGTGGTACCTAACCCTGTATGTATTTCTGTATATGCACTATGTGCCCATCACAGTGCTCCTTCTCAGAGCAGGGATAGGGATCAGGATTGCTTTGTTGCTGTACTATGTGATATCAGTTTATGATATGATAGCATCAAGGGCAATGAGGGTCATTAGGGATGTGTCTTCAGTGCTGCTCTCCTGCCATGGCCTTGGGTGCTACCTCTGGAAATTAATTAATAATCATACCCAGCCTGTGGGGGAAACAGGGAAGGATGATTTCCCCCAGCTTTTTACCCCCTTTTCCTCCTTCAGGCCTGTTACATCAACTTTTGAGAATTTTGAATTTCCTTTGGATTTTAGGGAAAGTTTCTTTTTGTTGCTAAGTCTGCCAGGTCTCCTCAGTGCAGTCTACACCATGTTCAGAGCCAAGAAAGAGATATCTAGGGAGGTTATTCAGAGATCTGCCACAAGGGTGGATGGATAGTCATGAGTGGCATGGAATGTAGGAGAAAATGAGCCAGTTTGGGGGGAAATTCTCTGCTCCAGTGGTTTGGAAGTTCACCCCTGAACAAGTATAGGACCTTGTTAAAGTGACAGAATATTTGCAAGGACAATGCTGTGACCACTCCACAGAGGAGCAACTTGTTGCAGTGTGCTGAGCCCTGGCTATTATTTATTGGACACTGCTTGTCACTAGACAGCACTCTCAGGGGGAGGAGGAAGAAAGCAGAGCAACTGACACTGTGGCCACTCAAACTGCAGCTGAACCAGAGGAACAACCCATGCTGATTGCAGTCATACCTATACAGAAAAAGAAATCCAAGACCAAATCATTTCACTTAGTGAGGGTTGAAGACGAAGCAGGGCCCTCAGAACAGGAGGAAGATGCAGGGCCAGAGATAATCACCCAATCCCTATCCCTGGGTGAGCTGCAAGATATGTGACAAGATTTCAGCTGCCAGTTGGGTGAGCCCATGGTGACCTGGCTGCTCTGATGCTGGAGTATCGTGGCCCATGATATGAAACTAGATGGTAGCCAAGCAACTGGGATCCCTGTCCCAGGATATGTGCATTGACCAGAAAATTAGGAAGAAGACAGAAACTCTCAGCCTCTAGAGGTGACTCCTGTCAAGAGTGATGGAAAGGTATTCTCTCAAAAATGTTCTAATAGTGCACTCAAGCAGGTGAAATGCCATGGAGCAAGGTATCCAGTATCTGAGAGAATTAGCTGTGCTGGAGGTACTCTATAGGAATTCAAATAATGAGCACTCTTCTGTAGATCCAGATGAGGTCCAGTGTACACAGTGCATGTGGCAGAAGTGCCTATGGAGTACGCCGTCATCGTATGCCAATTCACTGGCAGTGATGTCAAGGAAAGAAGGAGAACGAACAGTGCTTCAGATGACTACCCAACTCTGGCAATAGACATGGTCAACAAAATATCAGCTATGTCCCCACCAACCAGCAAGAAGAACACACAAGCTTTGCTAGGCACTGTGGATTTTTGGAGGATGCATATTCCAGATTAGAGTCAGATTGTAAACCCTCTCTATCATGTGTGACAGAAAAAAAAGGCTTTCAAGTGAGGTTGTCTTGTTTTAAAAGACAGGTGTCTGCTAAGGAAGGTGGGAACCTCCCTTGGGATGGAAAATATGACCCCCTTCCCTCTGAATTATTATAACTTTGAAATTATGGGACTTTCAGGCAAAGATATAGGAAAAAGAATAACAGCTCTTTACTAGAATATGTATACCAAGGCAAACAAACAACAACAGCAGCAGCAACAAACCAAAAACCCAGAAGGCCAATAACATCCTTCTCTTGGCCGTCAAACCTTTTCCCCTTTGGTGTAGTTATGGTCACAGCTGGTAGGGGTGCTGTTGGCTTCTGGCCCGGCAGGGCTGGTGCAATAATTCCCCTGTGGCCTCTTTCCACATGGTTAATGGCAGCTCAGATGGCGGGAGAGAGAGAAAAGGGACTCCCTTTGCAAACTCATGGGGAGCAGCTGGTCTCTGTCACTCTGGGTGGCAAAACGGACTGTAGTAGGAACCTCGGAACAGTAGGCTGGAGCAGCACAGGTGAGCACACCTGGGGTGGCAAACAAAGTGTAGCAAAAACCCTAAACAGCAGCAGAAAAGAGTGGGGCTGGGCAGTGGCAGCCAGGCTCCTGCAAGCAGCTGCCGCCAACAGTCGGGAGATGCTCCCTCTGGAGAGGGGGAGGGGGTCAGGGTCCCAGGTTTCCTTTGAGGCACCCGAGTAGATGGTGAAGGTCCCTCCCAGTGAGGTCCAGTGTTGAAAAGGCCTAGTTCAATGACCGCTCTTGCAAGCAAAGGCTCACCCACAGTAAGGACAAGCAGTGAAAGACAAAACTCCGCAGTGACAGCGAATCCTCTGGGCAGCAACAGTCTGGCACCAAAACCACAAACCATCCCCCCCTCTGATCCTGAGAGCAAGCTAGGGCTGAGCCCAGCCCCTGACCCCAGCCAAGTCTCTCGATATCTCTGCACTTCCCAAGAGAAAATTCCCCAGCTACCAAGCTCACTTCCCAGCTAAGATACTGCAGCCAACTGCACCCCACCCCTCTCCTGACCACATCTTTTGTCTCTTAAGTATCATTGTTCTCATCTCTTAGGCAACAAATGGGAGAAAAATTCCCTGAGAGAAAGGATTTTTCCTTTTATTTATTTTTTTTCTAACCTCCATCAGGAGTCCGGAACAAGAACAAGCTTTTGAACAAATTAAACAGGAGATTGTTCATGTAGTAGCCCTTGGGCCAGTCAGGACAGGATGTGAAAAATGTGCTCTACACCACAGCCGAGGAAAATGGTCCTTTCTGGAGCCTCTAGCAAAAAGTACCTGGGGAGACCCAAGGATGACCCCTGGGATTCTGGAGTCAGGGATACAAAGGATCCAAGGCCTTTTACACCCCAACTGAAAAAGAGATACTGGCAGCTTATAAAGGGGTTCAAGCTGCTTCAGAAGTGGTTGGCACTGAAGCACAGCTCCTCCTGGCACCCCAACTGCTAGTGCTGGGCTGGACGTTCAAAGGGAAAGTCCTTTCCACACATCATGCCATTGATATTATGTGGAGTAAGTGAGTTGTGTTGATCACATAGCAAGCTCAAAATCCCAGTCACCCAGGGATCTTGGAAGTCATCACAAACTGGCCTGCAGGTGAGAATTTCAGACTAATTTCAGAGGAGGAAGAGGAAAAGGTAATGTACTGAGGAGGCTCCACCATATAGTCAGCTACTAGAAATGAAAAACAATATAGTCTTTTTCTTGATGGTTTCTGCTATATTGTAGGGATACATCAAACATGGAAAGCTGACTTATGAATTCATACACAGTGAGTCGCAGAAGCTATTGAGGGCCAAGGTGGATCAAGTCATGTTGCAGAGCTGAAAGCTGTCCAATTGACTTTGGATATCACTGAAGGAGAGAAATGGCCAGCGTTCTACCTCCCCACTGACTTGTGGATGGTAGAAAATGCTTTGTGGGGGTGGCTGGACCAATGGAAAAAGACCAATTGGCAGTGCAGAGGGAACGTCATCTGGGCTGCTGAATCGTGGCAAGACATGGCTGCTTCAGGTAGAGAAATTGACTGTAAAAGTACATCATGTATGTTATAAACGAATCAGCCAATTTAATAATTAAAGAGAATTTATTAAATAATCAAAGTATAAGTTTTGAAAAAACCACAAGCAAAACAGTGCCGAGCCTGGCTATCTACACTGGGTGAACCAAATTTGGACTCCATCACTCCAAATCCCCGTGGTTCACCTCTCCTTCTTTCGCAGGGTCCTGTTTTATACATTTTCTGGCTGAGCGGGGTACAGGGGGATCTTCTCGCTTGTTCTTATCCTTTTAGCATGTTCATGTACTTTTCTTGCTGCCGGTCTGACGAAAAGTTTCCCCGAATGGGTGAATAATTCATCTCCTTACTGGAATTCTGTTCTGGAATAAACATCTTTGGCGACAAATATTATCTTATCGTTGATGCATATCAAATGCATATCACTGGGGCCTTGTCAGACGAAAAAATCTTTTGGAATAAACATCTTTTGAGGCAGCTTATCCTGGCTTGGTATCCGAATCCCTCTTCTCTTATCACCTGATGCAAATCGCTTTTTCCCCATCACTGGCTTTGGTTACACGAATGCTGTAGTTTTTAATTTTTCTGCATGAATTATTTTGCAACATATATTACAATGTACATCTTCAGTAGTGTGACTCTTGGGTGCATGTGGAAAAACGGTGAGGTAGATCAAGCTGCCAAGATTAAAGTGTCTCAGATGGATCTGGACTGGTGACATAAGGGTGAATTATTTCTGGCTCAATGGGCTCATGATGCATCAGGTCATCAGGAAAGAGATGCAACATACAGATGGGCTTGTTATCAAGGAGTGGACTTAACTATGGACACTATATCCCAGATTATCCATAACTGTGCAACATGTGCTGTTGTCAAGCAGGCCAAGCGGGTAAAACCTCTGGTGTGGGGGGCGATGGTCAAAATATAAGTATGGGGAGGCCTGGCAGATTGATTACATCACACTGCCACAAACCCACCAAAGACAGCACTGTGTGCTGACAATGGTGGAAACAACCACTGGATGGCTGGAGACACTCTGTGCCTCATGTCATTGTCCGGAACACCATCCTGGGCCTTGAAAAGCAAGTCCTGTGGTGACATGGCACGCCAGAAATAATTGAGTTGGACAATGGGACTCATTTCAAAAAATGCCTCAGACACCTGAACTGGAGAGCACAGAATTGAGTGGATGTATCATATTCCCTATCATGCACCAGCCTCTGGGACAATTGAACGATGCAATGGACTGTTAAAAAACATTTTTAAAGTAGTGGGGTGGGTGGGACCTTCAAACATTGGGATCTACATTTAGCAAAGGCCACCTGGTTAGTTAACACTAGAGGCTCTACCAGTTGAGCTGGCTCTGCCCAATCAAAACTTCCACATACCATAGAAGGGGATAAAGTCCCTGTGGTGCATATGAGGAATGTGTTAGGGAAGACAGTTTGGATCAGTCCTGCCTCAGGGAAAGGCAAACACATCTGTGGGATTGTTTTTGCTCACAGACCTGAGTGCACTTGGTTGGTAATGCAGAGGGATGGGGAAATGTGATGTGTACCTCAAGGGAAATTGATTTTGGGTGGGTACAGTCTGTAATGTTGAATTGTATAATATCGGGTGCTGAATGACATTGCCACTGTGCCATAACTACCATGGACAATGAGGATGGACTGCTTCAGATACACTAGTCATGAACTCCTGATGCAGCAGCCAGCTGACAGCACACCAGCCCTCCTCCCCTGGAAGGCATCTAGGACAGATAAAACCCACAGTCATGGACTAAATGAACTCAACAGACATCTTGGAGGGATGGCCATTGACAATGAAAATATGTGTGCTTGTGTATATTTTTATATATACATATGTATATATTTGGAAGTTATAAGATCTGGACATGAGCTAGATGATATAGAACAAGGGGTGGATAACGTCCTGGTTTTTGACCAGAACAGAATGAATTTTTCCACAGTTGTTGTGAGGGCACAGATCCTAGAGCCTCTGGGTGTCACAATTTCAGACACACAAAGGACGAGGCAGACAGCAGAAGGTCAGGCAGGAAAGTTCAATTTTAATTTTCTGACTCCATCTTATATACACTTTGATCAGAAGGCAAAAGATTGGCTACACAGGTTGCCACCTCTTGACCTCGTTGGTGAACATCACCATCAATCATATTTCTCCTCCCAGAGGAGAAATATGTAAACAAAATAGATAAGTTCTAAATATATACATAGTTTACATGAAGCTGTGCGAGAATCTCCGCTACAAAATTGCAAACACTCACAAAGCAAGAAAACTCAGGGCGACACTCTGAGTGTTCCTAAGTTTTTATTCTATACCACTCATCTCACTGCTGGGGGGGCAGAAGTAAGGAATTCTCACTTCTGAGGAGGAGGGGGATGTTGCTTACTATCAGGAAGAAAAAGGTGGCATGCAGAGGGTCCCCCCGCTATTTTGTTCATTTTCTTGGGGTGTTGTACAGCGCCAGGTTGGTGGGTGAATGTGGGGTTTTTGTATGCTTTTGTTATTAGTATTGTTGCTGTTACTGTTTCTTTTCTTATCTCGTTGCTGTTTCCAGTAAATTTTTCTTATCTCAACCCATAATCTCTACCTCTCATATCTCCCACTGGAGGGGAGAGGGAAGTGAGCGTGGTGGAAGTCGTGCAGCACCAAATTAGGGGGTGCCTCTCTTAAACCATGACAAAACTCGTGAAATCTGCAGGGAGTTGTATAAAGCTGTGTAATTTATTTCTCAGTATTTCAGGGATGGCCGACCTTTCTTTGGATATTAGTAGAAATTGTCTTGGGGTGATTTTATGATGATACTTTATTTCCTAATCATCTGCTTTATGCCCAGAAATGTCTGCAGTATCTTTAAGATGAACCAGGGGGCGGGACTGGAGACTGGGAGCCCCGGGCACGGGCTCTGTTCAATCTCTCTCTCCAGTGGCTACACGGATTGTTACTTAGTTGCCTTTTGCTGGATTAATTTTCTCCAACTCAGGCAAGAAGCCTGAATTACCACAGGAAAAAAAAAATAGTGAACATTGGCTGTTTTAATATAAATCATATCTATGCATCTTTTAAGAGTAGTGTTAAAACTATACTTTTTATGTTAAAAGCATAAACTGGCATTACTGCTGGGAGGAATCGATCTTGTCTGTCTCCTGGTACATTTGAACTTTATTAGAGGATTGATCTAAGTTTAAAATTAACCAAGCCCAAAAAATAAAAAGGGGGCAGGCAGCATGGTAGCTGGGGACAACAGGGGTTTTGGTGGCTTATCCTTGTGTAGAGGTGACTGGTTTTCTGGCATTTAGCAAGCGGGAAACTGGTTTGAAGAGCCGATACAACAGTGACCTAATAATTTTGTTTTTAGATGGTGGTTTTGTGCTCACTTACTTTTTGACAGTATGTGCAAAGCTTAGTGCAGGAAAAAGCAGTTGTGATCACTAGTGAGAAACTTCTGTTGTAGTAGTTCTGATTTAAATGGGTTTAAGTTACTGTGGGATTGCATGCTCAGAATATGGGTCCCTGCTCTGAATTGTGTGAAGCCCTGTTTGCTCACTGACGCTTTAGTCACTGTTAAAAAGTAGCAAAAGTTTGGAAATACCTGATGGCCATTCACAGTTGCTTCATGACTAACTTCTCTATATTAGAAGGCTGTGTGCCTTTTAATTGTTTTCAGGCCATGTTTTAATTTTGACAGTGAAGTAACTTTCTTAGCATGAAAATTTTATCATTACAGTAGTGATTTGATTGTTTTGGAGAATATCAGCCCTTCCCACTGTCATCTTGCATTAATGACTATGATGTATGAGATTCTGTGTCAGGGTCGTCTTCCAGTAGTGGGTACTCACTGTCCCATATTTTGAATCAATTCTTCATAAGTGTCTTACAGATTTGAATTTAGTGCTAACCCTGCTGGTTTGGTACTGCTTGTTTGTCTTCACTAGAATACTTTTTGATGCATTTGTTGATTAAACTTAATTTCAGTTTTGACAGAAGGCATAGACACAGCTTTATGAAGTTAAGGGAATCTACTTGAAATTCAAGTTCAGAATTAACTTTACACCAGATCACCTTGAAAATGCCTTGCTGACTAGTAGTCTGAGACTGTGCATGGAGCTTCAGGAAGAACATGATGTTTTACAGCAGTTTCTAAAATCATTAGAAGTTCTTATTGCTGTTTTTAGCCAGTAGTTTATTGTGCCCATCCTGGTATAGTATCTTACATATGCCTTGTTTGCTAAAACTTCATCTTATGTGTAATATGCTAAAGTTATTTTTTCAGACTTTTGCACTTGGGAGGCTGGGGAGACTTACTTCCTCTTCTAAAATCTATTTCTACTTCCATGCTAGCTATTCCAGCTGCTCTCTTTGTACCTAATGTCTACCTCAGTCAAAAATATTTCTGCTTGACTGTTACTGTGATTTGCAGCTCCCAGTCAGTCTTGTAGTTGAGTTTGTAAAAAAACTTTTGATCTTTCTTCTGTGCATCATTAGTAAATGGTGTTTAATGCTGTATTGATAGCTGTAGGAAGTACAGTGTCCCTAAGTAAACTTTTCTAGCTGGTTCTACTCTTTTAAGAAAACCAACAAAACCAATATTTACTAGGCAGAAAGATAATCCAGAGTGCACTGACTTCTAAAGCTGCAACCCTGTAATGCCATGGATCAGCTTCCCAGATTATGGATTTTAGGTGGGTGAAAGACAGAAGAGCAGTAGAAGAGGTAGGCTGAGCAAGGAGGTTTAGAAGGCTGAGTTATCAGATGGGTACAGCAGGGTCTAGGACACTTTATGACAGAGCAAAGAGCACAGCTTCATTTGTGGGCTCAGTGAAGAGGGATGGCAACTGCCAGGTTGCAGTTGTTACCTCTTTCCTAATCTGTCTCTTCTCTCCAGACAATTGTGAAAAGAGTGCAAAGAGGAGAAAATGGCCTAGTGTCAGACTTCGTTCTTCTGTGCTCTTGCTGTTCTGTGTTGCTAGATGGGAATCCTTCCTCTGCATGTTTACATGGTTGTCATCCTGTATAGAATAGGGGTAAACCCTTTCATCAAAATGCGGATAAAGCTATCCTGCTAATTTGATATTTCTAAGAAGTCCTTGGGTTTGCATGGCAAGGTTTTGGTAGCAAGGGGAGGGGGGACTACAGGGATGGCTTCTCCGAGAAGCTGCTGGAAGCTTCTCTTATGTCTGATAGAGCCAATGCCAGCCGGCTCCAAGATGGATCCACCACTGGCCAAGGCCAAGCCAATCAGTGACAGTAGTAATGTCTCTGTGATAACATATTTAAGGATGGGGAAAGAAAATATTGCACAGAAGTAATTGAATCCAAGGAAGAGAGGAGTGACAATATGTGAGAAACAGTGCTGGAGACTCCAAGGTCAGTGAAGGAGGTGCAGGAGGTGCTCCAGGTGCCAGAGCTGAGATTCCCCTGCAGCCCATGGTGAAGACCTGCAGGATGTCTACCTGCAGCCCATGAAGGTCCATAGGAGAGCAGAGACTCACCTGCAGCCTGTGGAGGACCCCATGCTGGAGCAGGTAAATGCCCAAAAGAAGGTTGTGACCCTGTGGGAAGTCTGTGCTGGAGCAGGGTCCTGGCAGGACCTGTGGCCCCATGGAGAGAGAAGCCCACACTGGAGTAGGTTTGCTGGCAGGACTTGTGACCCCGTGGGGGACCCATGCTGTAGCAGCCTGTTCCTGAAGGCCTGACCCTGTGAAAGGGACCCACGCTGGAGCAGTTCATGAAGAACTGCAGCCTGTGGGAAGGACTCACATTGGAGAAGTTGATGGACTGTCTCCCATGGGAAGGACCTCACGTAGGAACAGAGGAAGGACTACCTGAAGAGGAAGCAGCAACAGAAACAACTGTCCGTAACCTCCATTCTTCATCTCACTGCACTGTTGGGGGAGAGGGGGTAGAAAATCGGGAATAAAGTTAAGCCTGGAAAGGAGGAGGGAGTGAGGGGAAGGTGTTTTAAAGATTTGTTTTACTTCTCATTATCTTACTCTGATTTTGATTGGTAATAAATTAAATTAATTTCTCCAAGTCAGGTTTGTTTAGTCTGTGATGGTAATTGGTGAGTGATCTCTCCCCTGTCCATTTGTGGAGGGGAGTGATAAGAGCAGCTTTGGTGGGCACTTGACCTCCAGCCAAGGTCAAACCACCACAGTATTTTAGAGGTCCAGAAATGTCTTTTAAAACATTGATAGTAAACTAGGGCAAGGAGGAGAACAAGTGGTGAGGGGAGGAAAAGGAAAGTCATCAACATAGGAACTTTCTAAACTGAATTTACCATGTCTTGGAGCTACTGTTTATTCAGTTTAGATGGTCCCCTCAAAATAAGGGGTAATTTTGATCCAAATTTGAAGCCTTTCATAGGTAATTCTAATGTTTGGACAACCAGTATATCAGTGACTTAGGATTATAACTTTTGTGCTCTGGTAAGCTTGTAGTTGTTCAGAAACTTTTTATAACCACATAATTTTGTCATTAAAATAAACATCACTTTGTTCTCAGCAGCAACTTTTGTTATACCAAATAATATACATAGCCTCCCTCCAAAAAACCCAACAAACTGAAAAAGCCTCAGATACTGAGGTTATAGAAAAGAAAAAAATTCCACCAAAACTATGTAGAAATATGCCACATGTAAGAAATAGTTTCTAACAGTTTGCATAGACATGTGCTTTATGGATGGTTAAATAATAGAAAAATTTTCATGCTTTCTTGGCACTATGAAACATGCAAAAATAAAGCCATTCACTATATTAAGAAGCTTGTAAACTGAGGTTGGTAACTGAAATTGGAAGTAACAAATATTTGTTGTTGTTGAAATAGAAATTAATATTCTTGTGGGTGATAACAAGGAAGTTTGAGTAATTTGAATTGGATAATTTTCATGTCAGTAGTTATGCTTAAAGGGGAAATAAAAGGAATGTGTTGGAACAGGTTGGTGAAAGCACAGGAGGGTAGGGGTGGGCTGAGTCAGAGAAGGAAGCAAATGGAATATTTAAACTTGCTTCTCACAGATAAGAAGTGATGGAATTTCTTGAGAGATCAAGGTATGCAGGGAGGTTGGAATTTTAAAGCATTTAGGCAAGAGGGAAAAATTAAATGAAATTTTGAACAATGTCTAATGATTTGGCAATAGCAGTCTCATGGGATGATTAGGTAAAGTTTTTTTCTTGGCATTTGGAGCTACTTCACTAGATACAGAAAAGATAGCAAAGAATTGCAAGTCCTACTGAAACACAAAGTCTTAGTGAACTGTGGCTTACTTGCATGTGTTAGGGAAATTTGGGAAGTAAATGATATTTAACCACAGTACTTTTTTTCTTCAACTGTTATATTTTCTAATGTGACAGACCAGCGATTGGTGGCTCCTCTGCTGTTGCTGTTAAATGGTGTTTTCTCTCCTAGGGTTGGGACGTGGCAGAGGGAGAGGAGCAGGGAGGTTTTCAGCCCAAGGCATGGGGTAAGAAACACAGAGCACAGATTTTGGCAAGGATCGAATTCACTGGCAATATTAATTGAATGTTGCCACTGTGTCTTAATATTGCTGTATGTTTGAAAAAACCTGTATAGATACAAAAATTCAAAATGTCTTAGATTATTAATGGATTCTTTTTGTCTTAAACCAGTATTTCTACCTAGACACACCTATGCAAATGTAAGTTCACTCAATGTTAATATCTCAAACTTGGGGAAGCCATTTGTACCTATCAGCAGCAGCCATCAGTAGTGTCTTGGAGACTGAAAGTTTTGTGTGGTGCATATAGTTCTAGGTCAATTTAAAAAAAAGATTTGTTTCAGTGTAACGTAGAACTTTCAAGTTCTATATAAAACCAGAAAGACTAGTGATTCTAAACTTTCTCCTGTTTTTGAGGTTTCATGCTTTAGCTGTTTTGGCTGTTTGGACATACATTGACCCTAAAACAAAATCAAAAGAAGTTACTCAGCAGCTCTAAACTTTGTTCTCAGTTTTGGTGAAATAACTTGCTTCATGAAGTGTAGCCTCCACTACTTTCACTCAGTGTTTGCCTTTAATGACATTTCATGTAATATCATTGATGTCATGATGAACAGAAGATTCATTCTACTTTTCTGATATTTCTTGTTGTTCATACTTGTAGATGATAAACTGAAAAGAGGTTTTTCTTCAATGATCCTTTTTCACCTTTTAGCTTCATCTGGTTTTTTTGGCATTGATGTCAAGAGTGCATTCTGAAATAGTCTTACTGATGTTCTGACTCCTGTCCTGCACAGGTCTGGTGCTCTGAAAGGACATGATAATGGTTTCTCATCAGTAAGCCACTTTCTGAGAAACTATCAGCTGAGAGAGGCTTATCATTATGCATATAAACTAATGCTTTATAAGACTGGAGGAGTAGGTATGCTGTTAACTGCTATTTCAGGAATTGTTGGTTTGGTTCAGTTCTGTTTCTCTACAGTAATTTTTTTCAGTCTCTTCACTTTTTTTTTCTCCCCTTCTTTTCTCCCTCTTTTATCTGTGTCTGCTCATAGAGGAAAAATTTTTGAAACCAAAACTATCAAGATAGATTATGTGGAAGTCAAGAAGTTAAACCTAATGCAACTTCAGATAAAAATTATGACATCTATGTTCATTGAATGACCCATGTGTTCTCTTCCATTTTTAAACTTTTAAAAATCTAGGACATTTAACCCTGCAGACTATATGGAGTCTTCTGCTGCTGATGGCTTTGGGACAAAATCAGAGATTTGGGAGACTGGTCAGAATGATGCAGATGATGGAACTGGTAAGATGCTTCAAGAAGTGGAAGGATTGAAATGAAGACCTGTAGCAAATTGCAGTTGAAATAACTATTCTATTAGTGTTCAGTTAACTTCTGAAAATGTGAATACATTTCACATGACACAGATATTAGTTCTTTTTTATAGCTTAATTGCTACTAATGTGCAGGGCACATGCTGTAGCCTGACTCTTGTTAGAATGAAGGGAAGGCAATTTGCAACTTTTTTTGGTTTAATGCTGTGTTGGTTTAAGTTCGCAACCAGGCAGAAACACTAATCATGTAATGGTTTCACGTTCACTAATTTTAACCTTTCCCAGCTAACGCACCAATGAATGTAGTGGTTTGAGTGTCCACTAGAATAATCTACTCTTTTTCTTACTGTGAGATATGATTAGGAGAAAAGCAAAGCAGGCTCAAACTTAAGGGATATAATGATAGGTTTATTAACACACACTAAAAGAAGAAAATGAGAATTGAAATGAAACTTTTTAAAACACTCCTCATTCTTACTACAAGTGTTCACTTTTCCACTAACAACATAAAAAGAAAAAACCTGTGATTTTTAGTCAGTTTCATTATTTAAAAATAATCTTTTATCAGTTCTTAGGGAGAGGAGTCTCTCTTGGAACTCCTTTGGAGACATCGTTACAAGAAACAGTCCTCTGGTGGCTCCCATGACACGAATCTGCAGCTGTCTGGAAAAAACTTTCTGCAAACTGTGAAGCTCCTCCCATTAGCAGCTTTCCTGAGCTGCATGGGTCATGTCTGCTTATTTTAGGGTACCGTTTAAGGATGCCTCTTCTAGTATAAACCAAAGGTTCTCTACTTCTGTCTCCAAAAATCATCTTCATCTCATGGAACAGAGGTCTCTTTTTCTCTGGGAGCAAAGGGCTTCATATCACTTTCTCTTTATTTTCCTCTGTTTAAAATTCTCTATTAAATCTCAATTATATTGGTCCACAACTTTAACTAGAACACTACATCCCCCTAAACAGCATTTATATGTTACAGGGAAAGTTAGTCCCTTCTCCATGGTTTCACAAGAGAAGTCTAGCCAAACAAGGCAACTCTTCAATCCTTTCTCCCACTTAGGACTTAACTCTCTCTCTTCACTGACTTCCGTCTCATGCTGTGTCTTCTCTACATTTCACGCTGTCCTTTTCTTTTTAATCAAAAGGAAGATTAGAGTTTTAAAAGTTCCATCTGCCAAAGAAAAAGTTAACACTCACCTGGACTTGCAGATGGTCATGTGATCTCTGCTGGGCAGCGATTTCAAAGCCATGCTGATTGGGGGAGGGGGAAGAACTCATGCTGAGAGATCAGAGCAACCCAAGGAAACAGCAGTCAGGAATCTCAGCAGCCAGGATTATAGATGCCTCCTGCCCACCCCTGGTCTCATGGGGTGGTCCCAACTTGGAGCTGCTTCCTGGGGCCCAGGGACATCTCCCTCGGCCCCGGCCTATGGCAGAAGCTTTAAAGTCAACTAAATGTTAGTAGCCTTGGCTTTCCCCTCCCCCGGCGGCCTGGCAGCAGCTGCCGGGAGCTGCCGGGGCCCAGCCAGAGCTGCAAAAACAACAGAACCCAGCTGGGTCGTGCGCAGGCCCAGGAGGGGCCCGCGGTGGAGCGAGGCCAGGCCACCACTCCTGTTACCTCTCCAAGGCAGAGAGGAAAAAAGAAATTTCCTAAGATTCCTCAAATATTTAACCCTGTGTGTTCACAGAGATGTATCATTTCTCCAATAGCTATATTAGCTGTCAATTTCAAAGCCAGTCACTGATTAGATGTGCTACAACCTTCCCAAACTACTACAAATGCTAACAAACCCTTGAGAGACAAAGGGATTTGAAGAGTTATTGGAAGAGTCTGGTATGTGAAGAACTGTGTTGAAGGAGAAGCCAATGCCTGAGCATTCTCACACCATTCAAGGAGTCACACACACCACCTGAGACTTTACCTGCTTAGACCAGAGTCCCTTCATAGTAGGCAGCTTCGGTGGGCCAATGGGTGCCCCTTTCGACTCCTTGCTAACACACATTCTCTCAGGTGTGCTTCCTCCTTCTTCAGGCTTGACCCTTTCCCACAGCAGAGTCTCAAGCATCTGATTTTATAAAAATAAATAATTTAAGAGTGGTACAGCAGCAGGTCAACTCGACCTGGGTGCTTCTGGAGAGGGACCCCAAACAAAAAAACCCCTAGACTTTTATGCCCTCGTAGTCTATGCATGCATTCTTCACCCATTCTTCACATACCTTGCACACACCTCTTGGTCCAATGGTGATTTTTGATCTGGAGTCTTATAATCCTTTATTGTATTCTTTCTCTGTGTCCACACAGACAGGCCACTAACTGTTCTTATCTTGTCAAGTCGCAACTTCTGCTGATGGCTGTAGCCTTTTTATCTTCTGGTTTGTACTTCTTGTGCACTAGTTCAGTTGACAGAGCATGGAAAACTGAAAAGTCTTTGATTTAGAGTAAGCACTATGTAGCAACAACTAAAATATCAGTGTATTATCAACATTATTCTCATACTGAATCCAAAACACAGCACTGTAGCAGCTACTGAGCAGAAAATTAAGTCTATTCTACTCAAAAGCATATCTAGGTGAAAGTAAATTTTTTTGCATGTCACATTAACATATATTCTATTTACTTGAAATCCCATGTCCAACCATACACAACAACTGGAATTGAATGTTAAACAACTGTTAATAGCGTTGGAACAATGAACCTTCCTCTTGCTGATTATCTCTATCAAAGTTAGATTTTGAGCTGTATCCAATTTGCAAAAAGAGCTCTTTCATTGGGTTTTCCAAGGTTTGGTCACCCATCCCATAAAAGTCTATGTCGCATACCTCCCCTTTAGTCTTGTTAACTATACCACAGTGGGTCATCCATTGACTTTATACTTAGCCATGCAGTTGTGGTCCTCTGGATTAACAGCACCAAGAGTAGTGAGATGCTGTACTTCATGTCTGGTATATAGATTCTTTCCAATGCAGATATTTGAGGCTGGTTGGTTATTCATTGCTCATTTGACATGAGAATGGTATATCAAATTTCCTTTTCATACAACTTTAAAAGCAAAATTAGAACACATTAAGACAGTATATGGCCTCTCCCATTTGGGTTCTAATTTGGATTTTTGTGAAAATACCTTAATTAATATGTCCATCTCCAGGTTGTTTATAAGGTACCTGTATTTCAGGTGGTGTGGACTGACACAATTGAACATACTTCCTTTTTTCCTCAAACCCCTTTTGCATATATATAACATACTAGTTCTAGTCCTTTAGAACTTGTGACAAAATGGATGAAGAGCTGAATGGGAGTTTATGGGTCAGGATTAAAGGAAGAGGAGGGACAGGTGACATTATAGTGGGGATCTGCTACAGGCCACCCAACCAGGAAGACCAAACTGATAAGGCCCTCTACAGACAGGTGGAAGTGGCTTCAAGTTCCCAAGCCCTGGTCCACATGAGAGGGAGTGACTTCTACCACCCCGGTATCTGCTGGAAGGACAACACCACAGCAGGGTACAAGCAATCCAAAAGTTTACAGGAATATGTTGATGACAACTTCCTTCTCCAAGTGACAGAGGAGCTAACAAGGAGAGGTGGGATGTTGGACCTTGTTCTTGCCAACAAGAAGGGGCTGGTGGGGAATGTGAAGCTCAAGGGCAGCCTGGACTGCAGTGACCATGAAATGGTGGAGTTCGAGAACCTTAGAGCAGCAGCAAGGAGGATGCACAACAAGCTCACTGCCCTGGATTTCAGGAGAGCAGACTTTGGTCTCTTCGGGGATATGCTTGGTAGAGTTTCATGGGATAAAGCCCTGGAAGGGAGGTCCAAGAGAACTGGTTGATGTTCAAGGATCACCTCCTCTAAGTTCAGGAACAATGCATCCTAATGAAGAGGGAATCAAGCAAAAATGCTAGGAGGCCTGCATGGATGAGGGAGCTGCTGGACAAACCCACTCAAACACAAAAGGGAAGCTTACAGAGGGTGGAAGCAGGGACATGTAGCCTGGGAGGAATTTAGATTTTCTGAGCAGCCAGGAATCAGGTTAGGAAAGCTAAAGCTCCTACAGAACTAAACCTGGCCAGGGATGCCAAGGGCAACAAGAGAAGCTTCTGTGGGTAAATTGGTGATAAAAGGAAGACTAGGGAAAATGTGGGCCCTCTCTCAAAGGACAGGGGAGACCTGGTTATCCAGGTCATGGAGAAGGATGAGGTACTCAACAACATTTTTGCCTTAATCTTCACCAGCAGGTGTTCCAGCCACACCACCCTAGTTGCAGTAGGCAAAAGCAGGGAATGGGAAAATGAGGAACTCCCTGCTAGAGGAGATCAGGTCTGAGATCATTTAAGGAACCTGGAGGTGCACAAGTTCATGTGCACTGGAAAAGGGGAAATATAACCCCCATTTTTAAAAAGGGAAATAAGGAAGACCCAGGAACCTACAGGCCAGGCAGTCTCACCTCAGTGCCTGGCAAGATCATGGACCAGATCCTCCCGGAAACTATGCTAAGGCATAAGGAAAATAAGGAGGTGGTTGGTTACAGCCAACATGGCTTCACTAAGGGTTAATCGTGCCTGACAAATTTGGTGGTCTTCTATGACAGGGTTTACAGATGTGGTGGATGAGAGAAGAGCAACTGACATCATCTACCTGGACTTGTGCAAAGCATTTAACACTGTCCCGCACGACATCCTTGTCTCTAAACTGGAGAGACATAGATTTGATGGGTGCACCACACGATACATAAGGAGTTGGCTGGACGGTTGCACTCAAAGAGTTGCAGTCAAGGCCTCAATGTCCAAGTGGAGACCAGTGACAAGTAGTGTTACTCAGGGGTTGGTGTTGGGACTGGTGCTATTTAATATCTTTGTTGGTGACATGGACAGGGGGATTGAGTGCACCCTCAGCAAGTTTCCTGATGAGACCAAGCTGTGTGGTGCAGTCGACACGCTGGAAGGAAGTGATACCATCCAGAGTGACCTTGACAGGTGGGCCTGTGCAGACCTCACAAAGTCCAACAAGTCTAAGTGCAAGGTCCTGCACCTGGGTCAAGGAAATCCCAAGCACAAATACAAGGTGGGTGGAGAATGGATTAAGAGCAGCCCTAGGGAACTGGTAGATGAAAAAATGAGTAGTTGTTATAGTCCCAGTTTGGATTATTTGCTGCCCAGGGTTTCTGTCACCTCTTGCCTGTTGAGCCAATTCAGCATCCTTATTATTTATGTTATCTCTTATCAGGTTGGAATAATTTCCTCAGCAAGACCTCGGTATCTCCCTAGCTTGGATTTGTATTCAGTGCTTATATTGGAAAATAGTTGAGTATATTTCTCAGCATCCTTCCTTAGTCTCAGCATTTTACTTCCCACATAGAGCCAAGTCACCAGGATTCCAAGGTGGTTTAGTAAATATTTGCAATACAGGTGATACTCCAACCACAGTCCTCTGTTGCATGGCAGCAGGATTAGGCAAGACACTAGAAAGCATAGGATAGAGTCCGGCAGCCAGCAGAGTAATTATCTGAGGCTTGTCTGGGCCAGTAGGCTCAGCTACTGCAAGCGTTACCTTTGGTGATGCCTCTTTCATCTTGCACCTGACTTGGGTGTTTTTTCTCCCACGCCAAATCATCCCAAATGTAACAGTAATCCATTTGTCCTGGGAACCTATCTTTTAGTCTATATTGCAGAAAGGTAAGTCTGGTCAAAGGTGCCTTGTGGTGGCCACTGTTCTGCCAGGGTTCCATCTCTAGTTATAAATGGCCAGTCTTCTCGATATGAAATATCTGTGTACCTCTTTTTGATAATTTGCTGTACCAAAATTCTTTTCCAGTTTTGTAGTAGCTTGGTCAAGGGCACCCCCTTTTCTGTGTTGGGTATATTTCCCATCACTTATCCTTGTGTGCTTTACTCTGATCAGGCCAAGCACCAGCCCTGTCTCCTTGTGCAGTTTACACTGATCAGGCCACACATCCCTCTGTGTTTCCAATAAGTCTACTAATGGAATTTTAATACACACTCACTCTTGGGGGCACTTCCTTCTTTTTCAGGCTCAACCCTAGGTTTTCCACAGCAGTCAGGTGCTGGATTTAATAAAATTAATTAGTTCAATAGAGTGGTATAGCAGCACGTCAGCTTGAGCTGGGTGCTTCTGAATAGGCACCCAGAACAAAGAAATCCCTGGGCTTCTATACTTTCAAAACACAGTACTACACCAGCTACTAGGAAAATTACTAAGAAAGTGAACTCTCTTATAGCCAAAAGCATATCTATGGTGAAAATACAGCTTGCAGCCTAGGGCTTCAGCAAATACAGCTACTCATGCTAAGCAAGTAAAGCTAAGCAAATGGCATACTAAATCACACAATATTATGACTCTTAAATGACTAATTTAAAACTTACTTATTAAGCTAAACAACTCATATCTCACGTAAGTCCTACTAAAAGTGATTGGTCCATGGGCATTGAACAGTAGGGTATGAATATTTAAGTAGAAAAAGAAAAAACATTTACAAATATGAATTCACTCAGTGACACTGGGATGGCTTTGGCAGCCCCACCTGTATAATATAAGAATGTGAGTCTCTAGGATGGAGGAGAATTCTAAGATCTTCTATCTTTGAAGAGAATTAGTAATAAAGTATGAGTAGGCAATTGAATGAAAGCCAAAAGAGCAATTGGCCTATCTGAAGATAGAAGCAGCTGTGTGTTTCTGTATGAAGTTTCAAATGTGAAGTACACACTCCTAGCTAAAGGCAAGAGACAGACCTAGTTTGGAAAGGAACTGTTTAACAGTGATCTCATGGCAATTCAGAAATGAAGAGTGTGACCTGCTTGTCTGTGATTGGTAAAACAGGATACCTTTCTGCTTCCTGTATTCTGTTACAGGAGATAAAGACACAGGAAACCCTGCATCAGGCTGGAGAAATTTATATATGTTACTGTCCACACTTGGGAACCATCAAGTAATATGAGAATTTTTTTAACCCCAGCAAAGGGTAACTTCTGATCTCTTCACTGCTGAAGCCTACTCAGATGATTTTTCATCAACCTGTGTCAGGTGTGGAAGAAGACTGGAGGCCAGAGCATGCTCTGTTGGGCTCTGCTGTGAGCTGTGAGCCTTTTGAGATGCAGCTTTCTAAATTTCATATAAGCTAGTTTCCACTTAACCAGAGAAGACAATAACAGGCTCAGAGTTTAGGAGGGCCTGTGATACAGCTGTTTTGTCACTCTGATTCCCTTCTAGTCCAGTGTGGGAGAGTGGCCTTGAGTATATTAATGGCTGCTGAAAGGGAGCACTCTGGCCAATATATGGCATCTTTCCTAGGAATTACTTTTGAAATTACTTGGTGCTATAGTGCAAACAGAAACACATCTTTTACTTTCACTGATGTTAATTTTTCAAATAAGTTTAACAGATAAGTTAGAAGAATGCCTAATGACTTGTAAATTCCACCTAGGAATGCTGATACTGTTGTTTGCTATATGGTAGCAGAGGACAAAGTATGCTGTCACAAGTATTGTAGAAGCAATAAGGTTAGCTAAAGAAAGAAGATAGAGAAGAAAGGTGTTACAGTTCTGCCTGCTTTATCTTGACCAAGGTCAGGATGAAAGACACGGGAAACATAGAATCGAGTTTGGTCTTGGTTGTTTATTATATCTTATCTATTTACAGTATTTACAGCGTGAGCTCCAACTTGCCAGCTAGAGAAATGAGGCAAAATGGAGACCTTCTAACGTTTACCAAGGCTATTAAAGAGATAATTACCCAATACCAAAGTGACACCTATATTATTTATGCTTTTGACCCAATAGTGATCATTTGATGTTCGCAATGCAGGCATCTTTCACCCAATTAGAGAAAGCCACCCAAATCCATGAAGAAGATGGAAGAAGGTGAAGAAGAAGAACTCAGAAAACACCCTGAATCCTCCATCTTAGCCTACACACATTACTACATACCAAAACCCCAAACCTAAGTTTTCACTCTGTGAGATCACACAACACCATTCCAACTACACACCCACAACCCCTGTGCTATCACACAACTTCAGAAGCCTGTTCCAAGGCCTCAAGTTGAATGCAGTGCCTGCCTGAGGGTCAGCATCCCTCAGCTCAGAAAGCCTGAAAATTTCAGGCTCCAGGGTTCCAACAGAAAGGCATGAGGAGACTGGACCAGAGGTAGAAAATTCACAGATTAGTTATTAATGAATGCAACTGTAAGGCTTATACATGAGTGACTTGTGTTTCACTTCCTAAGTGAGCTCGAATGTTTTGTGACCCTCTGTTAACTCAAGGTAGCCTTCTTGTGCTTTCCCTATGGCAACCTCTGTTCCTTCTTGTAGGCATCTCCTCAGTTTTCAGTAATGGAAGAATTATGCTTAGGAATAAGAGTATCTTGGTGTTGGTAAACAGATCACAGTAGGAATACAAATGTGTCTACATGAGGGATGTGCTGCTGAGTAAATAGATTGGTGGGAATCCAAAGTGACGCGGAACTTCTGTTTGGATGTCAAGTGCATTGTTGCTGTTAGGCTGTGCATGTGTCACTGAGAACTGCTCTGAACTTCAGTAACACAATTTGAGGCATGTATGAAAAGTTGGGGAACATGGTACGGAGAAGGTGTGAGAAGGCATTTGGGAATTTTCCCTGTCCTTGTCAAATTAATGATTCTTAGGGGTATGAATGAGTGTCAGTGTGAAGAGTTCCTGCAAAATCATTTGGTTGGTGGAAATTGAAAGTAAACTAGTTATGCATTAATGTTCTTTTGGGGTGCTAAGTACCTTTTTACTGCTAATCCTTATTTACTTTCAGGCAAAGGGAAAAGGTACCATAACTGACAAAACAAAAATGTCTCGTGACATCCCACCCTTAAGGGAAAGGGAGCACCCAAGATTTGTAAATGTTTGTGGTTGAAAGGAATAACAAAAATCAGGTCTGCAAAAGCTTAGAGAGATTTATTTGTAACTTGCACATTTGGCTTGGAAATTGGTGTGTAAGTCCCTGATCTCCTATATAAGCACATGGCAGTGGGTTTTGGATAAAGGGGTAGGGTGAAAGGGAAGAGAGAAAGAGAGAGATGATTTAAAGAGGGGAGAGAAAGAAATCACCAGTCACTCTGGGCCTTGTGAGGGTGCCTTTTTATAGATAAGTTTTCCCCACCCTGGAGATAAGTTTCTTGTTTCTATGCAAATCAGTTCTCATGCACAGTCTCTTCTAGACCTTTCTGGAAATGGATCAGAGGGCTTCCGGGGGTCTTTGGTGGTGTGGATTCCCCCATCCCTCCCATCCATGCCCACTTCTCAATCTCATTCCTGTGCTTGCGCTGGACTGTGTTGTGCTTATCTCCAGGAACTAGAACAAGGACATTTGTCCCAGAAAAATGCTGCCCTACCTCCATATGGCCCCTTCTCCAGCCACAATCCTTGGTTGGTTCCACAGACATCCGGCTATTGGTGTTTGAGGCACACACATTAGCCCCTTATCTTCCATGCTTCTACATCTCTCTATATATGACTATAGGGAGAGTGTTTTGTTTTAGTGTTTCTTCTTTAGACAAGCTGTAGGAATGTCAAAAATAAGTCCCTGAGCCAAAATGACTTCTTGAAAAAGAGTAGGCTTTAAAATTGAATTATTTAGTTTTGTCCAAGTGGGAAACACTTTCAACCTTGTGATGGAAATCATCTTGGGGGTTATTAGAGGATGCTGCAGCTGAGGTAATAGTTTTAAAATAGAAGAAAGTGCTGGAAAGGAAGATGGAAATAGAGGTAGGGGGAAGGAGTGACAGACAAGATGTGGGACTGGAAGCAGGTTGTACAAATTTGAGCTTTTGATTTGGCTTATTAATCACAAGTATTAGTTTTAAATTTTTTTCTCTTAACTTACAGTGCTGTTATGTTCATTACAAATCAACAGACTCAGTAATAATTATGTTACCAATGTGGAGTTACTAAAGATGTGAATGAGGGCGATGTTTATGTATGGAAACCCATATAGCCTGCAGTGGGCTTGCAAGGGATTTCAGATAAGTATATACAGAGACAGGAATGGCAGGATGTAAATCCCTGTCTTTATTCCTTATTGTTCAGTCTTATTTCTTCTTTAATCTTAAAAAAATATATTAGTATGCAGCAGTTTCCTTCTGGGGGGCTGCTACCGGCAGGCTGCTTACCCCAGACCAACTGCAATAGTTCCTGTGTTCCTAGCTAGCTGGAAGCGTGGGTGAGGCTTTGAAGTGAAGAGCGGGCTTCTGCAGTGAGTTTGAAAGGTGTTTATTGTTGCAGCTCCACGTGCAAAAGGCAAGGCTCGGCCTGTCCTTCTCCCTTATGTACCCCAGGACATAGCCTGAGGCAACAGGAGAATTTGGGCCAATGGATGGGAAGGGGTTGGGAGGTTCTAGAGTGGGACACTTAGCAGGACAATTGAAGAGGGCAGGTGCTTGAGCACCTGGCCAAATGGGAGATGATCTCTCTTCAAGTTTCCAGGGTGACTGACAAGGGGCTCCCCTCTGGGAGATACCAAGGGGATCAGGGGATGGGTAAGAGGATTCGGGAAGGGACATACCAATACAGACAAATACAAATACAATACAAATTCAAGACCTAAAATTCGTGTTGCTATATTAGCACATACTGGCTACATGGAGAATTACTATCTTACATCTGCAGTTACATTGAAAAGGAGGTAATTGGGCAACTACCTGGGGAAACAAAACCAATTTTGCATATTAAAAATATTTTCTAAAGACATCATGCAAATATAAACTCTGCAGAGTTTTGAGTATTTACTAGATATTTGCTCTTTAAACCAGTGCTGGGAAATGATCAACATTAACATTTTCAACTAAAAATAATTACACTGTTTCCAAAATGTACTTGCCCCCATACCTTCTATGAAAGCACTCTTGCACCTCTTGTCCTGAATTGTTGCAGGTGCCAGAGGAATTGCAGTAGCCTGAATGAAAGGTGTTTCTTGGTGCACCATTGTATAATCCTACAGAAAAGCTAGTTGGTTCTGTGGAGGTAAAATTTAGTGTTGTTGGCTGAAATAAAAAAAAAAGAGAGAGAGTAAAGGGCAAATCTTTAACAGTTCATAATGTTTGATTGTATTTTAAATAATTCAGCATTGGGTTTTCTACATCCTAATTTTTATAGAAGTAATGTACAACTGAAGGATAAAGAGAAGGGACAGGTAGGACAAAACAAAACAACCAGTCCTTATTCAAAAGGGAATAAACTTGAATAGCATGATTGATATTTTCTTACAGGCATGCTGAGTGTTCAGTCTCTTAGCCTTTTTTGTAATGTACAACTCCATGGGAGATCCTGAACCTCAAATCGCAACAGTTCTTATAAATAAATTATGTTGGAGGTGGTTGCTTCTCTAAGTTATAAAAAAGGGTATTCTGGTAATTTAATGATACTTCTACTTTAATAATTTCATAAATTTAACAGAAAAACTTCATTTGTTATTATCTTGGTTGTGAGCAGCCTTAAATAACTTTGAAACTGAAGAACAACATGAAAGAAAAAATTATAGTGGGGGAAGAAGGGAATTGTGTAGCTTAAAAGTTACAAGGAAGTTGTTTTTTTTAGGACTGCTGCAAAAGTCAGAAGGAACATTTTAGGAAACTTTCAGGTCATTCTAGAATGTGAATGTAATCCAGAAGGAAAGGATTATTACATAAGTTTGGGATAGACCAAAATAAAATTATTTTTGGGCTAATATCTATGGCTGATTATTTAAAAAAAAATAGTGTGACAGAAAGTGAGGAATTGGAGAGAAATAGCTGAAAAGTTACCAAAAATATGTAGCATACTTTTTATTGGCTTTGTAACTTTTTTAAACTAGACTTGTTACTAAGGGAAACAGGAAAGAGTCACAGATAGTCATCCAGGTTGAATTGCTATGGCAAGGATCCTTGAAAATACATAGCATAATTTCATTGCAAACCAGAGAATTCTTAAATGGTGATGCTTTGCAAGGTTTGGGGGAAAGATTGGGAAGAGGATATATGGAGTTGCAATAACGCCAAGATGGATTTTGGACTAAAAGGAAATTGCACTTGTGGCAAGATCAGACTTCGAATCCCATCAATAGGAGGAAGGCATTAGTAAACTAGATTTAGTGCAGAGAAGGGCAGTGAAATAACTGAAACTGGAAGGATTGCATTGGAAAGGTAGTGTTAATAAATGATAGTAATAAACTTAGCAGCTTTAGTAAACTAATAAAAGTGTGATGGGTTGTGTTCAGTATTTAAAAAGAATAAACTCACAGAACCATGGTCATAAGTAGGAACAACAGATAAATGTTTAAATTGAATATCAGGAAAATGTCCCAAGTATTATTCTAAGTAGGTTCAGTCTCCCAAAGGTGGTGGGGAAGCAATGGATCCCTTATCCTCTCACCACCAGGTGGGAGGAGGAGACCTTAGTGATGGAGGGGAGTAGAAACAGGGTTCTGCTCGGAGTGGCAGGCAAATCCCCTTCTGACCTACCCCACCTTCCCAGGTGCCCTTATACAGTAGGTGCAAGGCCCTGGAATATGAGGACCAGGGAAATGAGGACCAGGAAAAGGAAAATGGGGATTAAGGTGGTTCTGGGATGGAGGGGTCACCTAGGGCAAGGCCGCCTACCCCCCCATCATGACCTCCTCAATTAAGCAAAAAAGAAAGGTAGTAGTCATTGGTGACTCCCTTTTGAGAGGAATGGAGGGCTTGATATGCTGACCAGACCCAACCCATAGGAATATGTGTTGTCCCCCTGAGGCCTGGGTAAGGGACATCACCAAGAAACTTACCAGCTCACTATTACCCGCTACTGGTTTTCCAGATGGGTACCAATGAAGTCCCAACAAGAAGTCTGCAGATGATCAAGAGGGATGTCAGAGCCTTGGGACGACTAGTCGAGGGATCTGGAGCACAAGTAGTGTTCTCTTCTGTCCTGTCAGTTGCAGGAAATGATGGAGCAAGAAACAGGAAAATCATGCAGATGAACAAGTGGCTTTGAGACTGGTGTTATCAGCAGAATTTTGGGGTTTTTGATCATGGATCATTTTATACAACACCGAGCCTGCTGGCCACTGATGGGGTCCACCTGTCTCAAAGGGGAAAAAGGCTCTTAGCTCAGGAGTTGGCAGGGCTCGTTGAGAGAGCTTTAAACTAGATTGGAAGGGAGATGGATGGGACAGGGCCAGGCTTGATAGATAAAGTGTGGGAAGGGGAGAACTATAGTGCCCACCCAAGTAGCAAAGGGAGACTTAAGAGGGGATGCCTTGAGCAAGCACAAGCAACCAAAGATGTAACCACAAGACAAGACTTAGGGCATTCCCTTGCACCCCCACTGGGATATTGACCCACTCAAATACCTCTATAAAGTGCCTGTACTGCAACACATGCAGTATGAGAAACAAACAGAAGGAACTACAGATCTGTGTGCAGTCACAGGGCTTTCATTGTGATTGGGATAGCTCACATGATTGCAATGTTTTCATGAAGGGCCACACTTTGTTTAGGAGACACAGACCAGGAAGGTGCGGTGGTAGAGTTGCCCTCTATGTGAGGCTACATTTGGAATGTATGGAGCTCTGTCTTGGGGTGGACGATGAGTGAGTTGAGAGCTTATAGGTTAAGATAAAAGGCAGGCTAGTAAGAGTGATACGGTTCTGAGTGTGTGCTACAGGCTGCCTGAGCAGGAGGAAGTGTATGAGGCCTTCTACAGGCAGCTTGAAGCAGCATCAAAGTCACAGGCCCTGGTTCTTGTGGGGGACTTTAACTACCCTGACTTTTGCTGGAGAAGCAACACAGTGAAACACAAACAGTCCAGGAGGATCTTGGAAAGCATTGATGATAACTTCTTATCACAGGTAGTGGAGGATCCCACAAGGAATGGTGGGCTGTTTGACCTTATACTGACAAACAGGGAAGGCCTTGTTGGAGATGTGAAGATTGGGGGCAGCCTTGGCTGCAGTGACCATGAGATTGTGGAGTTCAGTATCAGGCAAGGAGGAAGAGGGCAGCATGTATGATCGCAACCATGGACTTCAGGAGAGCTGACTTAGGCCTCCTCAAGGATCTTCTTGGAAGAATCCCATGGGAATGGGCCCTGCAGGGAAGAGGAGTCCAAGAATGCTGGTCAATATTCAAGCACCACTTCTTCCAGGCTCAAGAACAATGCCTCACGATCAGCAAGAAGTCAGGCAAAGAGGGCAAGAGACTTGCGTGGATGAATAAAGAACTCCTGTCACTACTCGAGCATAAGCAGGAAACACACAGGAGGTGGAAGCAGGGTCAGGCCACTTGGAATGAATATAGAGATGTTGTCAGAGTAAGTAGAAATGAGATGAGGAAGGCCATGGCCTATCTGGAATTAAATCTGGCCAAGGATGTTAAGGACAACAATAAGGGCTCCTTCAAATACAACAATAGCAAAAGGAAAACTAAAGATAATGTGGGCCCATTACTAAATCCAGGGGGCACCCCAGTGACAGAGGACACAGAGAAGGCAGAGTTACTGAATGCTGCCTTTGTATCGGTCTGCACTGACAAGACCAGCTCTCAGGGAGCTCTGACCCAGGAGAGCAGGGTAAAGGAACGGTGGGAGGAAGGCATTCATTTGGTCAAGGAGGATTGGGTCAGAAAACACCTAGGCAAACTTGACATCCACAAGTCCATGGGCCCTGACGGGATGCATCCAAGAGTGCTGAGAGAGCTGGCAGACACCATAGCAAGGCCACTCAATCAACTTTGAAAGGTCGTGGAGATCAGGAGAGGTGCCTGAGGACTGGAAGAAAGCAAATGTCACCCCGATCTTCAAAAAGAGCAAGAAGGAGGACCCAGGGAGCTACCAGCCAGTCAGCCTCACATCAATCCCTGGAAATGTGATGGAGCCCTCATTCTGGAGGCCATCTCTACCATATGGAGGACAAGAAGGTGATCAGGAGCAGTCAGCATGGATTCACTAAATGGAAGCGTGATGGTTTTAGTCATGCTTGACAAGCCTGATTGCCCTCTACGATGAAACAACTACCATGATGGATCAGGTTTTTGCATCTGTAGGATTGTTTCCTGTAGTTTTCCTGTTNGAGAGTTAAGATTTTGGAAAGGAGCCTCCAGAGGCATAGTTTAGGTCTTGAATTTGAGTATGTTCACAGTAGGATTATGGATGGTAGAGGAGGTGCTGTGGTCATGTTTTGTTCAAGCTCTGTATGAATTTGTGCATGAAACTGGGAGATCCCATGGGAGGGTTGAGTAACCTCTCACCGTCATAGGAGGAAGTTCTTCCAATGTTTGCAGTTAATCACTGGGTAGAGACATGCGTTCATGTAAATTATGTCTGGTACCAAAGTGGCTAAGAAATACCTGAAATCAGAAATTAAATGGGAAAATAAACAAACCCACCTCCCAAAATTTTAAATCTACAAAACAGTTTTCTAGAGTTTCCCATGTTTCCAACCACTATCTCCTTGCTTTGTGTTCCACAAATAATGAAAACAGGATTGCTTATAAAGGAGAATGGTTGAAATATGACATTGTGCTTTTAGCTTGTAACTGTTTTCTTTCCTTCCTCTAATTCCTATAGGTGCATGGAAAAACTCAATAGAAGAATGGACTGCAGAAGATTGGAATGAAGATGTAAGTGTACCTTGTTAGGTAGACCAATTGATTATTTACCCTTTTCAGAGTTTCTGTGTTGTCTTCAAAAACTAAATGTTTGAAGTAATACTCGGTATGCATGCAGTGATATTTCTTATTGGTTTTTTTGCTGCAATTCTTCTCTTTAAAATATATTTATATAAGCTTTTTTTTAGAATAAAATTGAATCAAGAAATATTAATTTGTTTTATTTTTTGGTAGACAATACATAGATAATAAAATTTTAAGTTTTATCACAAATTATTTTTTTATGAATTGTAGTTCTCCACTGGTCAATGCTGGTGGGTGTTAACTGCATACTTCCCCCATTATGTAAGGATTTAAAGGCATATTATCACAAGACTTTTATGTAATTAAGTGCTGAAGTTTGCTATCAACTTTAGACTCCTCATTTGATGCTTTTTGTTTTAAATCTGCATAATTGTTCCACTTAGTCCACTTCATGTTCATAATCTTAAAAAAGGAGCTAGTAATATGCTGAAGTTGGCACTTAATTGCTTCATTCCTGTTGTTTCATCATGATGTGTTGTGTAAAGTACTTAGAAGAATTTGGGTTCTCATTCTTTAACAGGCAGGAGATGTTTTCATGTCTGCAATATATTTGGCATTTGTGATGATCGTCCATGAAATTAACATTTATGATTTTAATTTTTCAGCTATTGTATTAAAGCTTAAGTAGTTCAGAAAACAAACTAGATAACAAGAAACATGGAAAGGAAAACTTAGCTTTTAAAAAGTCTTTCATCTTTTATATGAACATCCATTATTTCAAGTTTATTTTCAGAAGAGTAAGAGATTGTCTCGGAAGTCATCCCTTTTGCCTCCTCCTCCTGGGTGGCATGTCAGTGTTATCCCCAGAAATGTGTGAATGTCTCATATAACAGATATGAAAGCTCCATCCTTACCTAATGAGAGGGACATGTCTTTCGAGAAAATGAAAAGAAGTTCTAAAATTCATAGGTTTTCTGTATCGGTTACTGTCAGCAAAAGCCGGCAGCTTCTTTAAACCTGTCCTCTATTTCTGCAGTAAATGCTAGAAGTAAACTAAGGGTTAAGGATACTGAAATTTTATGACCTTGGTCTTACCCCTGTTTGCTGGTACAATGCAGCATTTGTAATACAGGAGGGGTGTTGAGCAATGCTGGTTAGGTAATTAACTATCAAATCCAAGTAATTTGTGTATGAATCTTGAAGGAACAGCAAATGAAATCTCTAGCCTGTTGTTAATATTTATTAATTTTGGTGTGCTGGAAAAATACTTGTAACGTAGAAGAAAGTTATTCATGTGCTGATGTTCAGAAAGAGTGAATGAAATAGTGAGCTGCAGGCCAATTAGCCCAAAACATCCCTGGGGGAAAAATAAACTAAAATTGATTCATTTGATTTAAAAAAAAAAAAGGAAGCGTAAGAATTCACCTTGTACCATTCAGTGTAGTTGTATGAGAATAGGTCCACTTCAAATAAACCTGATATTGGTCTTTAAGTAAGTTTCAAATTAACTGCAAAGATAGAGTATGTCCTTGTAAGAAATTTGATCCACATCTTTTGTTCTAAATATAATTACATGCTGTCATGAAACATATTAAGTGGATTGAAATCTGCCATGAAAATTTTAGCCAATAAATCTTTTGCAGGAGGGCATTTCTAGGAGGGCTATAAAGTAATCCAGTCCCAGGCCAGATGCCATCTAGTGTCTTTATCAATGATTTGGAAGTAATAAGATCACTGCTGAATAAAATTTGTGAGAAATAAAAATACTATTGGAATGGCCATTAAAAGTAAGCCAGTCATACAGAAATCTGAAGCTCTGCCAGACTTGACATGTTCTCAATTGAAAAATACTTTAATGTAGCCAAGTGCCCATTTGTTTTATAGGAATAAAGGCACACCTCCAGAACAAAGGGCTGGTGTCTGGAAAGCAGCAACTGAAATATTTTCAGGATTGTAGTGGATGATGAAAAAAGAACAGCTCAGCATGATCTCCTAAAGAGCTGTTGCTGTGGCAAAAAAACCCTATTGTAGTCTTTTTGCCTGTAGGTAGTCTTCCCTGTCTCTTAATCATTCTTGATTTATATTTCAGTATGTGGACTCTCCTGAACTTGATTCTGAAATACTGCATCCAATTATTCATTGCTTTTGCAAAACAAAAAATGTGGAAAATAGCAGAAAATATTTACTGATAGTATTAGTGTTTGAGAGTGAGATTTTTAGTTTACTGAATCTGAAAAGGTTACTTTATTAGCATATAATGGGTTCTTGTTTTAGTCTAGCAGAAAAAGGCATAATGTGAACCTGTGGCTGGAAAATGGAGCCATGCATTTAAATATATTATAAACAATTCTAGCAGCATGACTAATGATTGAAACAACCAAGGAAGCTGATGTATTTGCTGTCTGCAGGTAAAGACCAGGTGTTTTTTTGAAGAATATTTTTGTTTAAATGTGGTGTTCCCTAGTCAAGTACAAGTTAGGTGCAGGAGAGTGAAATTTCATGTTGTTTGACCGGAGAACAATTTGATTCCTGTGATTTAATTACTAGACAAGACTGGTAATTATCTTTAGTAGTGGGTATTGAGCTAGTATGTTGTCAGTGTGCTATTAAAAAGGGGAAACTCCTTGCAGTGAAAATTGGAGGTTGTATGGACAATGAAGGACCAGACAAATATTGAGGTACTGTAGATGGCTCTGGATTTTCCTCTTAAAATTGTGATTATATTCTTCTGGCTAAATAAAAATATGTTTAACTACAGAAACTATTGGAAGGGAAGAAATAGAATACATACAAATTGCTGGGAAGTGGATGAAAGCAAACATTTTCTGTATAATATTGGTAGTTTTCGTTTTTATTTGAAACAATGGCAACACTTAAAAAAAAATAGTGGGAGTGTTTCCTTTACCAGGAAGCAGCACAAGAACTTGTTTTAATTTCTTTAACTTCAGTACATCATATCAAAACACTAATAAGGTTTTGTTATTTCTGATTTGTTACTGTTGAGTTTTTATGAGTATGCCAGAGTATATTTTCTTGTGGTCCTCACTTATCAACTGTCCATAGGACCTGGTAGCTTAGTTGTTAAATATCATATATTGTATGTTTGGTGATTGGAGAATGATTTTTATCATAGAAACAGGAGCTGAAAACACAGACATTTCACTGCCAATGGAGGAAATACCCTTGTGAGGCTGCTGCTTGCAAATGGTTCACAACTGTTCATTCAGCTCTGGGAAAATGCCAGAGCCTCAGTGAAAGATTTGTGAGTATAGTGTACAGTGAGCGTAAATAACTTTGTTAGGAGCTGATATTACTTCTAAGAAATACTAAATACATCTGTGTAATAAAGCTTTTCAGCTGCTGCTACACAAAGAATGTGTTTGGACAAATGCTGTAATCCCAGCAGATTTTTGAATTAGGTGTTTGGAGCTTGTGGCAGTGAGTTTGCTGCAGGGTGTAGTGTAAACTTCAATGTAGCCAAGCTGGTATCTGGAGATGTCTATTTTGCATGCTGGTTCACTTGAAGAGAACATTTCCTCTCTCACATCAAGCATGCTTTTGCATTGTCACAAACATCCTCAGGCTCCTCGATTTGCTTAGTTTTCAGGATTCATCAGTGTTTTGGCCATGGTTCATCTTATCCTGGGCATTGTGAGCATAAGAAACTTTTGACATTACAAAGAATTTCCTATTTAACCAAGAGATTGTAAACCATAAGCTGCTGCTTGTGCCATTAGCTGACCTCCTTGTGCCATATAATGCAGGAGTCTCATAACACCACAGAAAGTACAGTACATGTTGTTCTAAAATAACACATATGGTGGGGAAAGATCTGAGCAATAGAGAAACAGCCTTTTAAATTGGAAATATGCTTGTGCTGAATCTTTTGTTTTGATCAGTACATAGAGTTGCGGACTGGCATCATTAAGCTCAGGACAGAGTTGTGTTCCAGAAAGATGGTATTAAAATATGCTGCATTAGCAGGAAGGGAAGGAAATGAAGGGAGGAATTGTGGTGGTGCTAATTTTTTCATGACCCAGTGTAGTGCTAGCGGAGAGCACATGAAACATTTGAACTTTGCCTCTGAGTAGTAAGTGATTTTCTCCCAGTCAGACCTTCTGCATCCTGCTTAAATCAAATGTTTCATAGAGGATTCCCAGATAACCATGTACAGGGACATGTGCTTTCAGTAGAGCTGCCTGTGGGATGGCAGATGATATTGCCTCATGTCTGTGATGTCCTTTAAACTGGGCTGCTAGCAATTAAAAATGCATAATTTTCTGGAAGAGCTACATTCAAATGTCACATTCTAAAGGGATTCTTTGTGCATGTTTAAATAGGTCAGTTATTTAGTCTAAATGCAGAGTTACACCAAAGTAGTTAAGGGTGATTTTGTGCAAATTTTCATTTAAAATATAACCATTATACAGTCATATCTCTGCCTTGTTAAACCAAATCTGTACTGGCTTAAGACTTATTCTGGTTTGCAAGTATTCCTGTCAAAAGAAATGAATTAGCCATAGGAAGTTGTAGTTGTTTAACTACTATTTTTCTTAAAAGAAAAGCTATTTTAAAAAATCCCAAACAGGAAACAATCAACCCTCCTACAAACAAAAATCATCCCCTTTCCACCCCCAAAATGCCAACCAACCAGCTCCCCCTCCCCAGCTACCTGTGCAAATATCTATCTTTATTGTAACAGCATGGTGGAAGCAGTACAGTTTTCTGCTGTGGATGGTTTGACTTGTTATACTAGTATAAGCAATTACACAGTTCTCCCTTTATTGTTTTCAAACTCATGCTTGCAGAGCAATCTGTTAAGATGGTTTTGCCACCCCTAGCAGAAGTGCCAAGAAGGAACCATGAATGCTAGTTCACTGTACATACCTGAGTGCAAACCTGCCTCCACTGATGATGCAAGCTGAAATGTAAAAGAGATACATGAAATGAGTGAGAATGGTGCAATGTGTTAGACTTCTGCAACGAGATTTATCAGAGATGCTCTATGGAGTCCTAAATTATGTCTGCACACTGATGATATACCAGCTGTCACATTAATTACTTTCTACTGGTATAGTTTTTAGCCAAACTATTTCCCAAACTGATGTAGTTACATTAGTATACCATTCAGTGCTCAGTAGATCAAATTTCCTAACACTTCAATTAAATTGGTACTTGATTCTGTGGAGAAGACTTTGCTGAAGTTCGACTACATGTTTTTGTCTTTTTAAGCAGAGCTGCAGCATAACTGGTTGTAATGATAGTTTGACTTTTATGTTAAAAGTGCGTGACTGTTGGTTTAGCACAGATGGTGAAGAGCAATTGGTGATTTCCTTTGAAATTGACAACCAAAATAGCCAATTGGGTACAGGTATACACCTCTGGGTCACACAGCCTTAAAAGCTAGAAGGAAGCCTGGGATCTCTTCCTTCTGCCCTCACAGGAGGTAAGGCAGTCCTGGCTCTCTCCTATGGAGGGGGCCGGGACGGCCCGGCCTGCCCAGGCCCGGGCTTTCACAGGAGGCCCGCCTGGCCTGGTGACTCCCAGGCCGAGAGACGGGATGATGTGCCCCCATCCCGACCCGGATCAGTTTTTAGCAACTGTAAAACACCCTGCCGCTCCCCATATGGCGGGGGGGGGAGGGGGGGGGAGCTGGCCCGAGGCCTGGCTGTGGGCCTGGGCCCTTTCCCCCAGCAGGGGGAGGGGAGCCTGCAGCCTGCAGCCGCTCCAAGCTGGGCCCACCCTGAATGAGACCGAGGGGTGGGGACAGGAGGCATCCATCAGCCGGGCTGCTCTGAGATCTGCCTGCCTGAGTTTCTTCCCCCATTCCCGCGGCTTTTGAAAATCCTGGCTGCCGCCTGGCAGAGATCATGTGACCACCGCAGGCCTGGGCAAGCTTTAACTCTTTCCTGCCAGCAGATGGAACTTCCAAAGCACTGGCTCTTCCCAGAGTGAGAACAGACAAAGTGATTGAGCATAGAGAAGACTTAGCATAACAGTCAGATGGAGAGAGTGAGAAAGGGATTAATTAGAGGAAGGATGAAGGAGTTGCCTGCTGGCTGGACTTTCTTGTTTGAGCTATGGAAATGCTCTCTATAGTTAGATTGTCCTTTAAATCATGGAAAAATATGCATTTGGGGAGATGATTTGTAGTTTTTTGAGCAAGGACTGAGTAATATTGCATTAGAATCTGTGATTCTTGTGGTCCCATGAGATGCCTGAACAGAGAGAGAGAGAGATGAGAAGCTCCTGCACCAGTGAAAGAAGTGAGAAGACATCTCTGTTCCTTGAGACAAAGAATCCTTTGCCTTTGAAATTGCTTATCTTTAAAAGGTGACACCCTAGATGCCTGAGTTCCATGACCCATGAGCAGCTTGGGAAACTGCTGATGGGAGGAGACCACATGGAAGTAGGTTTCCCTGAGTGGCTGTTTCTATGAGAGTTCCGACCCACAAGAAAACTGTTCTATGTTGTCAGTGGGGGAAATTCCATGGTAAACTAAGAAACTCCTCTCCTAAAGAATTGATGAAAGACTATATTTAAATGGTGAAACTGACTGAAAATCACAAGTTTTGTCTCTATGTTGTTTGTAGAAAAGTGAATACTTGTGGGGTGAAGAGAAAGGTTTTGAAAGTTTCATTTTTTTTTCTTTTTTTCTCTTTTCCCTTACTGTGTGTTAATAAGCTATCTGTGTACCTTAAGTTAGAACCCGTTTTACCTTTTTCTCCCAAAATCCTATCTCCTAGTTGGCAAACAAAAATTCGGCGAACGTGAAACCACCACAATGACCAAGATGAAATTTCTTAAGATGTTACTGTACTGAAGTGTGAGCATGTGTATGATTAAAATAACTCTCCCTCCTACACACTTTTTTCAGCTTTCTCAAACAAAAGTCTTCACTGCTTCCTCTGTTCCGGCTGAGAATCATGTGACTCCTAGGCAAAGGTAAGATCTTCCATAGTTTCCCTATACCTTAAAAACTTTCTGCTTGTTGAAGCAATACTAGCTTGCACATATAAAATGTTGACTAAAACACAGGGCAGCCTTGGTCAGAGATTGGTCAAGCTAGTTTCAAAATTGTGAAAGTCTTGCTTTTGTGGGTTCCTGTGTTACCTATTATTGACTACAGAAGTGGAGCCAAACTTAGCAAATCCATGAATGTAATACTGACTTCTGCACAAAGACTGCTTACTGGCAGGAACAAATGTAGCTGGTAAGAAAACTGTGCTGCTGTTGTTGAAAAGGAAACTCTGGCTTTGCTGTCCAGAAAATGAAAATCCTACCCCTGTAGATGTAGAAAGTGTTCAGAATGTAGTGCTTTGACAAATATGTTGACAGAAAAGCTTGTGTTGCCTACCAGGAAAATCACCTTCTTGCCATCACAATTACTTGCCTTAACTGATGATATAGAGTTCAGATAGAGAATAGAAAATATAGCAGTTGCTGCCTTTGCTTGTCTTTGTCTTCACCAAATGCCTGGCCAATTATGTGGAAGCAGCTGCCTGCATTAGCCTCAGAGAGCAGGTTAAGGTTGTATGATGAAGACTTCTGTAGTTGGATAGCATGAAATCTGAAAACTAGATGGCCTAATGGTCCCAAACATCCTGATGCAGCTGTACTGCTATACTTCAGACAGCAGCAAAATTTTCATTATAACATGGGCGTGACCTGGAGGAGGCATGGTGCCAGTTGGCTTACAGTTTATATTCCATTCCTTTCCTTCTTAAAGGTGATATGGCAGGAGGGTTGGACTAGATGATCTCTACAGGTCCCTTTCAACCCTAACTATTCTATGATATGCTCACATGTTCATTGTTTTAATGCAAATATTCTTCCAGTGGATGTCTCTCAATTTATGTTAGAAAATATTTTAGTTCATCAGCTGAAATTCTGGTGTATTGTTTTGTGGTTTGTGGTTTTTTGTTTTGGTTGTTTGTTTGGTTTTTTACTTGCCATAAGAAAGGCTTGGACATTAAAAAATCTATGCTAATCAAAGTGCTGGAAGCAGCTCTTCAGCCCAAGCCTGTGCTATATTTAGGATAAACTTAAGTCAGAATTTTTTGAGTAGATTTATTTTATTGTCTGAATGCTTTGCTTTTCCTTGGATAAACCTGTGTTAAACATGTGTAGGTGTTAGTAGGCCATGTTAAATGTAAGAAAATTCACATTTCTCATCCTGCTCAGGTATGTATGATAAAGTAATTTTGGATATGTGCCTACTATCTGAGAAACGTAGCTTTTATTTCCGCTGCTCTTGTGACTTCCATACCATCACATACTCACTCAATTGCTGCATGTGACTTCATTCTTTACTGTCTGTATACCTACCCCATACAGAGGTAGGACTTTGATCCCTTGCTGTTTGCGATATACAGAGAACGTGGATTATCAATATATATAGAGTTGGCAGGTGGGATCAGCTTAAATACAATGTATCTTTTATGACTTGTCTCCAATTACTTGGTTATATTAATCATATAGGTTATTTGTGTGATACATGATGATATACATTTGATAATGTTTTAAATAAGAACAAAGACAATTTATATTCTAGCTGTAGTGGTAAGTTTCAGCTAGCAGAATTTTATTTTCTGGCAAAAGCGTCTATTCAACCTTTTTTGTACAGCAGGCAAGCAATATTTGAAAAGACTGTTAATCATTAATAATTCTGTTGCCGGTATGGCAGCTTTAGTATTAGTGCTTTCTTCAGTTTCAGCACAGTCTAATCATCGTGTTTATTCCAGCCAAACTTTGCTTTGTCTTACAGCACTGATTTGGTAACACTGCTTCAAAAGCCTGAAAAGCCTGTGACCCTTACCCAGGAGACAGAAGGCAACTCATTTGAGGCTCCCCAGCAACAGACCTTTGGCCAAGCCCTAGTCTTCACAAATTCTCAGCACAGTACCCAGATGGCATCAGGAACTGGCAGCTCCAGTGCTGTAAACTCTTATTCTCCTCAAAGTCTGGTAAAAATATCTTATGCTTTCTAAATATTCCTAATGAGTAAATATTTCAGGTTAAATAACTTTTCCAGTACTGGCCATTTAATGAGATGGTTCAGTATTTATAAAATTCAGGTTGCAAATGTTGAAGGAGTTCTTAATTTCATTCCTTCCATTCACACACACAAAATAAAGTTTACTTTTTTTCTGGTTTTGCTAAGTAGTTGTTTCTCAGTTCACATGAAGTACTTGTGTCGCTATAGGACACAAAATGAATGACACGCACACGGTCAGGTTGTCAGGGCAAAAAGAGGGATGTTTATTTTTCTACTTTGGTTTATATAGATTTTGGACAATGACCATGGATTGGACAATGAGGTTGCCACCTCTCCAACCACACTGGTCAAACTAGAAGTCTATCAATTGTCCCTCCTCCAGAGAGGAATGTAAACATCACTTTGTTTACCTGAAAATCTGTGGGAAACTCTACTACAAAAATGCTAACATCAGAAGGCTGAAAAAGATCAGGGCGACATACTTGTTTTAATTTTTGAGTAGAGAGCAGATGCATTTACTGCATGCTGATTTTGGATGAAATGACTTGTTTACAGTGAAGAGTTCTATGCCAGAAAACTTTGATGTGTTATTTGCAAACACACATCTGACTGCCTTTTGTGGAAACCTGATTATTTCTGAGTCAATTGTGAGGGCTTGAAATTGGGCACTTAAACTGATTTTCACAGAATAAATGCAACTGTTAGTAAATGCATGCTGTTTTAAGATGCATGGATTAAAGTAAATCAGTATTGTCATAGTCAGTGATGAAGTTATATCAGTGATAACCAGAGAGGATCTGGTCATATGCTCCAACTGCTGATTTTTTTATTGTTCATAAACTAAAACACAAGAAGTGACGCCTCAACATGAAGAAGAACTTTACATTGAGGGTGGCAAAGCACTACAACAACTTCCCAGGGAGGGTGTAGAGTCTCCCTCTCTGGAGATGTTCAAAACCTACCTGGATGTGCTTCTGTGTCACCTGCTCTGGGTGACCCTGCCTTGGCAGGGAGTTGGACTGGATGATCTCCAGAGGTCCCTTCCAACCCTAACAATTCTGTGATTTATTAGTAATCTAGGACTGAAGAGGTTTTGGTTGCTGCCAAATAGCAGCTGTAGGCGTTGACCCTATGGTTATGGTTGTGTGGTTGTGTTCAAATTATTTATTAAATACTCAACTCCACTCTTTCTCCTTTTTTTTTTTTTTTTTTTTTTTTTTTTTGTCTCTTGGTAGTCTGCAGTTCTTCGTTCTGGCTTTGGAGAACATGGGTCTCCTAAATTGACAAACTCTACTGGATCCCAAATCTTGGACCAATTGAAATCTCCAGGTTTGGGTCAGTTTACCTCTCAACAAAACAATAATAGTTCTACTACCACTACCACATCATCCTGGGATCGAAAACCACCCATTACCCAGGCCTCAGTCCTTAGTCAGTTTGGTAAGTGCTTTGACATAGCTTTCTCTTTCTGTTAGCCTATAAGATGTCTTAATACCAATAGCAATTTAAAATGGCCTTAAATTAAAAGCTTTAAAAAAACCCCATAATCCTAATAATATAATTGGTTACAGCATTGTGTTACACTTAGTTGCTGGTAATAGACATTATAAGTATATCACAAACTAAGTTTTGAGAGGCTTAAGTCTATCTATAAATGTCATTGAATCTTTAGAGGTTGTTGAGCCTTCATGTAATGGGATCTTTGATTTAATGTGCTTGAATATTTCAGTGGAATTTTGATGTGACTTTGTGTCGTGGTTTAACCTCAGCCAGCAACCAAGCCCTGTGCAGCCGCTCACTCCCTCTCCCACCAGTGGGACTGGGGAGACAATTGGAAGGGTAAAAGTGAGAAAACTCATGGGCTGAAATAAAGACAGTTTAATAGGGAAAGCAAAAGCCACACATGCAAGCAAAGCAAACTAAGGAATTCATTCACCCCTTCCCATGGGCAGGCAGGTGTTCAGCCATCTCCAGGAAATCGGGGCTCCATCACGTGTAATGGTGACTTGTGAAGACAAATGCCATCACTCCAAAAGTCCTCCCCTTTCTCCTTCTTCCCCCATCTTATATACTGGGCATGATGTCTCATGGTCTGGAATATCCCTTGGGTCAGTTGGGGCAATCTGTCCCAGCTGTCTCCTCCCAACTTCCCATGCACCCCCAGCCCCCTCCCCAGCGTGGCCGTACAAGGAGCAGAAAAGGCCTTGACTCTGTGTAAGTTCAGCAGTAACAAAAACATCTCTATATTATCAACCCTGTGTTCAGCACAAATCCAAAGCACAGCCCCATACCAGCCACTGGGAAGAAAATTAACTCTACCCCAGCCAAAACCAGTACACTTTGTTTCTCAACAAATCCTGTAAAATACCTATTTTCAGTGTGCCTATGCTGCTTCTAGGTTGTACCATATTTTGTCTTTTTCCCCAATTTTTTCTCTTCTCATCATTGCATGAATTTTGAATGAGTACTGTATAATTTCTTCATAATGTGCATCACAACTCAGCATTCTTTCCCTAGTGTGAAGTCTATGTGTGCTGACAATGATGCAGGTTACCCATTTTTCTATTCATAATTGTATGGATTTTTCATTTAATTGAGTAAAATTAGTAGAAACAGTGAAAATGACACAAACTTGATTTTACAGTGTAGATCCTAGCAGTATTCTCACTGTGAAGTGTGATAGCTCTTGTATCTCTCTGCTGTGTGTGTATGTTTCCAGATAGATAAGCAGCCAATTTGGTAGCAGTTATAATCTTTGACATGCAGAAATTCTGAAAAAATGTTTATGTACATTTTAAGTTGCTTTCTAATACACTTTAACTGGATTAAAAAACCTTCACACTGCAAATGCTGTGGATCTCTTACAGTTGTTGACCAGTTCTCTGAGATACTTTGAGTGTCTGAAAATATGAAAGGGGAGGTCTTGGGAAAAAAACCTGTCAGCATCCAGTGTCTCTTGACTTTCAGCCATATTTAGATGGTAGATGACTTCCTATTTCTGTTGAAAATCTTTTGTTTTGTAGGGGCAGGGGAATCCTAACTCATAATACCACTAAGTTGCAAATCTAGACCCCTCGGAAGTAATCACATTTTATCGGCACAGTTAATTGCCGTAAAAGTGTTTGACTAAAATAATCCATAACAGTTTTTGAGGCCTAATGTGTGATAATGTTACATCACTGTATGAATAGGTTTGCTTTTATATTTTTTAAGAAAGCCAAGGCAAGCAGCTCTGGTGCAGGTGCATTTTCCAGCAGAGCAGAGGATCTATGGGAAGTGGTTGGTGATGGTATCCTGAGCTGGGGAAACCCCAGGAGAGCACCAAGACCTATCAGGAGCCAGCAGCTTGCATGAGAGTGACTGATGAGGCATGGGCAGGGCCAGGAGTAATGGTGGCCACCCCATGTGGCACTTAAGCCAGGTAGTGGTGTGGCAGGTTGTGTAGGAAGCCCTGCCAGCTCAATCAGGGAGCAATGGTATCCACCTGGCAGACAGCCACAGCCGACCTCTCTAAGCTCTGCACACACCATAACTGAAACAGCTGCCTAGACAGAGCTGCAGTGGGAACATGCTGCCACCCAGGTGTCAGGCTGCAGGATGTGCCCTGCTCTTATACCAGTATTGGACAGCAGTAGTGAGCACACCTGTGGGAGGTGTGCCCAAGTAGAGGAATTCCTCTGCTTAGTGACAGAACTCTGGGAAGTGAGTAGGTTGAGTAGTATCAGGGAGTGCAAGAGAGAGACTACTGGAACCAAACCCTACCTTTCCTGGGACAGGCCTACCAGTCAGACAAGGCACATGACAGGGAAGATCCCCTATCTTCTTTCTGCTTGGCTTAACATGGTGACCTAAAGGATAGGGGGTAATGGTGGCAAGTTCCTACCCGACACAGCAGGCACATCTTATCTGTTACTACCCCACCTCCCCAGGTGCCCTGGCATAATAGGTATGAGGCTCTGCAAGTGGAGCTGAACAATAATGAGAACGGTGGTTCATCTGGCATGGAGATGTCACCACAGTTAAGTCAGCCTATGCCCTGTGTCAAAACTGCTTCCATAAAGAAAAAAAGACAGGTCATTGTCATAGGAGACTCCCTTCTGAAGGGAACAGGAGTGTTCACATGCAGACCAGACCCACTTCTTTAAGAAGTCTGCTGCCTCCCTGGGGCCCAGGTAAAAGATGTGAAGAGGAAGCTTTCTATGCTGGTACAATACTCAGATTATTGATTTTTCAGGTAGGCAGTGATGAAGTTGCAACAAGAAGTCTGAGGGCAATCAAGAGAAACTTCAGGGTCTTGGGGTGACTGGTTAAGGGATCAGGAGCACAAGAAGTGTCCTCTGTCCTTCTAGTTGCAGGGAATGATGAGGGAAGAAACAGGAAGAGCCAGCAGAACAATACCTGGCTCTGAGCCTGATGTCACCAGCAGAATTTTCTTTTGTTGCGATCATGGGTCAGTTTACGCAAACCAGACCTGCTGGCAACAGATGGGGTCCACCTGTCTTAAAAAGGGAAAAGGATCTTTGCACAGGAGTTATCAGGGGTCGTTGGGAGAGCTTTAAACTAGATTTGAAGGGGGAAGGGGATAAACCCATGCTCACTAGAGAGAAGCCTTTGAGCAGCACACCAGTGTTTGAGGGACAATGTGCCAGTGAGGTACTTAGGTCTGCCATCTCAGTGGAGGTAGGGGATGTGTTGACTTTTTCCCAACCTGGAAATGAAACTTGAGATAATTTCAGTAAGGATGTAATATAAAGGAGGAGCTGTTGCCGTTACATGACACGAAAGAACGACATTCACCATCAGGTTGAAGTGAGCAGAGAGAGAGAGAAAGTTTATTATGATTTGCGGTTTAAATAGGATTTGGAATTTTCTCAAGGACTGGGGGACAAGAGGAACACCCCTCTGGCCCCAGTGGTCAAACCAGCAGTCCATCACAGAGAGGAATGAAAACAATCTACTTTTGTTTATGTTAAATGCGTGAGAAACTCCAGTACAATTATGTAAACAAGATCAGAAGGCTGAAAATCAGGGCGACAAGGATCTTTATTTGAAGGCCTTCAGAGGCAGTTATGGAAAGATGTCCACAAAAGCCTACCCTCCACCCCCCACCCCCCCCGGGCTGAGTACATTTTTATAGGTTTTAGGAAATTAGCATAATTAATAAAAAGCACCAATTAGGAGGACAAGTGGTGATGCAATTCCCCCCCAGGTCAAGCCCCTTCTCTGGAGCCCCCCCTTCAGAACTAGTTGTACTTTGTCCATGAAAATGTATCTCAAAGAGTTGTTCTCGGCCTTGGTTCCCAGGAAGAACCAAGATAGCACAGAGCCTTGTACCTCCCAGGGCTTGAAGCTCTGGAATTTGTTTTGTCTTTCTGCTTAAGGAAAGGCCATGGAAAAGTACTGGGAAAACTAGTCATTAATACAATAGACTACAGAGCTACAAATATGTGTGAAGAATACAGAGAACATATAAAGGAAAAAAAAGCAAAACCTAAATGGCATCACTAGCGAGGGAACCCAAATAATGGGAAGTTTGGGCGAGAGCAAAACGTAGATCCAACCAGTATGGTTAATGCTACGTCCTCTGTTTATTCTGTCTAAAATGGCAGGTTATATGCATTTCTACATAGTTTACATTCACAGGTGTATTCTCATTGGCATACAGCACAGGGAAAAATGCACACACACATTGTTGACCAAGCTCTTAAGGCTGCTAAAGTGTCCACACTAATTACTGTTCTTACTAACTACTAGAAAACCCTCTGTCCCTCGCTAACACCTTAAGCTGTAATTCTAACTGCGCCATAGACTTGGCACTGAATTTCTACCTGCTCCACTAACTCCTACAGGCCTCAACGATGAGGCCCAGTCTGGGTGATTCAATTACAGTCCAAATACAAATCATGTCCACCTTCTCTAAGAAATTCTGCTACAGGCATCAGATGGAGATCCATGAGGCAGCAAAGACACAAGGGTTATTGATTTGTTAGAAATTCCAAAAGTGCCTGAGAATGGTCACACAGGAATTGGAGCTTCTCCCCCCCAAAAAGGCCGCAGGATCAATAGCCCAAATGAAGTGCATCTACACCAACACACACAGCATGGACAACAGAAGAAGGTGGAAGCCATGGTGCAGCAGGAAAATTATGACATAGCTGCCATCATGGAAACATGGTGGGATGATTCACACAACTGGAAATCTGCAATGGATGTCTATAAACTCTTCAGAAGCAACAGGCAAGGAAGGAGAGACGATGGGGTAGCCCTGTATTTTAGGGAGTGTCTTGATTGCCTGGAGCTTAATGATGGTGATGATACATTTGAGGGTTCATTGGGAGGAATCCAAGGGAAGGCCAACAGGGCAGATATCTGGGTGTGAGTCTGTTATAGACCACCCAACCAGGATGAAGTGGTGGATGACATATTCTATAAGCATCTGGGAGAACTCTCATGATCGCTAGTCCTTGTTCTTGTCCAGGATGTCAACTTACCAGATGTGTACTGGAAATACAACACAGCGGAGAGGAAACAGTCTAGGAGGTTCCTGGAGTGTGTGGAAGAGAACTTCCTGACACAGCTACTGAGCCAACCAGGGGAGGTGCTCTGCTGGACCTGCTGTTTGTGAACAGAGAAGGACTGGTGGGTGATGTGGTGGTCAGAGGCTATCTTTGGCAGAGCAATCACAAAATGGTAGCGTTTTAGGTTCTTGAAGAAGTGAGGATAAGGGTCAGCAGAACTGCTACGTTGGACTTCCAAAGAGCAGACTTTGGCCTGTTTAGGAGACTGGTTGATGGAGTCCCTTGGCAGGCAGTCCTGAAGGGCAAAGGAGTCCAGGAAGATTGGACATTCTTCAAGAAGGAAATTCTAAAGGTGCAGGCAGTCTTCATGTGCCAGAAGACAAGCTGATGGAGAAGAAGACCAGCCTGGTTTAACAGAGACCTTTGGCTGGAACTTGGGGGAAAAAAGAGTCTGTCATCCTTGGAAGAAGAGGCAGTCAACTTGCAAGGATTACAAGGATGTTGGGAAAAAATTAGAAGTGCCAAACCCCAGCTAGAATTCAATCTGGCTACTGCCATAAAAGACAATAAAAAATGTTTCTATAAATATATCAGCAGCAAAAGGAGGGACAAGGAGAATATCCTTAATTGAGTGTGTGGGAAACCATAGTGACAAAAGATGAGGAAAAGGCTGAGGTACTCAATGCCTTCTTTGCTTTAGTCTTTCATAACAAGACCAGTTTGTTCTCTGGGTGCCCAGCCCCCTGAGCTGGAAGATGGAGACAGGTAGCAGAATGAAGCCCTCACAATCCAAGGGGAAATGGTCAATGACCTGCTACACCACTTAGACACACACCAGTCCTTGGGTCTGGATGTGCTCCACCCAAGGGTACTGAGGGAGCTGACAGAAGTGCTCACCAAGCCACTTTCAATCATTTATCACCAGTCCTGGCTAACCAAGGAGGTTCTAGAAAATTGGAATTTAGCGAATGTGATGTCCATCCACAAGAAGAGTTGGAAGTAGGATCTGGGGAACTACAGGCCTGTCAGCCTGACCTCGGTGCCAGGGAAGGTAATTGACCAGATCATCTTGAGTGTCATGACGTGGCATCTACAGAACAACCAGGGGATCAGGCCCAGCCAGCCTGAGTTTAGGAAAGGCAGGTCCTGCTTGACCAACCTGATCTTCTATGACAGGGCAACCTGCCTAGTGAATGAGGCTAAAGCTATGGATGTTGTCTGCCTGGAGTTTAGTAAAGCCTTTGACACTGTCTCCCACAACATTCTCCTGGAGAAACTGGCTGCTCATGGCTTGAACCGGTATACTGTTGTCTGGATCCATAAATTTGCAGAGAACACCAAGTTGGGTGAAGTGTTAATTTGCTGGAGGGTAGGAAGGTTCTGCAGAGGGCTCTGGCCAGTCTGGATTAATGGGCTGAGGCCAATGGTATTCAGTTCAACAAGGCCAAGTGCCGGGTCCTGCACTTGGGTCTCACCAACCCCCTGCAGTGCTACAGGCTGGGGGCAGAGTGGCTGGAAAGCAGCCCAGCAGAAAAGGACCTGGGGATGCTGGTCAACAGCCAGCTGAACATGTCAGTGTGTGCCCAGGTGGCCAAGAAGGCCAATGGCATTCTGGCCTGTATCAGCAATAGTGTGGCCAGCAGGTCCAGGGCAGTGATCGTTCCCCTGTACTGGGCACTGGTGAGGCCATACCTCAAATCCTGTGTTGAATTTTTGGCCCATCACTACAACAGAGATATTGAGGTGGTGGAGTGTGTCCAGAGAAGAGCAATGAAGCTTATGAAGGGTCTGGAGCCCAAGTCCTATGAGGAGCAGCTGAGGGAGCTGGAGGTGTTTAACCTGGAGAAAAGGAGGCTCAGCGGGGACCCTTTTGCTCTCCACATCTAACTGAAAGGAGGTTGTAGCAATGTGTGGATCAGTTTCTTCTCCCAGGTAACACATGACAAGACAAAATAGCTTTAAGTTGTGCCAGGGAAAGTTTAGTTTGGCTATTAGGGAAAATTACTTCATGGACAGTGTTGTCAAGCTGCCCAGGGAAATGGTGAAGTCACCATCCCTGGAGGTATTTTAAAAGCTGTGTAGACGTGGTGCTTAGGGACATGGTTTACTGTTGGATTTGGCAGTGCTGGGTTAGTGGTAGGACTCAATCTTAGAGGTCTTTTCCAACCTAAACATTTCAATGATTCTAAATACTGCTTGCTCACAGCTGTTTATTTAAAGCAGAGAATATCAAGTGTTAGCTTTATTATTATGGTGGTAATGTTCAGTATGAAACTTGTGTGATGTCTGAGACTTGCACACTCTATAAAATCATAGCTGTCCAGTGTGTCAGGTCACCCAGATTGTTTCATAAAGGGTAGAAGCATGAAGAGCAGAGTTCAATGCTTTAATTTTGATGTTTCTTTTTCCCAACACTGACCAGACTTGAAATCGCAGCCTCAACCATCCCCAGTTCTAAGCCATCTGACCCAGCGACAGCAACAACAAGCACAGACAGCCCCTGTTCCTCCTCCTGGGCTAGAGTCCTTCTCCTCCCAGGTAAAACTCCACGAGCCATCACCAGTAGACACCTCTACCGCTGTTAGCAAAATATTACAACTCCCCACTATATCTATGGATAACCAGGAAGTGACTGCCCGCCAAACCCAGCAGAAGCAGATAAAACCACCAAAACGGAGGATAACTCCAGCATCCAAGGTGAGTAATTGAGTTTGTCCTTAGTAAACATATAAGCATACAAAAGCTTGTATCAGCAATAGTATGGCCAGCAGGACCAGGGAAGTGATTGTTCCTCTGTACTTGGTACTGGTGAGGCTACACCTCGAGTCCTGTGTCCAGTTCTGGGCCCCTCAATTCAGAAAGGATATTGAGATTCTGAAGCAAGTCCAGAGAAGGGTAATGAAGCTGGTGAAGGGGCTGGAGCACGAGTCCTATGAGGAGCAGCTGAGGGAGCTGGGGGGGCTTAACCTGGAGAAAAGGAGGCTCAGGGGGACCTTCTCGCTCTCTACAACTGACAGGAGGATGGAGTCAGGCAGAGGTCGGTCTCTTCTCCTAGGTAGCAATTGACAAGACAAGAGGAAATGGCCTCAAGTTGCACCCAGGGAGGTTTAGATAGGATATTAGGAAAAATTTCTTTACAGAAAGGGTTGTCAAGCATTGGAACAGGCTGCCCTGGAAGGTGGTGGAGTCACCATCCTTGGAGGTATTTAAAAAACATGTAGATGTGGTGCTTAGAGACATGGTTTACTTGTGGACCTAGATTAATGGTAGGGCTTGATCTTAAGGGTCTTTTCCAACCTTAATGATTCTATATATAAGTTTCTAGGAAGAAGGAGAGCAAAGACCATGGTCTGTTTCTTGTTTATAAAGCAGGAAATTCAAAGCTGAAGAGTTTTTAGGTTCAAAATACAGTGATGTCTTTTCCAAGCACATATCTAATTGTTCTGTGTAGAAAATGACTGTTGCTATGTGATTTTTGGATTGACTTAGTAGCCACAAGATGAATATTGGCTGAGGGGGATGATCACAGATGACACTTTGATATTGTAGAGTAGTACGGCTTACTCTTTCAGCTCCGGATCAGGGCACAGAATCAATGAATTAATTTCAGGTTACAAGAATGTAGTTAATTTATGTAAAGTGAGGGCTTGTCACAGATCTAGTTAGCAGCAAAGGCTGAGCCAGTAACTGAAGAAGCCTGTAGTTAAGGGACCAGAGTGTCAGTTACTTATATCTTTTTTACAGATAGTGCATGCAAAGGAATTATGTTGGGTTTTTTCCTCCTTTAAGATTCCTGCCTCTGCAGTGGAGATGCCTGGATCAGCAGATGTGACAGGATTAAATGTTCAGTTTGGAGCTTTGGAGTTTGGATCAGAGCCTCCACTCACAGAATTTGGATCAACTTCAAGAAGTGAAAATACCAGCCAGGCAACCAACAATAGCTTGCACTCAAAATCTGTCAAGTATGTGTGAGTTCCCCTCCTGCATTCTTGTATGTCTTCTTTAAGGGGTCAAGTTTGTGCCAAAAACATCAAGGCACAATTGCCATGTAATGAGAGGGGGGAAATATGATGACATGTAAGGTGAACGTGTGCCCAGGTGGCCATGCGAATGGCATCCTGGCCTGTATCAGCAATAGTGTGGCCAGCAGGGCCAGGGAAATTATTCTTCTCCTGTACTTAGCACTGATGAGGTCACACCTCGAGTCCTGTGTTCAGTTCTGGGCCCCTCAAATCAGGAAGGACATTGAGGTGCTGGAGTGAGTCCAGAGAAGGGCAACAGAACTGGTGAAGGGTCTGGAGTGCATGTCCTATGAGGAGCAGCTGAGGGAGCTGGGGATGTTTATCCTGGAGAAGAGGATGCTCAGGGGGGACCTTCTCGCTCTCTACAACTCCCTGACAGGAGGATGGAGCCAGGTGAGGGTTGGGCTCTGCTCCCAGGGAACAAGGGACAGGACAAGAGGACAGTCTTAAGCTGTAACAGGGGAGGTTCAGGTTAGACAGTAGCAGAAATTTCTTCCCAGAAAGGGTGATTAGACATTGGAATGGGCTGCCCAGGATGGTGGTAGTCACCGTCCCTGAAGGCATTTAAGGAAACACTGGATGTGGCACTTAGTGCCAAGGTCTGGTTGACAAGGTGGTATTTGGTTATAGGTTGAACTCAATGATCTCAGAGGTCTTTTTCAACCTAATTGTTCTGTGATTCTGTGAAGTGTTTTTTGTGGATGGCATCTTAAAGAAGAAAATTATTTTCTAATTACAATCAAAATCTCCCTTGATGGGTCAATGTGAAGCTGGAGATGACATGAATGTAAATAACCTTATAATTAAGCTACCCTTTATAAAATTGCTATTTTATGTTTAACTTTCCTGATTTTTAAATTTGTTTGAGGGTTTGTTCCTCACAACACAATTTTTTTTTCTGCTTTTTGGTCCAGGAGAGATGACCTTTATAACATATATGTGTATTAGTAGATTAGCACCAGATTACAAATCTGATCCTTCTATGGGATGAGAAAAAAGCCAGTCTTTCATTATGCAGAACCTCTTATTGAAATGCTAAAATGGCCAATGATAAATGATGATAAATGCCAACATACTAGTAACCCATTTTTTCTTCCTTATTCATTCAAAAATTGGCTTCAATAAGAAGTTTCCCAAAGTTAAATCAGAAATATTATTAAAAATTAATTTTCACATTAATTTCTAGTTCTGTAAACAAACAAAAAAAAGCTGTTTAGAAAGTAAAGCAACACTGCATGTTTTAAAGTATTTTTCCTCTGCATAGTTCTGTTAGACTGCTACTTTAATGACAGAATTCTGTTGTTAAGAGACTGTGTGTTTCTCATCATATACCAGACTTTATGGATCTAGTTGTTTAAAAAAGAGTTAATGTTCATTAATATATCCTTTGAGAAGGTGAAAATAACATGACCAAAAAAAGTGCTTGTGTGTAAACTCTTGTTTTGGTTGGGCTGGCAGGAGGAAGATGAATGGTGCTTAGTGCAGCTGATGGTTTTGAAACAGTGATTACTGGGGACCAAAGTAAAATTATATATTTTTTCTCATTATTAGATTTTCTGGTTTAAATAATGGAGATTTGACTGCATGTTTAAGATAGTTCTAGATAACTATATAGGAGCTGATATTTTCACAAAGGTATTTGAGATGTAGTTTGCCATGCTGATAAATAACTTTTACTTTTTCCAGTGATCCTTTGAATACTTCTCTGCCAATATCCAATACAGTACAGGAGTCTACCTACACAACCTCTGTCATCAGCTCTTCCAGTCTGACCTGTTCATCCCAGAGCACTAGCCCAGTAACAACTTCCTCCTATGAGCAGACTTCTGTGCTTAGTAGGATAGCATACCAAAGCTCCATGGCTCCATCTGAACTAACCCCTGTTGAAGTTACAGTGAGTGAAATTCCAAAATAAGACTTTGACAAAAGGGAAATATTCTTATCGGTGTTAGACTTGTATTACCCAGATATGGTAATATTTTAATCAAGCCAAGTGGTATTCTTGATTCCCAAGGTCACTGTTGTTTTTTCTTTTCTTATTTTGTAGCTGTTTCTTGTATATGGGATATAAGAGCCTCTGCTTTTATGGGTTTTGACATCTTAAATTGCTGTTTGACCTTTATTCTTAGTAACACTTAACATTCTAGATGAGTTTCCTTCCCTGAAGCTTAGTTTTTAAAAAAGGAACTATCTCTGTGTGTAAATATCAGTCATAGTATTTTGCCATAACTTGACCATTTCCATCCAAAGGTATATTATTTATTAAATTAATATGGCACCTAGAAAATGGATCCCAAACTGTTTGTGGCCCTTCCAGCATTACTCTTTTGTTTGATTTAAACAGCAGTTGGAATTAGTTTCATCTTTTATTTTAAAAAGCATAAGGACAGATCTAGTCTAGGACAGAGAGAGTCTCAGGAGATATTCAAAAGCACTTACTCTATTTGTATATGGAATGTAGGTTTGTTTTAAGAGAATTTATTTTATCAAATATTTAAGGGACTTGTGAGAGTTTGTAAGTTTATTTACTCCTGGCCTTTGTTATGTAATGGCTCAGTCACACTTGTCTTCTGCACTAGCTCGTATTTACTGGTGAGGATCAAGCATAGACTATACACTTCTGTACTCCAGCATTATTCAAAAAACAACTGGTGCCTCTCAAGTCTTATCTTTCAATGGAAAAAAATGGCGTCTTTGTGTAACTTGGATAGTTAAAATTGTGAGTTGCATTAGATCAAAAACAACCATTTCCTATATGTTATAGCAATTCTTTCTTTCATATCTGTGTGAACTTGAAGTTTATGTTATATACAGTAGATAGGATGGCCTTCTGCTGATGGGTGTATTATGGGCAGTATATGGGATTCTGGATGTTCAGTACACCTCACACTTGAGAACTTTATTATGTGGTTTTGTTAAAGGCTATAAAAAAGTTAATTTTCTGTCTTTTTGGTCTTTCAATTTAGAATGAATATAGAATTTTGCATGAAGCATGTTCTGTGTGTGGCTTGGTCTGAAAATTTAATATTCCTATTTGATAATTTATTCATCCATTTCTCCTTTGTTTACAGAACGGGCACAGCAGTGTTAGAACACAGGCAACTCTTGACAGTAAGTTTACAAAGCTTGGTTGTGCGCAGGGCTTTCTGATCTTTCCTTACTACTTGCTGTGTGCACAACTGTAGCAGTGATCTCTGGTTTAACATTTTATATTGTTCTCATGGACTATTTTATTTCTGACTCTTTTGAGTTTATTTTGTATTTCCATAGGATATACTACTTGCTGCTTAACTAAAACTGAAGTGTGAAAGCAGCTCTATTAAATCTACAAACCTAAGCAGTCTTAGAATTAAAGCAGCTGATTTGTTGCTGCTTTTTCTTTTGAATTTATCTGCCAAAATTAGTAGAAAATAAAAAAATTAAAAATTAAATATTAATATAAAATTTAATAGTAATTCTTCCAATTCCCAGTTGGGAAGCTGTGAATAGCATTTAGCTATAATGATACAAAGTCACATTCTTCGAATGCACCTCTCATTTGGTGTAGTGCTACTTGTGCCCTATTAGAAGCCCATGAGGAATAAGGGTGACTAACATGCTCCCTCTGCCAGGTACCTTGTTCCCTTGCATTGGAGTAAGAATAACATAATACTGGCTCTGATACAGATGTTACTGTTATCTTCATCTCGGCTAGGTTCTAATGTGGCATTTTACTTGTAGCATCCCTACATCTCTGTTCCTGGAGTTAAAATAATTAAATTCTAGTTTTCAATCCTCTGACCTTTATGTGCTGCTCTGTGGAAATTTTCAAGGGCAGCAGTGTGAATTAACATCTTTTGGAATTCCAACACTTTAAGTCTGTCTTCCTCTTAAGCATCTCTTCAGGTAGGTCACTAATAGGGTGGACTGTTTTTTTTATACTTCTGAGTAGAAAGAAGTTGGGCATTCAAACCTATAAACAATGTTTTGTTAGTGCTAAGTTAAATTTAAATGAGCAGGAGGAGTGTATATGCCCAAAGAATTACTGTTGCAATAATAAAGCCAGGACTCAATTTCTTCATACAGGAAAAAGCCCATCCTTTATTCACATAACTTATTTTTATACAGTTTTCACAGACCTCGTGTTCAACTCCAATTGGCTAGTAGTTTTCTTGCCACTCAATTCGTTGGTTATTAACTGGCACTTTACCTTTCCATCAAATCTCTCTGTTCTTGGATTGTTTACATATTTTGTTCACTGATTCTCATGGGATAGATTTATTGTTTATACAGGTGCAAACAGTTCTCTTACTAAAATAGGTTATTGTGCTAACTGTTTTCTCATTCCTCTAATTCTTCCTTATGGGAACTTGCAAGTTAGTTATTAGCTTAGCTAGAGTAGCAGAGCCTAAACCATATTTTATAAGGTCTTTCTTTTATACTATCTCTACCTGTCTGCAACAAGCTACCACTTGAAAGATTGTTATATATAAAAACAACTTTTCAAGTGGAAGTTTCTTACTCTTGTGCACAGAATTAATGAACAATGTATGAAATTCACTACAGGACTCTTTTTTTTTGCTATGGAAAACAATATTTTTGAGATCCTAATATTTTTGTAATTATTCTGTAACAGCTTTATTAGTTCCTTTTTCTGAGCCAGTTCCCCTTTGAGAACACTTTTGTTCTTTTCTATATCTCAAGCATATAAACTGGAATCAGTCTTCTTCCATGCATCTATTTCATGAATCCAAACTATTGTGTAATTCTCTCATTTTAACATTTGAAAGTACTGACATTTTCCTTTCTGCATGTGCTGATAATATTCTTAGTTCATAGAATGGTTTGTGTTGGAAGGGATTTCAATTCTAGTTCCAACCCCCTGCCGTAGGCAGGGACACCTTCCACTAGACCAAGTTGCTCCAAGCCCCATCCAACCTGGCCCGGAACACTTCCAGAGATAAGGCAGCCACAGCTTCTCTGGGCAACTTGTGCCAGTGCCTCTCTACCCTCACAGGGAAGAATTTCTTCCTAATATCTAATCTAAACCTACAATTTTTCAGCTTAAAGCCATTCCTCTCTGCCCTGTCACTCCATGCCCTTGTGAAAAGTCCCTTTCCAGCTCTATTAGAGCACCTTTAGGTACTGGAAGTCTGTTACAAGGTCTCCCTGGAACCTTCTCTTCCTCGGTGAACAATCCCAACTCTCTCAGCCTGTCTTCACAGGAAAGGTGCTCCAGCCCTCTGATCATCATCTTGTCCCTACTCTGGACTCACTCCATCAGGTCCACCTCCTTCTGATGTTGGGGACTCCAGAGCTGGACACAGTACTCCAGGTGGGGGTCTCATGAGAGCGGAGTAGAGGGACAGAATCCCCTCCCTCGACCTACTGGTCACACTGCTTTTGATGCAGCCCAGGATACATGGCTTTCTGGGCTGCAAGTGCACATTGCTGGATTATATTAATTTTTTCATTCACCAAGACACCCAAGTTCTTCTCTCCAGGGCTGTTCTCAATCCATTCTCCACCCATCTTGTATTTGTGCTTGGGATTTCCCTGACCCAGGTGCAGGACCTTGCACTTAGACTTGTTGAACTTCATGAAGTTTGCACTGGCCCACCTGTCAAGGTCACTCTGGATGGTATCCCTTCCTTCCAGTGCATCAACTGCACCCCACAGCTTGGTCTCATCAGGAAACTTGCTGAGGGTGCACTCAATCCCCCTGTCCATGTCACCGACAAAGATGTTAAATAGCACCAGTCCCAACACCAACCCCTGAGTAACACTACTTGTCACTGGTCTCCACTTGGACATTGAGGCCTTGACTGCAACTCTTTGAGTGCAACCATCCAGCCAACTCCTTATGCACTGCATGGTTGTCCTGGGTTGACGGTGCCTCCTATCCCAATCGTGCAGCTTTGTCCCTGTGTTCTACATTGTTATGTCTAACAGCTACCCCCCCTTCGGCGGGCTGTTCTGCCACGGCGGGGCTACTTTTTTTTGGGCTCTTGTTTTTTTTTCTTTGCTTTTGCTGCTGGCTTTTGCTTTTGGCTGCTGGCTTTTGTTTTGCTGCTGGCTTTTGCTTTTGGCTGCTGGCTTTGCTTTGCTGCTGGCTTTGTTTTTGCTTTTGCTTTTGTTTTTGCTTTTGTTTTTGCTGGCTTTCGCTGCTTTCGTTTTTTTTTCCCTTTTTCTCTCCCTTTTCTTCCCCCCCCCCGAAGATCATTGGACCGGCTCCAGACCTGACCTGGGAATATCTGGGGATCTCCAGGACCCGCGAGAGAAGCTCTGTGCCCTCTCTTCACAGCAACTGCCTGAGTATCATCTGGGGCTATTTTTCGTTTCCCTTGTGTTGGGGAGTGTTTTTGTTTATTTGTCAATAAATAGGTTTTTTCCACTTCTCCTCCGAGGAATTCCTTCCCAAACCCAGAGCTGGGGGGGGGGAAGGGGTGGTGGAGGTTTGTTTTCTGGGGGGCTCCTTCTGGAGACCTTCCCCTAATTTGTCCTAAACCAGGACAATGGTGCACCCATCAAATCCATGTCTCTCCAGTTTAGAGACAAGGATGTCATGCGGGACAGTGTCAAATGCTTTGCACAAGTCCAGGTAGATGATGTCAGTCGCTCTTCTCTCATCCACCACATTCCCCTTTTTCAGTCAGTGGGAACTTCACTGGACTGCCATGACTTCTCAAATATGATGGATAGTGGCTTAGCCACTTCCTCTACCAGTTCCCTCCAGATCCACAGATGTACCTCTTTAGTTCCCATGGATTTCAGGTTCCTTAAATGGTCTTGAGCCTGATCTTCTATAGAATTTCCTTCTCTGTTGTCAGTTACCCTCATGCTTATTGCCAAGGCCAAGACTTCTTGATTTCTGGTTGTATAGCAATTCAGCAACCTGACTTGGGTCATTTAGCGAGGAAAGCAAACCAGTAACTTGAACAAACTGTGATGTGTACCTTCTGAGTGTATATGTGAATTTTCTTTTGTGACCATTCTAAGATTGTCTTTACATGCATTGCAATTTAGTGATGATCCACTGGCTAGTGGTCTCTGATGTGGTATGGAAGCATGGCCCAGCAGAAGGCAGGGCTCAACACTCTCTTGTTTTTATTGCTGAATGAGTGCCTCTAATTTTGTGTATTATCTTCAGAGAACAAGAGATAAGTGTAGAAACAGGTAGGTATTCTGTTGGGCAGTAGAGTTGTTCAGTGTCTTAGTATAGTGATCCTTTGGAAAGGTACATCTGTGGTAAACAAGTTCTACTCTATGTACCTGAAAAAGCACTATTCATGCTTAAAGCTTTTTGTTATCTAGGTCACATAGAGTTAGGCAATATTTGACAGTTCTAGCCATCAAAAATGCTTAATGCTGTACCCAGTTGTGGCCTTTTATCATAGCTTCTTTTATTCTACTGCATTAAACATTTGACTCAGTTCTCTGAACTGATAAGTTGTATGTGCCCTTGTACTCCAGTGATCCAAGTCTTAAACATCAAAGGTGCTGTGTAGGTTGCAATGAAGAAGCAGAGCTGTAGGCAAAAGCAGATTTGTACAGCACAAATGACTTCTGTTTGTGGAACCAAATGCAAGGAATTTTAAAGTGAGGATTGACTTGTGAGCAAAAAGGTAGTAATCCAGATAGTGGGAGGTGAAGTGCAGAAGACTAGTTTGCTACACACATAGCATTGAAAATTATAAATCTACTATAGGTGAAGAGCCTAAAGGGAAAAAATGATAGTTATGTTGCTGTTTGAATTTTCATTAATAGCCTGATTCTTGATACTGTTATTGGTTCTTAATGGTCAGCTTTGTAAACCAAGGGGAGAACACTTGTGTTCCTGAATACAGGCTGGGACGTCAAGTATGCTGGAATTTGTCTTTGAATGTCTCTTTTTAATTTGTTGCAGCTACTTCATCAGTTCCTGCGCTTAAGACAGAGCCTTCTCCCTCACTACCTTCTGCTGGTTCTCTGCCCAGCATGATGTCCACTACTGCTTCACTTCTGCCTTTAGCATCGCAGCACACAGGAACTTTGCCCAGCTTGCCTCAGTCCAGTGATCTGGCCAGCAGCTCACTCTCACAGTTAAGCAGGTACAGTAGGAGATGTGATAAACTGAAAGGGGTTCAATTGTCAGGAAAGGACAGACAAGGGTGATTGTGTATGGGGCTGTCAGGCACCAGGGTCTCCTTTTCTGACATTAATTAGAATTAGGAGGAAGATTCAGAAGAGGCCAGGATGTTTCTGATTGCAAAGTATGAGCTTTGGGCTGCCTCTTAATGATAGAGCAGCTGCTGCCCTGAAGTTTTCATGGTTGTCTTAGTTTAAGACAAGTTAACAGGTGGACACTTCGAAATAAGTTACCTCCCCTTTAGTTTTAAGGAATCCCTTTCCACCAATAAGGAGAGATGAATATGAGTAGATATAAGTGAAAAAATAACAGTTTACTAAAAAACCAAAACAGAAACAGGCAAACATAATAACAGTAATAGTCACTAGTTACAAAATTGCTGAAATCTCGCAGACTCCCTGGGAACAAGGAGAAATTAAAAAGTGGCAGAGTAACCCCTCCCCCAAGATGGTGCCCTCCACAGACAACCATGTATGGAAAGACAAAGATGGCAGCAGCCCTTCCCCCCTCTTTTCTCTCTGGCAGCAGCAGCAGCTCCATTGGTGAAGGTGGCTGGCACACTGGCAGCTGGGACTCGGTCAAGGGCTAGAAGTCGTGCAGGGACTTTGCCTTCCTCTTGGCAGAAGATGGCAAGGCAGCCAGCTGGGGCAACTCAGACTCTGTGCCTTCCCATTTCCATTGGGCACTGCTGGTGGGCTGGGGTGATTGTATGGAGCGGGGCTGTTCTGTTCTTCTCGTTGCAATGCCACAGCTGCAGGCAGGCACTCGAACTCACACTTGTGGAATTTGCCTTGAGGCAGTCCAGGACTGCCTCTCAGAAAAAAAATACCTGAGGCAACCATCTAGGAAAAAAACAAAAAACAAAAGAAACCCAAAGGAGAGCCTATGCCTACTGGTGCCTTGGCTCTATCTCCCTGCAGGAACAAAAGGAAAAAAGCCAGAGCCATGAGGCAAGAGAGAGCTCTGCCTGAGTGCCTCAAACTCAAAAAACCTGGGCACCTCTCAGCCCTTGTGTAGTGGTTTCACGTTTGCCAATTTCTGTTTCCCAAAATTAGTGCAGTGGTCTGAGTGTCTACCATAATCATTTACTTTTTTTCTGCTGTGAGAGATGATTAGGAGACAAGCAAAGACAGCTCAAACTTAAAAGATATAAAGACAGGTTTATTAACAAACACTAAAAGAAAAGAATGAGAACCAAAATGAAACCTTCAAAACACTTCTCCTCCCCCTACAACTGTTCACTTTCTCACTAACAATATAAAGAGACAAAACCTGGGATTTTCAGGCAGTTTCACCACCTTAAAATAGTCTTTCATCAGTTCTTAGGGAGAGGAACTTCTGTTAGAACTCGCATGGAGACATCGCCACAAGAAACAGTTCTCTGGTGGCTCTCATTTCACAAATCTGCAGCCGCCAGGGAATTCTGCAAACCGTGAAGTCCCTCCCATTTGGCAGCCTTCCCACAGCTGCACTCATGGGCATATCAGCTTTTTCTTAGGGTACAGTTTAAGGATGACTGTTCTAGTATAAAATGAAGGTTTTCTTCATCTATCTCCAAAATCATCTTCATTTCAAGAAACAGAGGTCTTCTTTTCCCTGGGGGCAGAGGGCTTCATATCTCTTTATTGCTATCTTCCTCTGTTCAAAATTCTCCATTAGATCACAGCTATATCAGTCCACGGCTATGACTAGAACTTTGCATTCCCTTAAAATGCATTCTGTAGGTTACAGGGATATTTTAGTCCATTCTCCATGGCCTCACAAAAGAAGTCCAGCCCAAACTAGGCAACTCCTCGATCTTCCTCCCAATTAGGACTTTTACTCTCTCTTTCTTCACTGACTTCAGTCTCATGCTGTGTCTCTCCACGTCTCACTCTGACTCTTTTCTTCTCACTTGAGGAAAGGGTTAATGTCCTCAGGTCTCATTTTGTGCAGTGAAAGAATTAAAATCTCTGCCCGGGTCTGTCCCTCTTGGGCTGAGGCTCACGGTGTTAGATTTCAAAGCCGTGCAGATGGGGGAGGGAGGGAGAACTCACACTGGGAGATCAGAGCAGCCTGGGGAAATGGCGGTCAGGAATCTCAGCAGCCAAGACCTCAGTGGCCAGGATCTCAACCAAGCTGTGCTGCGGGCTGAGCCAGCTGGGCTGTGTGGCGGAGCGGGACCTGGTCCGGCCAGCGCTGCAGCAAAGCAGGGCCCGGCCCGGCCCCACTTTTATCGGCAGATGTTAGCAGCCATGGGAGGCCCGATCTAGCCGGAACGGGGCTCTCTCTCCTCCCCTCCCCCTGCCCAGCAGTCATCGCACCCGGCCCCAACCGGGGGCCCAGCCCCAGGCAGGGTCTGGCCGGCCTGGCCCTCCCCATGGCAAGGAGAGGGGCCGGGACCAGCTTACCTCTTCCCAGGGCCAGAAGAAAAAGAGCTTTCCCTGGGAGTTCTCTGATTTTAACCCTGTGTGTTCCCAGAGGCGTGTCATCTTTCTAATGGCTAGACCAAATGTCAATTTTCAAACATAAAGTCTGATTGGGTTTGCTATAACTTCCTTGAAAAAAATCACTTCCTTCCCAAACTATCACACCTTGCACGGTTGTTTTCCTGCTGCAGGGTCTTAAAGAGACAGTAACAATTTTGGGCACAGATAGATATGGAATACAATAACATTTTGGGTCACCCAGGACAGTGGTATATAAACAACTTAGTGTTTCAAGTAGCTCTTGCTTCAATCATGTCAGCTAAATTGATTCCCCCAGTTTGTTTTTCCTACTTTTTCTGCAGTACCTGCTGTTTGTTTAGTGTTGTATGTTTGAAATTTGTAGTAGTTTAGCATGGATGTGAGGGTTTTTTTTTTTCTCTCTAAATAAGTTGTGGCAGGTATTGGCAGCTTGGCTGACCAATTGGAGAGTTGTTCATGCCTCTGGAGAGCCCAGGCTTAAATCAGAGATCCCAGGTGACTCAGCCCTTTTCCTCTTCCAGCTGGCAAGGAGTTAACATCATATTGTAAGTCAGAGGCTCGGGTCCAGGCCCTGCCGCCTCCCCCCTCGGCGGTCGGGTCCGGGCCTGGCCAGGCCTCCAGGGGCCGCTGCCCCACGGGAGAGCGGCCCGGGCCGGCGGTGTCCCCTCTTCTTCCCCGGGCTCCCAATGGGGGAGGAGGAGATTGCAGATCGGCAGTGCTGGCCCTGCGCCAGGGGCTGCTGCGGCTGTGCCCTTGGCTTGGCGACCGGCACTGCTAGCCCAAGGGAGAAGAGAATCTTTCTCCAGAGCCTCAGGGAGCTGATCCAAGTTTGAGTCTTCTTTGGATCTGACCAGGGGTGGGGGAGGGTCATCTTATTAGCGTTCCTGAGCATACTTCCCTCCCCCCCACCCCCATCACCTGCTCGGCCTTGAGGTTCCATACCGGGAGTCAGCTGGAGGAGAAAAAAAAAAAAGATTCTGGGCAAAGACATTAACCCTTTCCCTCCTCCATGGAAGACAGAGTGATTTAAAATGTAGAGAGACAGCATGAAATAAAGTCAGCGAAAAAACTGATAAAGACTATTGGAAGAAGGGATGGAGGAAGTGGACATTTTTGATTGGACTTCTCTGGATGTAAACCATGGAGAAATGGACTGTTTCTTGTAATATCATAATGCTGTTTGGGAGAATGCAGGTTCGAGCCAAAAGTTGTGTGTATTGATGTAATTGAGATTTAATTGAGAATTCTGAATAGAGTAAGCCCCCTGGCTCCTGGGGTAAAATAAGGAGGTCTCAGATTTTGAGACAAAGATGATTCTAGAGAGAAGTGATTTTGAAGCCCCGGCTCCTGGGCTGAAGAGAGGTCTCTATTTCTTTTGAGACAGAGATGATTTTAGAGATAGAAGAAGAGAATCCTTGTTTTATACTAGAAGAAGCATTCTTAAAACAGTACCCCAAAATATGCTGAGGCCCATAAGCAGCTTGGGAAGCTGTTAAATGGGTGGGACTGCACAGATCTACAAAATTCCGGGCAGTTGCAGATTTGTGACATTGAGAGCCATCATACCTGTTCTCGTGGCATGTGTCTCCATGAAATTCTAGAGAGACTCCTCTCCCAAAGTGATGCAAGATTATGTCTAGATGGTTGCAACTGACTGAAAATCATAGTTTTCTCTCTATGTTGTGTGGGAAAGTGAACAGTTTGTGGTAGGGGGAAAGGTGTTTGAAGGTTTCGTTTTTCTTTCTTCTCTTTTTCCTTAGTGTGTGTTAATAAACTATCTGTTTACCTTTAAGTTGGGCCTGTTTTGCCTTTTTCTCCCAAAATCCTATCTCCCAGAGGTAAAAAAGAGCAGATACTCAAACCACTACACTAAATTTGACAAAACAAGAATTCGGCGAACGTGAAACCACTACAAAATTATTCCCTAACAATTTAGTTCCTGGCTGATTTTGAAATACTGTGTTTTCATTTATATTTGTATTTCATAAAATTAGAAAATGGAAATGATTCCACAGGGAAAGTGTGTGCCTTTTTTTAAGACATTTCCTTAAGACACATTTAAATGTCAGATTAGTGTTCCTGGAAGTGCATTTAGCTCATTGACACTGTGATTTTTTACTGCCTGTTACTTGAGCTTTGTCCTTGGACAGGTGACATCCTGAGGCTGTGCTGGTTATGTTTTAATACTCACCTTCATACTGTATTTGTAATATAAGAAACTAATTTTATGGGCTATCACAGGTTTTTTTCTGTTTCACAGCTAGGACATAGTCTCTTAATACACTAGTGTTTTCTGTTGAATAAAATGGTGAATGTGTCAAACAACAAGAATTAATTCATTCACCTTGAAAACATATCCCCACATTTGTTTGCTGAAAAGCTGTGTACATTGGTAGAAATTTTAGTTGGAGGATTGATGCTGTTGGTCAGATACAAAGCACCATGAAAGATGATACTTGAATTCCAAGCATGTCTGGCTTGGTTGTGCTGGTGGCTCTTGTCTGTCTCTACCATAGGTCAGATAGTGAATTAAGGCTTTTGGAAGAGCTGGGGAGAGTGGGCAAGGGAGTGGTTTAAAAATATATGTAGGACTTAAAATAAATGGGCAAGGAGACTCGCTCCTTTTTAATGCCTTTATTAAGATCAACTCTAGGTAGGGGGCTCAAGGGGCTGCACACACCACCACTGCTCCTAATGGATGATGCAGTGGAGGAGACGATCAGTTCTTCCACACGGCTGAGCTGGGGGTTCCTTCACACAGGAGTCCCTGGAAATCCCACTGATTTGTTGGAAAGCTTGGGGGAGTCCTGTGTATGGGATACTTCTGAAGTTATGGTGGCAAGCTGGAACTCAGGTCTGGTTGGTGTGAGGCTCTCCATGGTTCTGCTGACTTAGAGTGGTTATTTTTAGTTTTTGGTTTGTGTTGGCTCGTTGTTTTTAGGGGTTTTAAGTTCTAATTTTGTCCCACAAACACCTGAGGTCTTTTCATCTGCATGTAGGGCAGTGCCAGGTTCTCCCCAGTCGTTGCTATGGCCTGAGCCATGGTTGCTATGGCAGGGGTGGCACAAAGAAAGGGGTTTCAGGTAATTAACATTTGACAGACAAAACATTTAGGGAAGGTATTTCAATTACCATAACAATCAGTCTGAGCTAAACGGCTGAGAAAAGCCCCACCATAGGCAAGGCAAAACTGAACTTAGAAATTGTTATTTTGTTTCTTTACAGGTTTGAGCTAAACGATAGAGAAAAAGCCCTACTATAGGCAAGGCAAACAGTATCTAACTGAATTCAGAAAATGGCATTTTGTTTCTTACACACTGAACTGTTTCTTTCCTTGCTGCTTGAAGTGGTGTCGTAATTTCTGCAGGCAGAAAACAGTTTTAGAGTCAAAGTAAAATTAATCTATGGAACTGCCAAGATTTATTCTGGTCCCACACCTCAACGAGCTGCCAGAAGTGTTTGCCCTTTAATTAGGGCATATAATTTAGCCTGCAACTTTGCTATGAAAACTACTGTATATTCTTGTGACTATTTCCATAGAGAACACTAAAATATTTGCTATGGTTAGGATCTCTCTTGCTTCTGATTTCACATGAGGAGGGTTTTTTTGAGCACCAAACCATACATAGTTTTTATATCTTTGCTTTGTCAGTGTCCAATTTGTTTATTGTGCTGTAAGTTATGTTCTTGACCACGAATGTAAGGTATAATTTCTGTCACTGTAAATGTTTAAAAAAACATTCCAGTCACTTTTCAGGAAGATCTTTGGATTACAGATGTATGTCAGTGCTGCTGTTAGTGACAAAAGTTCACAGGCCTGGTCAGTTAGGAAAAAAAGATGGTGCTAAAGCAGTTGCTTTCTGTTGGAACCCTGAAGGCTGAAAATTTCAGGCTTTCTGAGCTGAGGGGTGCTGACCCTCAGGCAGGCACCACATTTGACTTGAGGCCTTGGAACAGGCTTCCAAGATTGTGTGATATCACAGGGGTTGTGGGTGTGTAGTTGGAATGGTGTTGTGTGATCTCACAGAATTAAAACTTAGGTTTGGGGTTTTGGTATGTAGTGTGTGTGGGCCAAGATGGAGGATTCAGGGTGTTATAAATGATCAACTAGCCAATCAGATAGAAAGAATAAATTTTATTTTTCCATTTTAAATCTATCTGGGACAGCCACAGGGAACAACATTCGAATGTTGGGTGAAACAGCCGACCGACAGCAGGGTTGCTATCTCGCACTGTTCCACGATTTGCTGGGGTTTGAGTCTGAGTTCTTATACTGTATTTTGTGCCTCCTGGCAGCAGAGGTATTGTGTTTTTCAAATTCAAGCCCAGTCTTTCACTTGATGATGAACCCTGAACAGATTTCCCCGGTGCTGGGCCGAGTCTGAAAGGACCTTCCAGGAATCCTCCTTTGGGATGATGATGTCGTCAAATGCAGGGTCCACCCTCGGAATGGGTGCCGATGTGTTGATGGTGGGTTGATGGTCCGGGTGCCCAAGATCTGATTAGCTCAAGGAGCTACATCCTGGCAAGCCACCCTCTTTTCTGGTGTAAATCGAGATGTTAGATTGTATACAAAGCATGTCCCGGTATTTGGTGAACGCCCGTCCCAGTCCGGGAATCAAGGTTACTTTTTATACTCACAGGGTTATAGAAAATATGCATTCTATCATCTGCTATAACTTCCTTCTATGTTTTAATTGCACAAATTTATAATCACATCTATTACAATCCCCCACCTTTTTTTTTATTAATCTATTAAATTCGTGCTTATATTTAATTTTATTTTTCCCCTTTTCCACCACCAATAAACTTTATTCTAATACCAATCCTCATCGAATTCATCAGAAGTTTCTTGTATTTTTTTTTTTCACAATACTTCTGGTATGTAATATTTTCCTCTTTTAATTTTTCCCCAAATTTTCCAATGTTTCAGCAGCCCGACTTTTCTCCTCCAATTTCATGATCCTGGAAACCTGGCTAGCTTTTCCTCCAGCGAGTTTCGGGTCATTGGGCATAGCTGCTATCTGCATACCTTGAACGACTGAATGAATCAATCTTATTAAACATGGAATCAAACAGGGTAGAAACATCATTTTTGCCACAGAACATAGAATGAAAAATACAACTTTCTTCTACCAGGCCCCTTGTCCAAGCAGCTGATCCCACTATGAGGCCTGGAGAATAGAGTTCCATTTTTGAACTGGTACGTGGGCTACTTTTTTTATATCTGCTGCCAATTCTCTGATGGTTTCTCCATAGTCATCAATTTCTATGCAACATTCTGATTCATTGAATTTCCCACAGACCCCTCCTTCTTCAGCTAGCAAATAGTTCAAAGCCAATCTGTTTTGATATACAAAGGCTCTCATTTGGGAGTGCTGTTTGGCTAACAATTCCAGGGCCTCTGAAGTATGATTTGAGATAATTTCTACCACTGCCTGCAGTCTTATCAACCTTTCCTGCTCCATTTTTCTTTTCCTTGCCTCTGCTTCTTGCCTCTTCAGCTCCTAGGTCAGCATTTGTACCTTACTTTTTGGGTTAGCCCTTCCTCATTCTTTGAGAAACAAAAGGTTTCTGCAAACAGATTCTTTTGTCATAATTTCTGAGGAGGTCTAGTACTATGGGTTCATTGCCTATAAAAGATTTTGCTTCATGATTCAGATTCTTTCCCATTTAATACATTTTCCTCCCATAGTACAGATTTCCAATTTACTTTTATCATAACACAGCTTATGGACTTGATAGTATGCCAAAAAAGTGGATTTCTTTTTCCCTCCTATCTAGACCGTCCAGTTGTATTGGTCACACACCGAGATAGGTGGTATTTCCCTTATTTCATGTTTGTGCAAAAAGTGACTGGAGGAGTTTTTATTTGTGTTTTTTTGTTTTTTTGGTTTTTTTTTTTTTTTTTTTTTTTTCTCTAGGGTCTACCGTCGGGTTGTGACACACCACCCCCCTTTCCAATTCACAAACTTTGAATTGAGTGCCATTAAAAGAACAATGTTCTTTTGGTTTTCCCTCTTGGCAGTCGAATTGAGCATGGTATTCTACGGTCTTTAAGGTTGCTTGTCCTTTAAATGCCACCTTCAGGCACTGTTCACATTCAGTAAGGGGTTTCTGCCTCTGCAGGTTCCCGGGGTTCAACCCGTCCGCCTGGCATGTGGCTTGGCTCAAGACTACTAGGATTATGATTCCCCACAGGAATACCCCTCTGCCTTGCCCTTCGCCCGTGGGGGTGCCACCCACGGCGGGGTAAACCATCTTCTCGGCAGCAGGTGTATACTTCAGGGGCTCTAGTAGTTTGAGCTGCAAACCTCTGTTTGCAAACACCCCACTTGGACAATTTGACCGTATCTGACTGGCAAGGTACCTTTGTGGTCCTTCTGCACACAATTTCTAGACCCTTTGCCCTGGCATCCAATTTCCCTTTTGTCTCCTTTCTGAGTATTAAATACCAGTCCGGGGAACCGAATTCTAGAATTTTGGTGAGGGTTGCAAATGCTAGCAGGCTAATTCTCTCTTTGTTCCTCCTCAAAACACTTAGTGCACAGACCCTTTGGTCGATTTCCTCCCCAACAGTGAGTCACCCAAATATGTTTACAGTAAAACACACTTAAAATGTACAAAGGGAAAGCATTCACATTTTGGTTTAGAACAACTTATCTGATTCTCTTCAGTCATTTATGGTGCTGCTGCCGCCTGATCTTCAAGTTTTTGGGAGATGAAGACACCTTTCATTCCAAAGCAGTGTCTGGAGGCTTGACTTTCTTTACTCGTGACGCGTGGGTCTAGCCTTTTTCTGCAGTTCTGATGGCTGTATCTGTGCTGAGAAGGATGACAAAGGGACCTTCCCAAGAGGGACCTCCCTCCAGGTTTTGATTAACACTTTATGCCCAGGTTGTGGCTTGTGGATGGTGAATCTCAAGGGGGCGCTCTAAGGAGTCAGTCCTCTTTGCCATAGTTCTTGTAAATTTTTGCTAATAGTTATTAGATACAGTTGAATTTGATTATCCTTTATTTGTGGATGTCTGACGGGCATTCCATGCTGGCAAGGCATTCTATACAACATTTCGAATGGTGTCAGTCTGGTTTCTGAGTGAGGCATGGTTCTAATGTTCAGACACTGTACCCAAGACATCTTTGTTTCTAACATTAATTTTGTTAGCTGTGCCTTCAGAGCTTGGTTAATTTTTTCTACCTGTCCCGAGCTCTGGGGGTGCCATGGGGTGTGATATTGCCATCAGATTGCTAAGGCCTCTGATATTTGTTTAATAATTTTGGAGGTAAAATGTGTACCTTGATCTGAATCTATGTGATTCACTATTCCATATCGCGGAATAATTTCTACTAGTAATACCTTTGACACTGTTTGAACCATAGCCCTGGCTTGAGGGAAGGCTTCAACCCAGTGTGTTAAATTATCAACTATTACCAGTTAAAATTTCTATCTTCTTACCTTTGGTAGATCAGTAAAAGTCCACCTGGATTCTCTCAAAGGGCTGGTAGGTGACAGGGCATCCTCCTAAAGCCGTTTGTTTTTGATTTGGCCTGATTCACCCATTGGCATATCATACACCCCCGCACTTCTTGGTTTACCAATTCATATATTCCTCCAAAGCATTTCTTTTAAAGTTGTTTAGCTAGGGCCAATGAGTTTGCTGATACAGTCTTTTTAACATTTCTCGGGCATTATCCTTTTGCTATAATTCTCTCCCATCAGGTAATTTCCACCGTCTCTCCTCTAATCTCCTGCCTATTTTCTCAAAACCTTCTATTTCCCTTTTGGAAGGATTTTGGGGGAAATTCCTGGGCTTCTCCCTCCCTCACTTCAAGGGTACTTTGGCCTCTCTATCTGCCAGGTTGTTACTTCTGGTCTGAAACTGCATACTTACTTGCTGTTCTTTTATTTGAACAATTGAGATTTCCTCTGGCTCCCTGACAGCCTCTAAAATTTGCTTGAGTTTCCATTTATGATAGCATACCCTGATTTTCTCTTCCTTTTCACCACCCTTGATGATCCATCTACAAACCATTTTTCTCTATCTCCTCCAAAACTTTCTTTAAAACATGTACTATTTTTAATAAACAAGTACTTTAAACTACCTAGCGGAACATTCTAACATTTTCTCCTTGCAAGACATTTTTAATCTTGAGACTTTTTACTTACATTTACATCCTATTGGGTTCGATGCATGCTTTCCAAATATTAGAATATTTTTAAGAAAATCAAATCTTTGTTCTTTCTGGGATATAATTGTAAATTGAGACTTTTTTTTTTTTTTT